>CM063502.1:156342728-156357728 GCA_032207245.1 Pardosa pseudoannulata
TCTGCTTTATATGCGATCACGGGAAAAAGTAGACATTCTTTAATTATGAGTTTGAAGAGCAGGTTGAGAAGTTGCAGCCAAGTTATACATTTGAATTGGGTATAAGCTCACGTCGGTGAAGAATTTAATGAAATTGTGGATAGCTTAGTTAAAGAAGCCACGAGAAAGGAGGAGGTGGACTTCGAAGTTAGATTTTCAACTCAACAGATCAAGGCTTTATTACTTAAAGAGGTGCTACAGAGGTGGCAAGATGAATGGACGAACGATGACAAGGGTCGGCATCTATTTGGTGAGCATTGGTAGGCTCGAAGACAACTTCTTCATTAATCAGATTTACACTGGTCATGGGGCCATTCCGGCTCATCAATCTACGCTATTCGGAAAGAGTCCTAGCTGCTGGTGTGGAGACAAAGATGGCTCTCTCAAACATTTAATCTATATATGTAATCAAGGTGAAAATATTAGGAAACATTGGTTTCCTAGCAACTAACAATGTCCCTATCAAATATCTATGTAACTCTAGGAAATCCAGGATTGGACTCCTTGCTCTTATGGAGCTTTACTTTAATATATCTATTGATGTTTAATTTTGTTACTATGAATGTATTTATGTTTGTATTTTTTGTATGTATTATTGATTGTAATAAAGAGCAGTTGGCTATTCCGTCGAGGGATGTTTCAGTAGATCCAGCTTGGTGGTCTGGCTCGGTCGTACTTCAAAATTTGGTTAGGTTTATTGTTTTGCAATTGGTATTGGACTTGATTGCTGTCTCGGCGACTAGTCATCTTTTCCGTATGGCTTTGGCTAGGTCGGGCGTTGGAAATAACTTACAGTGCTATGGTCTACTGAGATCTATTCCTTATTTCGAACGGCTACGAACATTCTTGCAAGTAGTGAAATTCCAACTCCAAGACTGAAACACAACCACTTCGGAGTACCTATTCGTAGAAATAAGTTGTCTTTATCCTCATAAATGAATGAGGTAAGGTTAAGTTGGCCATATTTTATCGGTTATATTATTACATCCATTACCACCTGTTTAATATGGTAAAAATTGAATTTCTACCTGATATTACCTACTATACATAAATAATATATAATAAAATAATATACTAGTTATTTTTTTGATTTTGAATATTTTAAGAAAAAGAAATTCTTTGGGATTGTTCTTTTCTGTACTTGCCCCGTATAATAGCCAATTCATGTCAAAGAAATTTAGGACCATTTTGGTGGGGTAAGTCAGACTTCAAACAGTTTTCCATCAAACTCATAATCATTCGTAGGATATCATAAAAACAACTATACGATTAAAAAAGAATTTAGTATAAGGAAAGCAGAGCAAAAAGCAAATTAATCAATCCCTAAGCTGTTACCTAGCTCATTTGATATTCATTGAAGGTATCTCACAGAAAGTACTTGCCTTACAGGAAGTTTCAGTACAAATTCAACAACAAAAAAAATGTCTTCAGTAAGGCCGGAACTAGGTTCTTTTGAGCTCGAGGCAAAAACTGGCTGGCATTCCTGCCACCAAATATTGTAGGAAAAATATATAAACATATGTTCTCTCTATACGTAATATATTCAGAATGCACTCACAATTCCCAAATTAGTAAACTAACAACTTCGTATACATATGTATTTCATAAAAAAGGAAAGATATTTACAACATCCAATTCCCAGATTAAACATCCGTAAAAAGTCGAAGATTTCATCATGATTTGCAGTTTCTTTTTCAATGCACACACAGTTCAGGCATTTTCCTAGTCGTTCCTATCTCATCAAAGAACGTAAATATGATTTAATCACTCTCAGCTTGCTTAAAAAAGCCTCCACACGAAACTGTCTTAAGAAGCCGACATATAAAGATTCTCAATGCAGTTGCTAAATTTAGATTCTCTAGTTTTAGGTGTTGAATTCCTTCTAACACTTTTTTTGTAGACTTTGCAAGTTCTGGGATTATTGAAATCTATTCCTATAGAATAAATATAAATTTTCACAACTACATTTTTAATTATTCTAATTTATTGTCTTTTATCCTACTATTTAACAATAATTCTAGAATTTTAGAAATTATTTTTAGTTTTTTATTCCTATGCCAGAGATTTATTCTCGTTCGTATCCCGTTTCTTTATTACGCATTTTGTACACAGTGAACAACCCTTTCGACTGATGCGCCCTTGGCTTATGCCTCCTGTGCCACGTTTTAGTTCCGGCCCAGGTCTTCAGCCCCAAAGGAAAATGGTTTCGATCTATGAGACACGGTGCAAAGCAACCTGAAACAAAGTCTTCGTGAACGGAAAGGGGACCGAGGAAACCAAACCACTGGAAAATAAATTTGCGATCATTATTCAGAGAGATGGGGTAAAAAACTCTAAAAGAAATTCCTCCATTTCGGAACAACTTAGCTGTTCAATGAGTATCTTAAAAAAATATTCATTTCTTTACAGGGCAAAAACGTGCCCAATAACCTCGTTAGAAGAGAAGAGCGCAAAGTAATTCAACAACAACAACCACAAAAAAAAAAGAAATAGTAGCCTCTCATCTCTGATTTGAGAAGGAAAAAATGGAGCAAAATTTAAGGCTTAACGGAAAGCATCGCTTTTTTAATCTTTTTTAACTTGTTTGTATTCAGTCTAGCTATCAGTTCATTATCACGCACCATCGTCGTTTGCCAATCATATTTCTTCTTTTATTTGTTTCAGATGTGAACTTTTTCAGTTGCTGTAATGAATATAAGGTTTATAAAAAATAAATAAAAAAGTATCATGTCTCTTAATTTAAAAACAATAAAAAAATTTTCCTATGGTTACTTTTTTCCAAAAAATATAGGTTTCTATTTAAACACCATAGATGTTAGAAATATTGACAAAAGAATAAGCCAGTATAAACTTTAAGTATACATTTTTCATAAGTTTTTAATTTGGTCTCTAGTTATAGTGTGCTAAGTGGAAGTATTATGTTTAAGCATACATTAACTTCATCGAACTTGATAAACATTATTGGATATAAAAGAATTTTATTACAAAAATATAATATTTACGTATTTTGGAGAAAATTTTGAAATCTTTTATTCGTATCCCAGATCATGAAAAAGTTTTGTTTTCTTAATACAGTATTTTATATATATGTAGGAAATTTTTTATATTCAAGTATACTAAGGCTGTTCCATAAGTAATAATTCTTTTTTAATGTCAAGAAAATACTTATGACAAAATATTTTGAGACATAAAGATATGTTGGTGTTTATATTAACAAAATAAGTTAACAGATGAGGCATATTGGCTGATATACTAGAGAAGAGTTCGGCAGGGCTTTTTGCATAAGCGTTTGTGGCTTTTCTTACTTATAACTCTGTATTTTTTAGAATAACAAATAATGTATAGAAATGCCTTTTTGATACCTTCATTGTCATTTTCACTGACAATTTGCCTCTTCTGTCTAGAAAGTCTTCCTCTATACTATAACCTCTATACTAGAGAGTCATGTTAATAAACACAAGCACATATGGCGGCGCTTACTATCCAGTGAGCAGCCAGTTACTATGGCGGCGTTAGTTGTCTAAGTTGTGGAAGCGTCTTTGGTGTAGGGTTACGCGATTAAGACTTGTGTTCGTTAACTGTAACGGCGATTTAGAACTGAGACACAGAAAATTTTACACTCATTATAAAACACACCAATTCTCTTGATTGATATAAATTTATAAAATATGCCTAAGGAATACAAATAACTTATCACTAGTCGATGTAGTTGACTGGCTTTGGGTACGGCCTCAGTCTTGGTGGTCAACCTCCCTCATCCCGAAAAACATGTCCCTCTTCCTTTGAGTGGTATGGCGTGAATGTTAGGTGAAACAAGCAGCGGCTCTCTCTTCACTCCTCTGGTACAATTACTTAAAAAAATTTCCCCCCCGCATAAACAGGGTTCAGCTACAGAGAGTCCAACTGGCCCTTTTATTGGTTGAGAGTAGTACAAAGTTACTTAATGGAAATGACCTCTCTGACTCTGCTTGACTTGAATGACAGTGTAACTTATATAGCATCTAGACTAAACTGCACAGGTGCTTAAGGAGATCACACAAGACAACCAATACAGTTCAATTTCCATTATTAAAGTTATCTTGAATAAAATGGATATATACAATGATACAATGGTTATAATCAATCAGGACAGAGCTCCTCTACTGCTGGTATCAGATGTAGAAACTTATTCTTCCGCTGCTTATCGTCGAGATGAAGTTGATCGCTCCCTAACACTTTCCTGGCAACTTGGTACGAAAGTAACAGAAACATTTTCTTTTTACGTTATGGTCGTCTAACAATCAGGACTTGACTCAGAGCCCGAAGTCCGTAAAAACTAAGTCGCCTGGTGATTACACCAACTCTTCTCTTTTGAGGGGTGGACACGCCACTCTTTGAGGAACCACAGTTCAAAAAAGCTCTGACTGCCGGTAGCGCTCCCACTAAATTGCGCTGATGTATGTATATTCGTAACAATTCCTAAAATCTGTTGAAGCAAAAGGATTACTGTAAGAAGTCTCCAGTTTGCAACAGGCTAAATGATTCAAAGGTAAAACTGAAGGAGAAAAGTAAAAGTAATTTGAATTTAAAATCTAAATTTCTTAAAAAATTCTTAAAACTCCTATCATAATTTTGAGAGATTACCGGTTGTCGAGAAAAAGTGGATATCCTTAATTGAATCAGAAAAACTCCCTTTTTATCGAAATTATACTACACTCTATTAGAGTTGAGATGGGATGAGAGAGGTTCTTCTGTTATTATGCCATTACGTATGACACTTTCGAAAAAACCAACAAAAATCTATCTTTTAGAAATATTTTTATTTTTAATCCATGTAGCATCTTATCCCCAAATCCATCTGCTCAATTTCTCACTTTCAATACTCCATATTTTGAAATTTCCTAATTTCGTCCAAATTTTCTGCTCTAATCTTATATCTTGATCTGTCTTCTGACTATTCCCTCGATTTGGGACTTCCCAAAGTATTTAACGAGGGAGTTTCATCTCGTTCGAGTTTCGACTTCAATCATCATTTTAAAGCATTCACATGCAAATTTTTTAGTTTTCCGAATAGAGGAGAATGTCAAAAATGCAATTTGTATTAAGTTACTTAGGAGGAGGAAGAATCAACGTGTAATCATTTGTCATTTATGTAACTCAATGGAGGGAATAAAACTAGCCACTTAAAGATCGCCCTATACATGATTATTTTATAGGAATGTGTACGTGTAGACTCACGACAAAAATACAATTTCCAAATCTTTTTTCAAGAAATTTTTCTGGAAGGAATGGTATGAATTTAAATCAAGAATGTCTTAATGCTTTTAAAAATGAACTGTCCTTCGTTCAAACGTATTTAAACCCCCTCGTTCATCTTAACCTCAAACAAGGCTACTAATTTAAGCAATAAAAATAGTTTCAAATATTTTTTTGACAAACTTTTATCTTCAGTGACATTTCTTAAAAGCCTGGATCTCATTCAGGGCTTCAAATTTCATGGAGTTATTTATAACAGTTGGTAGCAAAAAAGCAGTGCCTCAGATTTGTCTAAGAGGTGAATACAGAAACAAAGCATTTAAATTGTGTACGATTATGACTCTTTTCCAATTTTTTGAAATACCCTCAATAACAATGTAAAATTTTAATATCAGTATAAAATATATCCTATAAACGCACTGTTCGTTGTGTTTAATGATTTTAAATGTATATGCATCAGCCACCATTTGACACTTTTGAATCTCCTCGATTTTAATTTAATAATGCTGAACAAATTATTTTTCCTAACAATTCACAATTTACAATTCCCGAACAATTTATTTTTTACAATTGGAAGAAATTTGAAATGACAATTTTCTCAGATTTAGTGTCTAGATCACTTTGTTAATGTTTTCAGTCTTCTTGGTGTTGGTAATATCCTTATTATTACTACATGTTCAATATAAATTGTTTTAAAATGTCTCTAACCATCGTGAACGGTCGGTACTTGACTAGAAATTAGCAGATATAATACAAAAACATGTCAGTTGTACACTGGATATGTGGAATCTATTATAGAAGTTCCTAACCTTTTTTTAGCTAAAAATTACCTAAAATATCTTTTCAGTTCTGATTTTCGTGTGATAGAAGAAAATAAATTATTAGCCAAAAATAAGGGTCTCGGTTAGAGAAAACTTATATTTGAATGACATATTTGTAAGAAATTTTTAAAACTATGAAAGTTTTAAAGCACGTACGTGATCTAGCATCAGAACTGGTGAACCACCCGTTCGGTGATTTTCCTATACACTCTTCACCTCTGCAGTGGCATCTCTCAAGCTCTTGGAATGCCTTCTTTGACCTCTGTTGATTCGATTTTCCTATTGAAAGGAAATTTTAATGTAGTTATATAAGATTTGGCTGGTTGGATTAAAGAGCTACGGTCAACGGTTTTGATACACAAAGGCTAATATACAAGATTTGAATTCGTTGCTTCCATTTCACAATAAAAGCACGCGATTTTTGTCTGAAACCTACCTGTAGTAACAGCCTTCTATGCTCTGGAAATACTTTTATCAGATCATTGTATGTAGTTAACTCATATTTCCCCGATATTTAAATTACTTTATATTTTATGACTCTATTGTAGTTCACAAAACAGGTTAAAAATTACATATCTGTCAATTTTTTTTTTTAAATTTCGAAACTGTTATAACAACTATAAAATCTATGAATTTATAACAAAACATTTTTAATGCATAATGTGACATGACATTTTCTATTGGTTAAATTGTATAGATAGTGTAATTGTCGTCTTCTTATTTATATAAGTTATGTGGATTGGATCAAGAGCACATTATAACTGGCAATTTAGACATCTTTGAAAATCAGTCATTAAAAGAACTCATGAGCTTTGGAACCAAATTCAGATTACCTTCTAAATTTAGAACTAAAAGAATTATTAGAAATATTATTACAGATATTGTCAAATTTATTGATAAAATAGCAGTTAACTGCTTTATGCCCACTATTTAAATGTGTAAAATTAAATTAATGGATCAAGTATAAATGTCTTTTTCCTGCCAAATTTAATAAAGTCTACTTATGGTTAGTATTCTTTATTGTTAGGTATTATTAAGCGTTTTTATACTAAAGAATCTTTTTAATTAAGTAGATTATTCAATTTCAAGCATTTTAGATATATTTCAAGTCATTTAACCCACTAATGCAACCGATAATTTATTCCTTCCCATACATGTGCACTAAAGATATGGTAAAATGACATTTATTATGAATTCATACTATATTTTAGCAGGGATTATTTAATAATAAAGAAAAATTTCAGAGATCCGATATAAAATCCAATATAATAATTTATATTCTACTTAATATTCGTGTTAATTTATAGTCATAAAACAATATATAACAAATACACGTTTGGAATTACCAAGGGCTTCCTTTAGTCTGTTAATTTTTCTTTCGAAAAATATATGAATACATAAATAATAGCAATTTTTACATTACGTAGGGTACAAAAATTTCCCAAAAGCTTAGACGAAAAAAGACCGGGAAGGAATTTTTCTAATGTAGTTATTTATATATCTTGACGTAGTGCTGCTCATTTTTAGAAGCTACTTTCATTGATTATCTCGAAAATGGTATGAATTGCTGTTTTTTCAATTGTTGTTTAAAGATAACATCGTTTTTTATTCACATTTTTCTTTCAAAAATGTTAATTTATCACTTTTAGATGACTGATAATCGATTTACAATTTTATTCCCATTTGTGAAATGCTTTGAAAATCGAAATTTAGATAGGGATTGAAAATAATACTTTGAAGAATTTGCTTTGAGACGGGTAAATTTATTTAAAAAAAGATGAATTTAGGAAAGCAAAGATTGCTTTGGAGTATCTGCAGCTCTAGGAATAAAAGTAACTCTTTCAGAATAAGGCATAACCTCGAAAAATTGAAAATGTATCTGAATTGATATATTATGTTCTGCATTTATACATTACTCTGTATTCCCTAAAAAGATTTATAATTTACACGTATATTTTCACAGAAGATAAATGCAATTCAATGCCTATATGGGAACTTATGATTACATGGGTAAAATAGGGATTAATGTTTACCATGCTAAATTTGTTTATGATATAGAGAAAGTCACAGGATTCAATTAAAAATCTGTAATAGTAACGGGAGATATGTTTAAATAATAGATTTATCTTTTCTCATCTAACTAAGCAATATTCTTGAAAATTTGAAGGTCTTGGATACGAAATGTGAATCATTTTAGTGTGTATTAAAAATGTAGTACTACGGTAGTTTGAATAATCAACTTCGAAATTAACGACATTTTAGAACTATCTGATTCCGACAATACACATTTCTGGGATTATGTTTATATGCTTATGAATAGGATCATTCCAAGACATAACGAGGAAAAAAACAGCCATCCCCTTGCGAAAATGGGAATATTTGCAATATAAATACCTTTTTATTATAATTAATAATTATCTTTTTATTATTTTGTGTCGCAAAAAAAGGAAAAATTAACAAATATTTTAATGAAATGTTAAACACTTACATATTATTAAATATAACTATTTTCCCATAGTTAGGAAGGAATAGAGACAATATTAAATAGATTACAAATTATTTCCTATTTATATAAAATATGACGTGGAAAACAGATGTAACAAATAATGTATATATTGTTTTAGATATTTCTGTGGACGTATTGTTAAAATAAATAAGTCTTTGATTTGCAATATGTCTTAGTCAATTTTTACATGCTATAAATATAGTTTTATATAGAAGCAATTTTCTAATTTTTGCCACTTTCCTCCAGAAAGTCTCCATGAAACGAGTGCTACGGCGGCTTATATGCCATCACAAGAAATGTCCCTACACATGAGAAAAATTGCCAACATCTTAGCTAGATGAAGAAATTTTTTTATGCAAATTTTCCACTATAAGGTAGATATCTGTGGTACACTGCTCAAAATAATTAGTAGTTATTATAAGCCTTTTCTAAAATAATGGTATAGGCAATTCTTTTTCAGAAAAGGGAAGAAGAGAAATTATCTCATTTTAAAGTTTTGAAATATGCAAATCTTGAGTTTGACGTCAAAAACGTCGTTTCAGTAACAGCAAATGGAATTTGTCTTTCAGCTTAACAAAATACAAAGCGGAAAGAATGATCGACATTCAATTAGTCCGTTGTTTTGATAAATGCGATGCCTTAACAAAACCCTTTATCTGTTTCAGAAGTTTGGAGAGTTGTTGGCCGGATAGAGGGAGGCCAAACACAAGACTATGTAGGTCTATGTAGCAGGTCACTAACAATGTACAAAGGGTAATTTCTAGGATTTGAAACCACTTTTTAGAGGTTGGAACAGGCGAAAAACCAGGGCGAGGTCATAGACGTGGAACAACATCAACTGAAGATCGATATTTAAAGTTAACAGCTTGGGGACATCGAAATATAAATACCTCTATTCTTCAACAACATCTTCACTCGGCTACTAAAATCACAATTTCAACATAAGCTGTCCGAAACCGGCTCCATGCTGTAGTCTATATTCTCACAGACCAATGGTATACGGTAAGAGCTAAGCAATATCTAGTCCGCAGGGAGTAAAAGAGCATGTGAACTGGAGGAGAAGTGAATGGTGCAATATTCTTTTCTCTGACGAGTTCATCTCTTCTGTTCATCCTTATAAAAGGAGTATTATCATATGGAACGCTGTACTAGAAACAATCTTGCGTTCGTGCACAGATGTTTCAGAATTGGCGGTGGGGAGTGATGGTCTATGCTGGCATCTCCATTGATAGGCGTACCGATCTCACGCGAATGGAATGGCCAGCGTTTTCTTGGAGCTTCAACCCAATAGAAAATGTTTGGGACATGCTAGGCAGATGAATTGCCTCCCACTCACACAAACTTTCTAAGAACTGTAAAAAGTTCTGATGGAGGGGGACAGAATACCCCAGATTTTCATTAATAGCCTTATTGAATCCATGCCTCTGAGGTGTTTAACGTTGCTGGCCGTCCGGGGAAATTGCATCCTCTACTAAAAACGATTATTTCAAGAAAACACCTTTGTTTATTCGCTTTTTTTCAAATACACAATTTGTGGTTTTTCTTTTTTCACCCAAATGTTCAATAAAATTCATCTCTTTCTGCCGAACACGTGTAATTTTTTTCTCATATAGCCTACCACGTCTGTCAGTTATGTACACTTCTCTAAACAATTCCACAGCTGCAAAAGCTACCCAAAATCTAAATATCCTTTAATTGTCTCGAGAAGTGTAATGTGGCAAAATTTGGTTAGTTGGATTGGAGTGCTATAGTCAACTGTTTTGCTACATGAGAGAGGCAAAATTTAGACGATAAAACAGGTTATTATTATAGGTTATTATTACGCATAGGTCAGGTGGACAGTTTTTGACTTCTTCAGATAAATACTAGATAATAATTGAGTCTCTAACAAATTTTGGACTGAGTTTAAGGAACAATTTTAACAATATCTGTCAAAACTTTAAAGCCTTTTAGGAGTAACATCCTTTTGTGGAAAAATGAAAAAACGTAAGATCAAACACTAATGATTTATCCCTGCATTATGTATATCCCAACTTTTGAAGCTTACGCAAATTAGAAATGTTTGTATTAAGTTATTTTAAAATAAATTCTAAGTAAATAGTCTTAAATACTCTTTCCTTCATTTATAATTTCAAACAAAATTACTTCGAATGATTGGGGGTTTCTTTTAGTCAGCTTATGTCCTTCGATGCACAAAACTCGGAATACGGAAGATATAAAATCTAGTAACATATAATAATTTTATTAAAAATAATAATAATAACGTTATCGTTTTGTACCCTTCTTAATCCTAGATGTTTGTAGATGGTATGTCACAGAAGAATCCAGCATATACTTTTCATGGGAATACCAGTTTTTTATTTTAACTGAGACACATGTTAGTCATACCAATATCTCCACGAACCGAGGACTTCACACAAAATTACTCCCTTTATTGAAGGTTCTCAATAAATCGTGAATAGACGTTGTAAGATTTACATTTTCTTATAGAATGTTCTGTTATTTAGCTACGTTTTACTAGTTACTAGAGGTTCGCGGACGATCGTATGATGTAACTTCAATTCTATTACTTGTTACAGATCTATTTTATAACTCTTTAACGGAAATTTCATCTGAATGGAGGTTTTTTTTTATGATTTTATAGTGTATATATATATATATATATATATATATATATATATATATATATATATATATATATATATTATATATATATATATATATATATATATATATATATATATATATATATATATATATATATATATATATAACTTTGCTGCTGTTGTTGGTCGCTTTTCGGAAAGATAGAACTTAGTTTGAGGCATGTCTACTAATTACAATTTTGAAATAAGCTGGGCAGCATTATATTTATTACTTATGGACGAAACAAAAATTGAACCATGATGGGTCTCTTGTAAGTCAGCAGCGACTTGGTAACCGCTTTAGGTTGCTGTTGGGACGGTGAGGTCTTCAGTTGTCTTCGGACGGGTCAGCGTAAAGATAAATATGATTATATTACTTATTACTTATTCTTGAATGCCAGCTTATCAATTTAATATATTATACACGCACACACATATATACATACATATATATGTATATTAAAATTATTATTTGTAAATAATAAATTTTTATTTATTTTTTCTAAAAATGGACTTTAAAAGCAGTGTTTCGGCTGTTTAAATAGCATTATTTGAACTATTTAGGAGCACATCGATATATTTGAGTTGCATTGTTGGAGGTCATTGGAATAGTTGGATCGTTGGAACATTAACAGCCGTTATATTGAGGTTTTCTGTTATTTTAAATGAAAACTGCATAGATGTTAATAACAGTCCTAAATTCAGAGTTTTAATATTTTAGGGCTAATCATTTTTGAGTTATGACGACAGTTTTAATATACGTTATTTTGAAGGTCTCCGCTGTATAGAGTGCAGATTGCAATCGAAAGAGGAGGCAAACAGCTACACGTTATAACAGTCCTAAATATAAAATTTCACAGTTAATTATTTATCATTTATGCAGTACACGTTAATATACTTCATATTGAAGTTTGTCGTTATATAGCGAAAAAATAGCAATCAAAATGAGACGTGCACATTTAGACGCTATAATAATCTTAAATACAAAATTACATCATTATACGGTCCTACAACGGTTGTATAAGTTATATTGAAATATTTTGTTTTATAGAGCTCAGATAACAATCCATAGGGGAGGTACAAAACTTAGCATTATAACAGTCCTAAATATAAAACCTTCTGTGGTTTTTCCTCTTTGAATTATGCCAGATACTTACGTACGTAAATACAAACGTACAGAGTGTAAAGCGTAAACTAGTAATAAGAATTTCATAAATGGTTAAAATGGGTTGGTTAACATTTCCAAACGGACGTTTCATACATACGGATGTAATATTTAAAACAGTGAAAATTAAGTGGGTCATGGTCAAAATAAATATTTTCGTTGAAATTTGAGCCCTGTAGTTTATTGTGATTATGATAACTAGGGAAAAGTGAGAATCCAGATTGTGCAAACAGTATTTGGCAATATTGAGCTCTGAGTGAATCATTAAATTAGATAGTACATAGATTATACAAAATGAATTCTTAATTATATTCTCGCAATCCAAGTGTGGCAAAATATTGAACCGAAAAATGAGACGAAAGTCATCGGTGCGTTTACTTATTGGATCAATGTCATGCTTATTGAAATGAGGAGATCAATATTTTTTAATGATTGTCGAATTCGATATCGCATTCTTGGGTCGCAACTCCAGCTCAAAATTAATATGCGGAAAATTACAAAGCCTGCATCTTTCTGTTAATTAAAGGTAGGGTTATTCTTCCAAATATTACGATGCCATTCATTTATAATGCAAATAAAGTCCAGTTTGGAATTTCCGATAGATTTCGAGGAGATGAATGAGATAAAAAGCAGTTGCCACCAATTGTACTATCGACTTTTATGATAAGAGTTGCAAATGCTTGAACACCAAACAAAAAATTATAATCTTTTCTATATTCAACATGAAAACGGCTGGATGATTACCATTATAGTCAAACATTCACTCTTAGAGCCGCGGTAGCTCAGACGTGAAAGGCAACGTTCTATTAACTGGAGGGTTGCGGGTTCGGAGCCCGAGCCGGCCTAAGATCAGCCGTGGTCGTTAAAGGTGAGTGAGGGCACACAAAATATGTTCATGGTCACAATGTCCTCCAAGTTCTCAATCAATACCTCTGGGGGTGGTAGGCCAAGGCTATGGTTCTTCTGCTTATCCCTGCTTCAAATTTACGGGGACCCACTTGAGTAAAAGTAGTACATTCACCCTTTAAGAAACGAAAGGAGCTATTCCATTTGCCTTAATACGAGTAACTTATGACTCAATAGTGCTTGGTTTAATCAAATGGCACCAGAAACTACAACAACACTAAGCTCTAAGTGTCCAATCCTACTGTTGACACGGATGTTACAGCAGTTTGGATGAAACACGAAGCAACATTCTCTAGTATTTCCATTTTACCTAGTAGTTTCCCAATAAAAACAAACGAATAAGGAATATTCTTTCTTAGGATTAGGGGATACATTCTCCAGGTTCCATAAGAGTGGCATAAATGTTAGATCGCTACTCGTATAATACAACCAGAAGCGTTTGGTATATAAGCAGGTAAGTGCTGGCTTTAGGTAACACAGGCAATGAGTTCGAGTTGTCAACTGCCTTTGTGAGTGTTTGTATCCGTTCAAAATGGTACTTATGTACTAAGCCCTCTGTCTCGTGTTGCAAATTATGGATAATAAAGCTCTTCTCCAAACAGAATCAAGTCTCCTAAACGTTGATGGATACAAAAAGTATACCCACAAAATCACCGATTGAATTCCAATACTAGTTTATATCAGGACAAAATATCGTTTTTCAAGCACTAATACTAACATTTCATTTGGTTTCGCGCTGAGAGCTGTGTTCAATTGTTTTCATCCCTGCCAACAGTGAAATTTAAACCCACGACCTCTGGTACCAACGAGAAGGGAGTTTTCTATTCAATCGACCATCGCGCGGCGAACATTGCATTTGAAAGCATCTCATTGTAATAGATAACGTTCAGAAACAGTGCTTAGCTATATCCAAGAAATTTAGTCAACATGCTATCGATTCTTAGAATTAAAATGATTATGTTCATTTTGTGGAGGCTTCGTATCAGTCAACTATTTTTGAATCAAAAATGATTTGGAATTCTACTTTCTATTTTGCATACACGAACACAAACACACACAAGAGTGCATATATATATATATATATATATATATAAATATATATATATATATATATATATATATATATAAGAACAATATCGTTTCTTATTTTAATGAATAAAACAATTTAAAAGAAACAATTTTTTAATACTTTAATTCCGAACATATGTTTAATTTATTTCAAGCATTTCTTTTTCTTAAATATTTATTTATTTAATATTCAATAACGTAGAATAACAACGCAATGTTTAATAATAAAGATTTGTACAACAAATCTTTGTCATTTTCACTAATACACATATTTTTATTCATATATATATGTATATATATATATATATATATATATATATATATATATATATATATATATATATATATATATATATATATATTTTGTTTCATCCGAGATTTTAGAAGGCTGCTTTATTTGAGTATTTTTTTCATCCATTTATGTTCGTTTTCCATTTCATCTTTTCCTATTTTGTCTTTGTTACAACAGCCTTTCTCGCTGGCAGTTTGTTTTTCTACATTCAGTAGAAACATTTTATGCGTCCCTTCCGGTTGTTGGTTTGTTTCAAAGTAGAAACAACCTATTATCAATAGCACTATAGTAAATCTGAAATCAGCATTGAAAGAACTGCTAAA
>CM063502.1:156362728-156367728 GCA_032207245.1 Pardosa pseudoannulata
ATTCATTTGTATTATTATTACCTTTGATAATAGAGATCCCCCTCTAACCAGATGGATGTATTGTTAAAGATAATTGAATAAGTTGGACATTTTTCTGTTCGCTACTCTTAGAAACCGGAACAAATAGGCAAAACGAATTTTAATTAGAAGAAAGATGAATTGGAAGAGCATTTAAGAGCTTTCAAAATGGATTTATTTTAAATTATAGTATTATAATCATTCTTTTCAAATGTCTGAAACAAACTATTTTAAAGTATAGCTTATATAACTCTCCTCTTTTATCACTCACAAAGCCCTTTATTAATACTGCCATGCAAGTAGTACATTTTATTAAAACTAGTGGACATTTCGTTCACTGCATTTATACTCAATTATTTTAACGCATTACTTCTGCACACCAGTGTACAACATTTTAATAACTCAACAACAAAAGAAATTTCTTTTGCAATTAACGTATATTTGTGACTAAGCATTTCAAGGCGGCAAAAGTTATTTTAAAGCCTTTTATGACTTCTTTTCCTTTAAACAATCTTTTATTGACACAATCCTGTTTTGCACCATCTTCAAGTCAGTGTCAATTTGGTGGATTGAGATATTTTATTGTCGTAACATATTTATTAAACGGCTATAGACACCCCTGTCAGTGATAGGATTTGAATCTACAGATACCGATTCTGAAAGAGAAGCGAATGACGGATGAATGGGTAGGGTACAGATGTTTGGTACCAGAGTACGTGTGTTCAAAACCCACTATTGAAAAAGTTGTTCGTAGCAGTTCAGAATTGGCTTTAAGTCCCAGTCTCATTAGCCCTTGTGTAGCTAAAGGTAGATTTTAGAGCTCAAAACGAAACCAAAACGAAGTCTGAAAGGCAGTAATTTACCTATTCGGTACTCTACCTATAAAGCCACGAAAAATAAACTCTTACTTTATGAATTTTTTTGGACTCTTTATGAGTCTTACATTAAATTTAATAAAAATTTTAGTTAATTTTACTCTATTCCGATTTGAGTTAGTTCCTCTTTAATTTCAGGAAATTCTTTGAACTCTACGAAAATGGTTTTAACACTTTTTGCGTAGAAATTCTGTTTCTTTTGAAAAACCTTCTTCTATCCCTAGTTCAGATTTCAATAAGTATACTTTTTTTCAGCTTGTTCATGCCGATATTATCCCATTCCTGTTTGGCAACTTTCCAAAGTCCTTTCAGAATATGTGAATGGTGGCTTCCAAATGCTTGCTTCAACAAACCAACATCACAAAAGTACTCGAAGAAGCATCACATAATTTTAGAGGTATTCTTAAAATGATTTTTATATTATTTCCAGTGCTGATTCTTTTTTTCCTTATCCATATGTTTCTCGATTTTTAGTGATGTCTTTTGGTTAAAAAGTCTGAATTTCTTTTTCAAAAATTAGTTTTTTTTCTCTCTTGATAGCGCGATCCATTTTCCTTGGTATTGCAAAGTTACTTTTTCCGATTAACTTTACTGTTGTAATAAAATTTTACATAAAATCATTTCCTTAAAAAATATTTTCTTACATAATAAAGTAGCTATTTTCTAGGGCTGTTTTCTTTCATAGGAAATATAGAAAATATTTGCTTGATGTTGCAGTCGCTGAGAATACATGATGCTTTATCTATTGTCAAGAAGAATTTCTACATCACAACAGCGAAAATATTTTCTTATAATTTGCCATACTCTATCTTACTTTTATAATTTATTTAGACAAACAATTGTTAATTTTTAGATCAAAACATCTTTTAATCTTTTGCTTCTCTATTCACTGTAGTGACTTTTAGTAGGGCATAGATTCTTTCTTATACCCACAGATTTAGATTCTTGATAATGATAGGAGTAAAAACAGCCGTAGGCCAAGAATTTACTCATTTGTGATTCAAGTGCAACAAGAAATTCTAACTATATGCGAGTTTTATTTGTGATATTTCCAATTATACTTCTTTATCGTTTGCAATTCTATGGAGTGGCGTAACAGACGATTTTTATAATAAATTTTAAATTATTTCAGTAATAAACATCTGAGACAACATCTAATTTAGAAAATCATTCAATGACAAAACACAATTTAGTTTGGTTTGGAGCACTATGGCATATGTTTTCCTAATGAGACCGGGACCAACTGCTTAAAACAGATTAGAAGCTGCTAGGACAGTTTTGGAGAAAACTTACTAGAAAGTAACTGCATGGTTTTTAGACATATATTTAATAATGAATTGTGTGGATTAGTATGAACTTATTTTAAACTTTGAGAAATTAAAAATCTCCTACATTTCTTATTATTCAACATAAAACATTTAGTAAATACATAACTGCAATTATTCACTGTATAATGTAAGTTGGATGAAAAGTTTATAGCTCGGGATTTATTAGAAACAGGTAAATAATGAAATTATAATATAGAAATAGATAGTGATGTTCTAATTAAAAATTTGTACAAAGTTCAAAATGTATTCGAAATTAAAAAAATATATTTACAAAATGGTTCCAAAGTTAGCACTATGCGTGTAAATATTCTTTAGAAAGGTATAAAAGAGCCTGTGAAAAAGCGGTTTCCAACTTGTTAGTGTTCGAGGGTCATATTAAAAACCTTCTATATGATTATGGACAATTATATAATTAGCTAATTTTCGTAATATTCTGACAGTAGTGCCATTATGAAATAATATGCATAGTTTAATTAAAAAAAAAGGATTAGTCATTTTAGTTGCTTAAAGCAGTAAGAGACCCGTATTGTAAAATACATTTTTGGGACACATGATTATTTGCACATTTTAAAGGCAAGAATAAACAAAAGAATGATAGGAAATCAAAATAGAAAAGTAGACCTTTTAAAGTTTAAGAAATATATAGAAGCTATTCTACGAGTAATTATTTTAGAATTTCATAAAAAATTAAAAATAAACAAAAGTTAACTTATAGGCTATTATACCCTAAATAACTGAATTTTAAAGACGATTACACAAGAGTGTCAGTTTATTTAAATTGATATTAACAAATGGCAAAGAGAAATACTCAGAGCTGATCTAAAACTAATATTGTAATAAAAAAATAAAATAAATAAACAGTATTTGAGAGGGTGTAGCTAGCTTGTGGACAAAAAAAGTCATCTGCTCAAATTTAGGAACAGTTACAATTACCATGTAGAAGCCAAACGGTAAGAAATGTTTTAAGTAATTCCCATTGTTCAGTTGAAAAAATTGAAAGTAAAACCCCTCTTTCTAAGCACCACAAAATGTTCGCTTAGACTTTGCCCGAAAACATTTAACCGAAGGCACAAATTGGAGATATGTTGCATTTTACAATGAAAAAAAATTTAATTTTGATGGACCCGAAGGCTATAAATTATTTTGGCATGATTTATGACAGGAACCTCATACTTTTTCAAATCTCAATTTGGAGGTGAGTCTGTAATGGTTTGGGCAGCATTTGCTTCCTGTGGAAACACTTCAGTTCTTTTCATGCATAACAAAATTAATTCAATTGTGTATCAAGATATGTCCGGAGATAATTTATTATCCATTGTTCCTCTCATAACTTATGGAGACTGGCCATTTCAGCAGTACAACACTTCTGTTTATGTTTTAAAATCAACTACATCTTGGCTGGAAGCTAACCAGGGGAAATGCCTTCAATGGCCAGGTAATATCCCCGTTTGGAATGTAATAGAATGTACTTTTGGGGATTTTTAGTCCGAAATGTTTGCAAAAAAGGGAAGACAATTCAATTAAAAGTTAGATTTGATGAATGCAATTAAAAACTGTTGGAACAATATTGGTGCAAGTACTTTGTGTGGCCTGATAGATTCTAAGACCAAGAGACTAGTCACATTAACAAAAACAAAAAAAAATAGCTTCACAACGATTACTGATGAAATCTATGTATTGACTTTATAATTATTTCCAACTTTATTAGTTCAGAAAACTTTCTTATGTCTATTAACCATTTATTAATAAAGTTATTAATGAATTTATATTTTCGTTAGTTCCTTGTAGCATATAATATATAGGCATGAAATACCGTAAATGTCTGATCTTTTGTCTTTTAATTATATCATATTTTCAAATGGCTTAATAAATTTTTCCAACACTGTACTACAACCTCTATGTAATCAGTTTTACTGAGCTAAAAATACATTACCATTTTTAAACCTAAAATTAAAAATCTTAACGTTTTAAAATAATATATGAAATACTTTTATTCAAATAATATTATTCTGTTCTTCATCATGTAATTTCTATAAATATCTTCTTGTCAAATATTTGGCAATATATATTTTCTCCCTTTCATATGTTTCCAAAAATTCCGCATAAACTAGTGGGCCATTTAGTGAGTGGGCTTCTTTAAGATACTATTGAGTCCTAATGAACCAAACGATGAAAATTTTCCGAAGAGGCTCGGAGACAAAACTAAAGAATTAAATTTCCTTTAAGTAAAATCATAAAGCGTAATTTCTTAATGTTATTATTCCTCCTTTCAGTTCGATTTCCTCTCTTTCTTTCATTCACTTCATTTAACTTTATTCAAATTTCATTGATTATAATTCTTTCGGAAAAGTTTTGTTTTCTTAAACGGATTTTTTTTCTTTCTAACTGTAGAAAGCATTTTCATTGGCTGTTCTCTTATAAGCAAAGATAAATGAGTAATAGAATTATTTTCAAATTCCTTTGCGATACTTTTCTTAAAGTTTTGATACAAGGAATATATTTCTCAATAATCCTCTTAAGAGAAGGTCTTGATAAATGTTCACAGACTATTCTCTTTGTGTATATATATATATATATATATATATATATATATATATATATATATATATATATATATATATATATATATATATATATATATATTGTGACGATTGTGATTTTTAGACTAACATGAGGGACGAAAATATGTAATGAAAATTTACCATTACCTTTTTCCTATTATTTTTGTTTAAAATGATATATTGAGTAAAAATCTTTTATATTCAGAATATAGAGGAAA
>CM063502.1:156370228-156377728 GCA_032207245.1 Pardosa pseudoannulata
AGGGAGGATTAAGCTGTAGTGTTGGAGAAGGAGTCATGATCCACCAACATGATACAACGTTTCGACGATGAACAGCTTTATATTCAAGTTGAATCTGCAGAAAAGAGATTTTTTTTAACCGGAACTACTTACCAGAACTTAATAAATGATGAAGAAACAACCATTTAATTACTAAGAAGGAACGCAGGGATTATTGGTTACTGAATCAATGGGATGTGATAACTCATTTATTCTGTTAAATAGACGTCAGCACTATACAGTATTACGTCACGGCCTCTGAGTTATTTCCCGAACTTCATGAAGCTCATTTGGATATTGGACACGGACAACGTGGTAGAATGTTGAAAATACTTTTAACCAAATACGAAAACTTTACATGTCATGATATTAAACTATACATCCACCTTTGAGAAACTTGCCATAAAAAACCGAAAGTTACTAAAAAGAACATTGATTAGAAACCTAGACTTATTTTTTCCGAATTCAATTCCCGTTGTCAGGTATATCTTATAAATTTTCAATCTGAGCAAGATAGAGAATACAAATTTATTATGGTGTGCCAAGATCACTTGACAAAATCTGTGATTCTCCAGCCTCTAACGCAGTGTTTCTCAACCTTTTTAGAGCTATGTGCCGAGTTGCTTTTAAATATCTGATGCCCCACATGTTGAGTATATTTAATAACTGGAATTTGCGGGTATTGAACTCAGGCCACACTTATACTGTACTCACCTGGACCAACTATACTACTTTACAGTCTAATATAAAATAAATTTTATTTAAAAATTAAGTAGGTTTTAAAATGATAATTATAAAAAATAACATTCTCAGTCAAGGAAAAGAAGAAATTATTTTTATAAGCAGTTTATGTTATATACTATCGTGAATTAAATTACCATATTTAAATTGTACGCATATCCTACTACCTAGCTTGAAAGGATTAAAAATTTAATTCCCTTTGAAAAACCAAATAACCACATGAAAAACCATATACACCACGTTGAGAAGCACTGCTCTAACGTCAAAAAGTGCTAAAAATGTAGCCTACAACCTAATGCATATATTCTCTTTGCTTTGATCGCCATATATATTACAGTCTGATAATGGTAGGGAATTTGGAAATAATGTGGTGCTTGAAGGGGTTTTGGTCACCAATAAAGATCGTGCATGGAAAACCTCGCCATTCAAAAAGCTGTGATAATGTCGAAAGAGCTAATCAAGATGTCGAAAATATGCTCTGTACTTGGATGCAAGGCAAAATATCTGACAGCTGGAGTAAAGAATTGCATCTCGTTCAATTTATGAAAAATAGAGCTAATCATTCTGACGTACATAGTACACCATACGAAGCTCTTTTATGGCTGCAAACCTAAAGTAGGGCTTACAACGTCTTTTCTAGCCGAAGATACTTTAAAAGCTATAAATAAAGAGGGATAGCTAAATAAAGTAATAGAAAGTGTCCAAACAATGGGTGAAGGTGAAACTAATCAGATTATGCGGGATAGATTGTTTCAAAAAACATGGATGAGATTAATAGTAGATCGTGGATTAAACTAATATGACGAAGACATGCTTACTGACGAGATTTCAGCCTCTGATATCTGTTGCGTGTGTTTAAAGGAAACGAGTGATGCATCTGCATGCAAAATGTGTTGTAAAATATCCATACCTTCTATAACCACGATAGCAAAGATGATGAAATCTATATTTTGTGAAACCTTTGTTTCAAAACTGAAAATGATATTGAAGGTAAATTAAATTTTAAAATCAATCTGGAAATACAAGGAAAAAAAATGAATTCGGAACAAAAATCTCATACTGTTTCTTTGGGAACTAGTTCCTATTCCTGTCGTCGATAAGAGGCGAAGTAATTTGCGAGATATATTTAGCAGTTATAACAAGTGGGATAGACGATGTTTTTTTACTGACTTGAAACTTCTGAAGGAATTTTAAAACAAGTATGTGGAATATCACAAATCCCTTTATGTCCTACGAACTTGCTTAGAATCGAAGGTATCACTGACCATGAAATCCTTCTCCGAATAGTTGCAATTGCTCAATTCATTGGAAGTGGCCAAGCATTCGTACAATGAATGCTGGTGTGCAAAACTTAAGCAACAGGTGGGGTTTTTGCCATAATTCCACGAGAAATCATCTGAGAGACATGAAATTCAGAAATAAGGGAGAGTATTATGTACGTAAAGGAGGAAGAAAAAGGTATACATTGCATACGGTAGGGAAAATTAAACAAGTTTTATTTAAAGTATAGTATCGAGTCTCATGATTGTCTATCCAACAGGAAGAACAACAAGCAGATGTTCCTTAATATGGGATATGCCATCCCCTAACTGCAATGGTTGCTTCGCACCTTCTCCGCATATTCAACCAGCTGGCCCAACATTTCTTGTGGTAGGAGTGCTCATTCGCAATCACCATCTTTTTGAGTTGTTGGGTGTTCTCCTGAGGATAAAGCGTGCTGCAATGAGTCACTCCACACCATCCCACACATGTTCGATGGAATTTAAATCCGGGGAGAAAGCTGGCCAATCCATTCAAGTGATATCGACCCCTTCCAGTAGCTCTTCAACAGCAAGAGTTCTATCTGGCCGCTCATTGTCCTCCATAAAAATGAGGTCTGGTCCAATGGCACCTCTGAACAGCTGCACAGGGGGAAGGAATTCTTTCTCACAATAGCGATCCCCAGTTACAGAACCTCTGTCGAAAACGATTCGCCCGTTCGGCATAATGCCTCCTCATACAAGAACTCCGGGACTACCGTAAAGGTGTCTTTCCTTGATGTTACTAGGATAAAACCGGGTCTCTACCTCTTTCCAAATCAAAACGCATTGAGAGTCGCTTCTGGTACTGAACCGACTCTCATCCGTAAAGAGGACACGAATCGATTGATCAGTTTCCAGCTTTTTGTGATTTCTGCACCACTGTAAACGGTGGCGTCGGTCGCCAGCTTTCAACGGGAGGCAGCTTTCAGGATGGCTGGCGAATAGGCCCCCTTTGTGAAGGCGTCTGGCCGTAGTAAACCGCGACACTTGTCGCCCCGTTGCTGTACAGAGTTGCTGAGCAATAGTGCTTGCTGACTGGTGTCAGTCTCTTTTCACCTATTGGAAGATATATCAGTCATCTCCTGCAGTTGTCATCCTCGGGAGACCACCACCAACCTTTCTAACAGCTGTACCTGTAGTTTGGAACCCTTTCCAAGCTTGTGAGACGACACTTTGTTGATTCCGAACTCTGCAGCTACACTGGTGACAGTAAGCCCCTCTTCCAGATTTCCGACCATTCTTCCACGTGTGAAGTCGTCCAGGTGATTTCTTCTAGCCATGTTTCACGAACTTACTCACTGGTACTTGCAGCGAATATGAATTGCATCTCCGTCCTTCCTTATATTCTACTGTTGAGGTGTGCACGCCGACATTACGTTTTGCGTAATGTCGCCGTTGCCTCTGACGTTTCGTTCATGATATTTGCATACGCATGACGTTTGTAATGACTTATGTGTTCATTGTACAGACCTCCAGATCTCCTTTTCTGCAATTTCATGGATATCTGCTAAATATTTACATTGTTGCTTAAGTTTTACACACCAGTGAATAAGTATAACATAGTGGTAAAACATGAAATGTCTTTGTTTGAAAAATGTAATGAAATGGTATTCAAAATATCTTTCAAGCCTACCATTTTACAACTAGTAGGTTAATTTTAATTTCTTATTTCTATATGAAAATTTTGTTTCCTTTAATAATAAAGCATAAATTTTGTTTTGTACAACTTTCACTTTTCTCTACGTATATTACTTTTAAGGACATTCTCAGTTTTTCAGGTTAACATTTGTATTTTTGAGGAGAGTTTTTATATAATAGCCTTATTAGAACCTTTATTCTGACTTTAATAATATTTGTCATTCTATAGAATGCCTAGGCATTACATACAATGCCTAGGAAAAGTATGTAATAATTCTCATATTTCATACTTTGCCTAAATGCGTCCGGCATTCTATACAATGTTACTATACCTGTCCATACTTTGTATGTGTGTGTGTGAATATGTACGTATATATATATATATATATATATATATATATATATATATGTATGTAAGAAGAATGTTTTGTACACCTAACGATGCTATGCGTTATGCTAAAATGAATCTTTGTTTATGAGAATTTAGTATGTTTATTTAAAGTATTATTTCCCTTTTACTTTAATGCCATTTGAAATTAAGTGTAGTTTTTATTAAAGTTAAGATTTTGGATTACCTTGATTCTTGGGTTGAATATTTTTAACCTAACAATTCTATACGATATATATATATATATATATATATATATATATATATATATATATATATATATATATATATTCTACTGTTGAGGTGTGCACGCCGACATTACGTTTTGCTTAATGTCGCCGTTGCCTCTGACGTTTCGTTCATGATATTTGCATACGCATGACGTTTGTAATGACTTATGTGTTCATTGTACAGACCTCCAGATCTCCTTTTCTGCAATTTCATGGATATCTGCTAAATATTTACATTGTTGCTTAAGTTTTACACACCAGTGAATAAGTATAACATAGTGGTAAAACATGAAATGTCTTTGTTTGAAAAATGTAATGAAATGGTATTCAAAATATCTTTCAAGCCTACCATTTTACAACTAGTAGGTTAATTTTAATTTCTTATTTCTATATGAAAATTTTGTTTCCTTTAATAATAAAGCATAAATTTTGTTTTGTACAACTTTCACTTTTCTCTACGTATATTACTTTTAAGGACATTCTCAGTTTTTCAGGTTAACATTTGTATTTTTGAGGAGAGTTTTTATATAATAGCCTTATTAGAACCTTTATTCTGACTTTAATAATATTTGTCATTCTATAGAATGCCTAGGCATTACATACAATGCCTAGGAAAAGTATGTAATAATTCTCATATTTCATACTTTGCCTAAATGCGTCCGGCATTCTATACAATGTTACTATACCTGTCCATACTTTGTATGTGTGTGTGTGAATATGTACGTATATATATATATATATATATATATATATATATATATATATATATATATATATATATATATTATATATATGTATGTATGTAAGAAGAATGTTTTGTACACCTAACGATGCTATGCGTTATGCTAAAATGAATCTTTGTTTATGAGAATTTAGTATGTTTATTTAAAGTATTATTTCCCTTTTACTTTAATGCCATTTGAATTTAAGTGTAGTTTTTATTAAAGTTAAGATTTTGGATTACCTTGATTCTTGGGTTGAATATTTTTAACCTAACAATTCTATACGATATATATATATATATATATATATATATATATATATATATATATATATATATATATATATATATATATATATATATATATATATATATATGTATGTATATGTATTTAAAGTAAATGCTTTGCAAAAATAGGCTAAAACAAATTCATAAAAATACTTTTTATTTCTTAAGGGAATAATAATATTTGAAAGACTGATTTAGTGCTAGATAGAAACTAAAAAGAGCAGCTTAACACTCCATTCGAGTTGTAACTGGTTCCAAAGAAAAGCGCCATAGTTCATTCAAAAGAATATACAAATAGTAAGTCATTAAAATACGACACTAATACTTAGGCCAGAGGAAAAATATGCTTAACAACCAAAAATTATTGAATCAAATTAAATTCTTTCAATATTTCTTATTGAGGTATGGAATTTAACCATTCGTATTGAAAATGACTATTTCGTTCACGAGATTATATATAGTTGAGTATATGTTACTCGAAGGTGTAGTAGTATTGAAACACGGCTTTAGCTATAGATCAGAGTATAAATTAGATCACTGCTTTGACTTTCTTCTGTTATGATTCCTATCAAAACAAAATCCGAAATTGATTTTTAAAAGAATTCTTTTGATTTTAAATGATGAAAAGGTTGGAGGAAGCATATCCAACCTCGTAGCTTTCAATGATTGCGAACAACTTTTTCAATTCAAAAGGGTTTTTTTATAAAAAAAAAAAAACGGAAATAGAGATAGGGTGATTCTATTCTAAACCCTAATCTAGATGAACCAAGATAAAAATAATTTTTGCATCGCATTTTTGATTTCTCATTCCTTTTCGTACGAAATATCGAAATTTTCTTTTAAACGAGTACAGTTTTTTTTGGAAAGTTCCATTGAAGGAAATATTACAAAATATTTAAGCTTTTTTCGAAGTAACGACCTCTTGTGCAAGATAAATTGTCAAATCTTTGAATTGTTCCCGCTAAAAGAAAGATTTTTAATGTATATATAAAACTTTTGATGTTATGTTGGTCTAGTTTCAAATAACATCTTACGAAGGATTCGCCGAAATTATATTTAGCTTGGCAGACGTCCAAGACACCTTTTTCCATTTGGAGAGATATTTTCCTTCCCAAATATTTTCTCTTTACGATCACGTATTAAACGCACATATTTGGACTTTTTATGAACATTTTCTCCCGTTTCAAATAACTTATTTTATGTTGCTACTACACATGTTAAAATAATTGACTTCCAGAAAATTGCATGTTTGCCTGCCACTCCCGTTAAGACATTCACTTTTTAAAAATATACGGTAGATTTCGCACTACGGGACTCGCTCATTTTTGTGTAAGTAAAAGAGTATAGAGGTCTCCTATAGCTTTCATGAAAAAGGGTTTATTACTGATGCATATTATATACATTTCAGGTTTTGAAACAGGGCATTGGGATTTAGGAAAAAAAATTGGCAATATATGTGGTGCTCTGCATTATGACGTGGTTTGATATTAAATGAAATGGTAAATATAAGCTTTTTGCTTGTCAACTGTGAGGCAGAGAGGATGGCACGAAGGAGGTGATCCACCTTAAATGCTGTCCTTTGTTAAGTAGCTAAATTCGCGACATGTTACTGATGAATTAAATAAAGTGCAATTTAAAACGAACAAGGTCAAACTGTTATTTATCAGGGTACCCTGACATATATCTACAGTCTACCAAAAAACTTACCAAACATACTGAACCACTTTGCTTTCTGACACATGTTTTGCTAAAAGAAATATTAAAGTTATTAAAAACAAGAAAGCCAAAATATTGAAATATTTTATAGTTAATGCGTTTACAATAGAACAGAAATTATGAGAAATGAATTGAATCTCGAATGTAATCATGCAAAAGTTTCTGAAAATGTTACAAGAATAATTTTTTTATAAAAAGCAAAATGTCTCATAGAAGCATTTTGTACGATAGAAATATAATTGAAAAATGAATGGTTATATATACATTTGTTTGTGAGTTACTCCAATGATACGAAAAAGTGTCACAGCGTGGAGACCAAAAATAATGGGATAGCAAGAGAAGTCTTCCAGACAATTATATTTTAAACCAGTTGAAACGAACAACGTTTGTGACAACGCATATTTTCCAAAACAGAAGAAATATGTTTGCCTGTAAAACTGCTTTTACGGTTACATCAGT
>CM063502.1:156382728-156677728 GCA_032207245.1 Pardosa pseudoannulata
AATTCTTATTGCTGGCATAGGTATTCGGAACCGTTTGGAATCGGCGTAAAGCGGTAGACCGATCCTTAGCCTTCGAATAGCAGAAAAAGAGGACCGTAGTGCTCTCAAGCAACCAACTTTTAATAAATAGTCTCATTGAACGTGTAATGAAAATTCTTCTAAAACAAACTGAAAATACATAAAAATTTTTTCAGCTATTATTTAATTTGCTTTATTTAGCTATAAAAGTAATAAAAGATGTGTAGTTCAAAGCTTACGTCATAACGTTCATAGCGTTTTCATACAAGTACCTCAATGTACTTTATTTCCTTTTAACAAATAGTTACTATGAAGCTGTAATGAAAATTCTTCTGACATAAAAAATTGAAATACATAAAATAGTCTCGCAATTTTATTCATTTTACGAGATAAACGCCTCTAAGTACATCTATTATGTTTGAAAACGTTATCTATTATTACTGGAATCTTAAAAAAACCCATTGAAAACAAAAATTCCAGGACACATTTCCGAAGCCCCATATTTAAGGCTCTCCTTTTTTCTCCCTGGCTTATAAAATATGAAGTGCTTGCCTTGCTGAAGAGGCATGTTTTTCAATTTAAATTTCCTTTTACTTCTGCTGACATGTTCGCCTCGTATACCTCATGCAATATTCAATAGTTTTCGGTCAAGATACAAATTTAATGTTTGGAATTCGATTTGTGGTCACTAGATTCGTTTAAAGGACGAATGGAAAATATTTTTTGATTGACATTTAATAAATTGCCTCGACCTCATTCTTAACTTAGAAGCAATTACTTCGTTAAAAAGTTTTTATCGGTTTAAAAATTTAATTTTTTGTAATTTAAAGGTTTTAAGTGTGTTCATTTTTTCAAATTTAATTTATCTTTTTGATATATCTAGTAAAGGTTAATTAACTAGTTTCTTGAGATGGAAGTTATTAGATTAATATTTTCATGGGAATAGATGACAGGTATTGTGAGTTTTATTTAAGGTTATATTTGTTCTTTAAATAAATCCTTATAGTTTATATATCGTAGTTATACTAAATTTTGCTGAATAGTTCTTTGGAAAATAAATAAAAATTTTGTTTGAAACTTTGAAAAAATATCAGTAGTAAAGTCTCACCCGTCCCCATTAAGCCCATTTTGTGATATATCATATTACAGAATATTGCTTTTAGTGGTCTACGATAGAGGGTTTGAGTGTTCTTTTAACATTTAATAACGCTAAATATGTTCATTTAAAAGGGCAACGGACCTTAAATATTTATTTTCATAAGATTAAATTTTAACTCTATTATTAATCCTAGTATAAAAAATGTTGTTCATAAAGGATAAATGGCATTAAAATCAAAAGTAAAAGTATTTTTGATTGACATATATAGCTTTATACAAATGGAGTAATCATTTGTAAATACTACGGTTTTTAATTTCTGTTAAATACATTTTATTTGTATATGTAAGATGTTTTAGATAAATTGTTTTGGGATTTTTGTGAACAACATCTGTAACTATTGTAATTTTCTTATATGTCCGTAAAAATCCTACTTCTTGATGTTACTACTACCATTAACTATTGCTTTAAAATTTGTCAGAAATAAAATAACAAATACCCATATTTCGCATAAATTAATTTACGTTAAACTACCATATGCAGAATTAGATAGTGGGTAATTTTGCAATTAACTGTAATTTAATAGACATGAAAGAAATTTTGCCCAGTTTAACTGTCAGAAAAGGTTGATTTGGGATTAACTACTACAAAAACCCATGGTATTTTATCTGCCAGTAATTGGAAGCAACCCTATTGTAAGATAAAAAAATAATGTACAAAGAATGTTTTTGAATAAAATTTGAGGTAATTTAGAAGTACTCTGTTTACATAGATGCACACATATATAATGCCAAATCCTTTACGATTGGCAAATTCATATTTTATTTGAGAGAAATTTATTTTAATGGGAGCTACAGTGGTATGATAATTATAAGTTACTTTAAAACAAATATTGATTTTTAACACATCTTTCATTGTTTCGTGATATGTAATAAAAACAACAGTCCGGTGAAAGAAATCAGGGGAAAAAGCATTTGAAATATCTGTGCATTAGGGAATCGACAGCATTTTTTGACCAAGAAAACTGGTATTTTTGGGACCTCATTTAGTTTAAAGGTGTTTTAAAAGCTTCAAAATCCTCTTATTAAAAATGCCAAAAGTAGAAAAAACAGACATCTCGTTGTTGAATACTCAGAAATAAAAGAGAATAATAATTCTCTTGTTCTTTAATCTTTAAATTTTACAGCTTTATTTGAATATTTAAGCATCGAAAACAAGTGCAAAAGTTTATGTACTTCACCGTGTATTCTGTTTATGCTTCAGTGAGATTGATTGGATATCCGGAAACGAAAGGCTCAATTAAGACATCCGATGCTTTTAAGGTTTTTGGCAGTTTTCCGAAAAGCTCGCTCAAGATCTTAAAAATTAATTGAATTAGGGTAAGGGAAGAAAAAGGCCCAGCGGTTTTCTTCTGTAGAAAATTAGTGTAATATAGATTAGATATTTATAGAAATTAAAGAAATAAGAAATTGAAAATTAAGTAAGGTGAACGAAGGTAAAAACTATAATAGAAGCTGATTAATTATCTTTTTATTTACATTAAATCAATATTGCTTAAAACGTATTCAAATAAAATATTAATAAATTTCAAACAAAGATTGAAGGTTATTAAAGTTGAATTCATTCTTCTTTTCAATTCATAAAGTATATGTGGATCAGTTTAATTATACAGAGTTATAGTTAAGCTGTAAGTTTATATGGTTTCAGTTTTTCAACTTTTTAAATTTTTGTTTTACTTTTCCACATCGATAGTTTTAATCTAATTTGTTTTTCAACTGAAGTTCTTTTAATAGTTTCTATTAATAAATTTTATGAATACGCTTTATGCGAAGGAAAATTAGAGTTATAAGATTTAAAAAAGGGAAATTATAAGATTGCCAATGTATAAAGAGTAAAGTAAATGTTGAGTAGTGTTACTGATTTTGTGTTTATTCGTGATATGTCAAGTCAACTGAGACCAAAGATTTCTTTTTTCCGGTTGTTTTTTCTCCAGTGAAGTTGTTTACATAATGGAAGTATCCCTTAGCGCAGAGTTAATGAGAGCTCTACGTGTAGGCTTTAGCTTTTTATTACCGAAAGTGCTTTGCCAGACTCTTCCTTTCATAGTCTGGACTAGCGCACTATTTTCTTAATTCATCTAGTTTTTGTGCTGCTATGTAGGCTTCAATTCCCATCTAGAATTTTAATTACCTCGAAGGGAAAAAATCATGTAGTCTTAAATAGCATTTTATTATGGCTGACTTCGAGATGCGTAAAAAAAATCTCTTTACGGGATAATCGAATAATGGGTCGTGTACATGTTATACTTGGTGTATTGTTCTGCTTAATGCATTTTAGTAAAATAAATGCTTGGGAACGGAGTTAGATTATTCGCGCGAAAGGATTGGGTTTTACGACAATAGTGTGTCACTTTGTGATTAAGTTTTTACTCATTTTTAATGTTTATATACAAAGAATATATTCTTAGTTATAATAGTAAAGTTAGCTTGGATTAAATCAAATCATTTGTTGGGTGAATTTCTTTTTCAGAGCTTTGAATCTTGTTTTCATGCAAATATTTGCTTAACTAGGAAGCTATACAAAAAATTAGGTCAATAGTAAATTACTTCAGGATTAAATATTTAATGACTTTTACTATTTATAATCATATAAAAGTGTGCTAGTTATATTAGTGTACTTAATAATGGCTTTTTATAAAATGTGTTTAACTTTATTTAGAGTATGACACTCGTGCAGTTTTTTTAAAGTTTCGAATTTTGAAACAAATTGGTGTACTCTAACAGCTATAATTGTCTAATGTAATTTTTACCGGAAGTGTTACGTAGACTTCATATTTATGGGTTGTGAAGAAATCTGTAATATTTAAAAATTTTTAAAGGTACAATTATCATAAAGAATTGCAGATTCCCCGAATCAAATGGGTGCTAGATTGTATTTTAGTCCACATTAAATTGTATTTATAAAGCATATAGATAGATGGCTATGCAACGAATCAGATAAACATATTTGCTTAGTTTAAATATTGAGTAAAAATATAGATGGATGTTAATCTACCTTCAGTGTCTCAAGTGCCGTGAGAGTTCTTGTATGCCTTGTAATGTTGAATCTTTATTGCGTGAATTTATTGAATGTAGAGTGAACCTAAAATGGTTGGCTAGAAATGGATTGATGTGCTTACATATTTTGTGTTAGCAGTATTTATTGCTCTATTTAATAACTGTGACCTGTTTTCTGTGAACAAAAGTCAGGCCTCCGATTCTATTCGTGCAAACTACAATTTTTTCATTTTTTTCCATTTTTCTTTTTTTTTTTGACGAATTTTTAAAATTGTAACAAATTTTTGGAGCATTCAAGGTAATATGCCATGCTTTGAAATTCAAAAAACTTTATTAAAATCTAAAATGAATATTAATTTAACTTCAATTTAATTCTCAGTTCAAACGCAGAGTCTAATGATAATTGTGCATAGTGAAATTTATTACTTTTAGGAATGAAAAATCTCTCAATGTGTTGCTGAATATGCAGTTTTATTACACATGAAGCTCGATTTATATCGAGAAGTGTTTGATCGTATGTCAGATGTTCTTGGAAGGTTAATACAATAAGATAGCTGGCCAAACTAAAATTAAAGGAAAATAAAATATAGTAGTTTATGGATAAATAGTGCCATGTAGTGTATTACAAGCCTAAATAATCCCTGATGTATAGGAGTCGGTTTATTTTATATTACACTTCAGGCCAAAAATTAGTTCGCCAGAATAATACTGAGCTACGCATACAGTCATAGACTCGGGAATAAGCAGTCGAAGACCAGTCTTCATTTTTATCTTTATTTTTTTGTATATGGTATGGTCAAAACATTAAATTGATATTAAAGAAACACGATCAGCAAACGTCACGATAGATCAAGAGTTAAAAGATAGATGTTTTCTTCAAGGTACTGGCACCCCCGCCAGCGACAAACATGACTCAAAGTTATGAGACAACTGGGAACCAATGTCGGATGCTAAAGATGGTACGCTAGGAAAGTCTTTTGATATTCAACTATTTTGTCTAACCAGCGACAACACTGAGAAGTGATCGAATGGGTAGGGCGATGCTCTTCGGTGTCGGAGTTTATGGGTTTGACTCCTGCTGCTATGTGGATGTTCGGAATCAGCGTAAGGCAGTAGGTTCTTATCTTAATAGCCTTCATGTTGCTTAAAAGTAGACTGTAGAGCCCTAAAACAACCAACTAACTTCAATCTAAACCACACATAACGAGACAGAAAGGCAAATTTTTGGTTTCTACGTATAACAGCAAAAGAGAAACTCTCCATCCATGTGATTTTATTAGTTCTACGTGTATAGATGAACAATATTTTATGATGATTTCTTGCATTATGATCACTACCCTTCTTTTTATCAAGTTTATATCTGTATAAGAATGATTATAACTGTCGATCAGAATGTTGATCATAAATTAATGATATATGAAAAGGAAATAAGGACAACAATTATAAAAACTCTGTATATTAAATAAATAACAGCTTACGTTTGAAAAACTAATTAATCATTTAATATGCTATTTTCTTTAAATAATAAGATATATAAAAAATAGTAATTTTTTAAGTATCAATTATCTCAAGAGAGGTGACAAGAAACCTCAAAAATGATAAAATTTGACCAAAGATATGAATTTTTTTTTTCATTGAAAAAGCTGAACTAAGTATGCTGTAGCGCCTCAAACCAACTTATACATTCAATTATAATAAATAAATTCGAAATAGTAATAATTATATTAAAATTAAATTTTACAAATTGAATAAAAACTTTACTTCACTAACATTTGTTTTTTGTTGTACATATTTATTTTAAATCTTTACGTGAAGTTTGACAGCCAGTTTGATTTGCTTATGAATACTAAACATATAGAGAAAAATGAAACTAATTGGCTTATACATAGTACAGTAAAAACACTTTTAATAAAGGTTGTTGGATAACTCAATTATTATGAAAGTGTTTTATATTTTAGTCAAAAATTCTTGTGTATTTTAGTATATCATATGTTTTATGAAGCCCATTATTTATTTTCATTATAAGATGGCAGTCAAAAGTTGAATATTTAAAATCCTGAGATGCAAGGTACCATTTACCCTTAAGATAAATCTCTTAGTCCATAAAAATCCTTCAAAAGGAAGCAGAATATATGCAGGTGATAAAGGTTTGAAGTTGATTTAACTTTATTACGGCTAACGAGACTATATAATAGTTATTTTAATTAAATAGGTGTATTATAATAATTTAATCCTCTCCATATTTTGAGCTCTAATTTATAATAAATGACTTTATTAATTAAAATTCTAAGTACCTAGCCTTATATACTGCCTGCTGTCAAGTTTTTTCCCCCCAGTAAAAGACGAATTTTAAGTAAATTTTTAATTTTCTATTTAAATTTAAAATGTTCTGTTTGTTTTATTTTTCATTTTAATAAATATTTGATTATATAATTCTTGAATTTTGTAAACTTTGATTCTTTATTAGTTTTTGACAGAATTTTTTTATAGATTAAAAAAGTTCATCGAGTCAAAAGAGCACACAACACAATTGTAACCAATAAATGGTTTTAATTAACGTACATTTTTTAGCTTTATTGCACCAAATTGCTCCTTCGTAGAAAAACAATTGCCCATTGTGTCTGAAATCTATGCAACATGATAACGACAGAAACAAAACAAAAATTCACCAATGTGTAATTTTAGCAGATGTTATAGAAAAGTTAATAGAACACATGTAAAAATTCAAGATACTGAGTTTTAACAAGATCGTTTCTGTAGGAAAGTTATGTTAATATAAACTTTAAAGAAAGAGGTGAACATTATGAATTTATAATGCTAGAAATTAAAACGAAGGAGATGGAGGGTATAATATTTAAGGTATTATCCATATATATATATGCATATAAATGTGCATATAATATGTATGTGTAATATATATATCGGTTTCCAATAACATTAGTCTGGGATCATACAAGGAGGATCATACATTGTAAATGTTATTTCTTCAATTTTTAGTATCATAAATATATATTAGCTTGAATCTTGATCAAAATTTGCACGGGAATCGTAAAATCTTTAAAACTACTATTGAAAATTGAAATGATATGTTATTTCATATATATATTCTTTAAATTTTAAACGAGAAAGAGGATCTTACACATTTAATATTACATGAAATTTAAACTCTAAAGCAATTATTTTTTGAGAGAAAACCTAGGAGTTACAGGAATATTATATTTTTGCATGTATTAAGACACTTAAAAGTAAAAACTTAAATTTCTTTATTTAACTAGTTTAATTAGATATTTTTATTGTATTTACATAATCCTGTCCAACGCGTATAATCGTAACCATCTACACTGTCTACCAATAAGTATTTGGACACCTATGCAAATGACGATATCTGCAGTCCTGAGACACGTCACGGCCTCCCCCGGTATACATCGTGTAGGAAACAGCATCGGCATTAGTCGCATGCAAGACGCCGCGCAGTTCAGAACTTATGGATTTCGAGTAAGGTATAATTATCGGGTATCACAAATGTGGCCGATCCATAAGGGACATACCTAGCAATCTGAAGTTCCCAAAATCGACAGTGGCCTACGTGATTAAGAAGTGGAGGGTGAACGGTGATTGTCGGAATATGCCTAGAGTCGGCAGACCAACGAAATTGGGAGATAGAGACCGACGAGTGCTGTCCAGAGAAATTCGGAAGAACAGCATCCAACCGATGGCCCTCATCCGCGAAGAGTTTCAACAGGTATCCGGGAGTATTGTTTCCATGAATACCATCCTTAAGAAAGCACATCTGCTTGGTTTTCATGGTCGTGCTGCTGCCCATAAACTTTTGATCACAAAGTCCAACCGCGCTGCTTGGTTAATGTGGTGCAAAGCACATCGAAATTGGACCGTAGATCTGTGGAAAGGGGTTTTTTGGAGCGACGAATCAAGGTTCACCCTTTACCGTTCGGATGGTTGGGTCTGGCGTCAGCCTGGAGAACGTTTCCTGCCAGAATGCATTGTGTCAACAGTCAATTTTAGCGGAGGTGGAATTATATTCAAGGGCTGTTTCTCCTGGTATGGATTGGGACCCTTAGTCCCCATTCATGGTAAGCTCAAAGCCGATGACTAATGCACTATTTTGGATGACAATGTGCTTCCTACGTTGGGGCAGTTTTACGGGTTGGACCGCTGTTACTTTCAGGACCACAATGCCCGTTGACATGCTTCGAGGTTAACCAAGGCTTGGTATGGTGCTAATGAAGTTCATCGAATATACTGGCCTGCCCAGAGCACAGACCTAAATCCTATCGAGAACCTCTGGGACGAGTTGGATAGCCAAATTAAGGGGTACACTACCCGTCCAAAATTATTTTTAACTTTAAAGGATTATGAGGATAAACAAATTATTGAGCGTGTACCAGATAATTCTCAGCCAAAAAACAACCCACTGTGGCATGCATGTTTGTAGCCGTTCGGAATCGGATTTAAGCAGTAGGTACCGGTCTCATTAGCCCTCGTGTTGCAAAAAGTAGACCATAGCGCTTCAAACCAAAAACCAAAAAACTACCTGCCCCCCCATAGGGTACTTTACAATTCTGGTAAATTAAAAATTTTACTGATCCCGTCATATGACGGGCTGTATGCTAGTTATAATAGAAATAGAATCGTTAGTATTTATTTTAAACGTGTTTTATTCAAATAACAACAGTTATTTAATCGGGAAAGGGTTCATCATATTGAAAAAATTAATATTTCAATGGAAATAGACGTTTTAAAACGAAATGTGTTTCGGTAATTTGACTATTTTTTCGTGAAGAAAGCTCTGAGCCGTTTCTGGTAGAGTCGGTACATCAAACACGTTTAGGATGCTCTGAACTAAAACTAAATTAACCTTCCTGAAAAGAAGTCAGGGTGCGGAAAGAAAGGCCATTCAAATGTAGGTCAAGATCAAAAAGAACTTACGTATACAACATCCTCTCAACTATGTTTGTTTAGCGAAATTTCGTATAAAGTTTCATTTTTTCCTGTACAGCTGTTTTTCGTTTATAAAACTTAAACAAGGTAAAGTAAATAATGATTTACTTCCAGGAAAAGAGAATTTTGCTTCCAATCTTTTACTTCTTTTCTTTATATTTTTTAGTACATGGTTTTAGAAATCACTTTAATACGTTTGTATTTAAATCATGAGTTTGCCATTTGTTGTCTTTTCTTTTGTTTCTGTTCAGTGATTTGTACGTTTAATTCATGCACATTGATTTCTGTATAGCGTTAGGATAATCTCCAGAACGCTGCTGCATTAAAAATTAAAAAAATTAATCATTAGTTTCCAGAGTTTTAAAATTTTCATTTTTTTCATATTTAAATATCTCATCGAATTTTAAGACTTAACACAACTTACTCAACGGAATTAAAATTAGTTTAGTATTGATATTTTATCTCGTGTATTTTAAGTCTTTAAGCTCGTCAAAATGATTCCTCTTAATAAATATAACACGATGAAAACTTATATAACAAAGATTTTTTTTTGAAATTATGATACCAGTGGAGAGTATTACTGCTTTGTAGTGTTTATTGTTTATCAGTGTTTTTTTTCTCTTTGTAATTCGAGACGCAGTCAAAGATAATCTTCATAAGTTTGTAAGAGATTAAAAGCTGTTAAAGGAATAAAAGTTCATTAACTAGCTAAAATTTTCGATATATTCTCCCCTTGCTTAAATGCTGGTTTAATTTTGCCAATTAGTATAGTGTTGCAAAGTTTAGAGAAAAGTCTGATTGAAAAAGTTTTTACGCAAATTTATAGGCATTCCTGATATACTTTTTCTAAAACTACCATTTATTGTTCTTTCAAATTAAAGACTTTTTAATATTCCATTGATATTAAGACAATCTTCTCACAATGAGGCATAATACAAATAAAATAAGCGCATCCTCATGCAGAGATGTGCCTTCTTTGAAGTTTGTAGATTTGAATAAAATATCATTATTTGCTTATCAAGTAAATAGATTTTGTATTTGTCGTTGAATTTAATATCACTAAGAGGATTTTATTTTTAAAGAGTGAGAGAAGCCCTGGAGTCACACTGATTTGAAAATCTTTTGTATATTCGTAGACTTTAATGTCTTTGAAAAATTGCTAGAGCTATATTTAAAAAAAAAGACCATAAAAATTATTTAGAATCTTCTTAAACACTGAATATTTAAGTTGTTCGTTACAGAATTTGGGCACGTGTTGCTATGGTTCTACGATAATTATGTAGGTATGCAGAATTCTAAACTTTTTATTGCTACTAACTTTCTGTATTGTTTTAATGAAAATGTACATTGACTCTTTTAATATGATAAAAGGAAATTGCAAATATTTTTTGCACTTGCTGGTATCTAATAGTTGATAATAATGACTATTCAATAAACATGACAAATTAAGTAAAATAACTTAAATAACTTAGACTAGAATGTCTATTGTTGCGAAAGAACATAACTAAATTATGTAATTCTGATTTCAAAACAATCATTTATGCCTTTTTGCAGATTTTTCAATTTTTAAAAGCTTAATATTTAGTTTACTTCATATGAACTTTTAAAACTTATTGCACTAAATTTAAAAACTTGTCTTAATATGTGTGTGTAATGGGATATATATTGAATCACTTTTACTTAGTGCATATAAAACTCTTAGTTTTGCAATTAGTTTTTTTATTAAGTGCATTACAAATTTAATTTTTTTTAAATGTCATTCTCCTTTATTTGCCTGTTCAGGGACATTGTTGGTTTGTGCATTTGCTGGTTAAAGTCTGTCTATGGAAACGCGCCTCTTACTTACATTTACATCTAGTATAAAGTTCTTTGGGTTCCTGGACAGTACCTTGAATGGTGTATCGTAAGGGGTTCTCTGACTGCATTATTTCTAATGAACACAAATGGGAAGTCGATTAAATCGTAAAATAACTTAAAAATTTGTCTACCGCGTGATTAGATGCTGGGATAGGACGCAATTTCCTCATAAATGATATGAGACGGGATAAAAATTCAAATCGTTCGCACCCGTGATAATCTAGCGTGTTCTCTAAAAAATTGCCAGGCAATCGGATTACCGTTCCGTAGAGCAATTCGGCTTCCTAAGCTCCAATGTCATCCTTCAAAGCCACTGCTCTAATGCTTAACAATACGGTGGGAAACTGTTGTGTCCAAAACTGCGATTCACGTAATGCACATCTCAAAGTATCCTTTAACTGCCGATGTCTTCTCTCGACCAAACCATTGTACCCAGGAGTGTAAGCATAAGTACGGCTGGTCGCTGCACCCATTAACCTGCATAGCGATTGAAAAAAATGTCTCTTTCAAAATGCCTGCCTTGATCCGTTAAGATTTTGCTGGGACTTCAAAACGCGATACCCAACCGGAATAGAAAGCAAATGCAGCAGTTTCTGCTGTTCAATATATGTGAAACATAGCGATCAATACATGTGAGGATGTATTGAAAACCTCTACAGTGAGAGGTTCCAACGATGTCGACATGGACGTTTAAAAAGCGTTTGTCGGTGGCATCGAATGTAACTGTTGGTTATCTCACATGTCTAGAAGTTCTCGCTTTTTGACATGTAAATCAGTATCTAACTCATAGTTTGCAATGTTTGGCCATTCCGGGCCAGATATACCTGTCCTTCAACTGTTGGAGCGTACTTCTACCTCCAGGGTGGGATAAGTAATGGACCTGTATAAACGCAATTCTGAGAAAACTAGGTGTGAGGTAAACGCCCATGGCTATGTCGCAGTAAATCGGTTGCAATCCTAATTAGACCGCAATAATTTTTTAACAGATCTTAGAATTCCACATTAGTCTGTTGCTCTGCAGCGAGCGCTTGCAAATTTAGATTACTTCTAAACCCTACATTTTCGACACGAGATAGGGCGTTGGCCACGACATTATCAGAACCGCTAATGTGTCAAATATCTATACAATACTGATGAATGAGATGGTTTTGAATTGTACCTGCCTGTCTACTGCTTGCTAAACTACCACTATTTCTCTTCTACAACATAACAGAAGGTAACAAATAACAATCTTTATTACTACTTCTAAACAAATTATAGGAATCTTGTAAACATAAAATAAAGAAGTTCAACTTGAACTAGAAATAATATTTAACAAACTTTATAAATTAAACTACTTATTAAACACAATTAGGGCTTTACGTATCGTGGCTTTCGGAATCAGTTCTTGTTCCTTCTTTACCAAATTATCCATTCCACGAGGACCTTTAAGAAAATAGAAAATGTCAGGCTTGTCACCTTAGCTCCTCCTCGGTAGGGTATCGAATGTTGTAGAATTCCTGATCTGCTGATGACATCATCGATCCCTCTTCCGGCTTGGTATCAGAGAGAAAACTAAACCAGTAGGCGAGTAGAATACAGGATACAATCGCAAGTGTGTGTGTGTGTGTGTGTGTGTGTGTGTGTGTACTGGTTTCTTCTTCCGCTTGCATTTTTATCTTATCGTAAAAGGGTGCCGGTTAACCTTGAAGTCTGTTTATGCAAATTTATAAACAAAAAAGTTTGCTGCTTGAAATAAAACTTGTGTGGAAATTGTGTCTGAGTTAACAGATCATATTTTGACATATACACCCACACATACACACACATATATATGAGTGTGTGTGCCCTGGTCACATCTGTATGTATATATGTATATAAAGATATTCTATGCTTGTTTAAACATATATTTCATGAAGGCCTAAATTTGGCTATAGCTGTCTTTTATTTTTCCATAGTTTATTTTCAACGTTTCATGTAATATACCTTCTTCCCCTTTAAGATTTTAAACACCCTCCTACTGAAATGAGAAAATGTCTCGTAATATGCATAAAATGAAAGCTGAAAGAAACCGCATTTCAACATTCGATGTATCGAATTCAAGAATAGGAAAAATATTTTTCTCAACTTCTTTTTAACTTTGTTAACAATGAAATTGACATAAATTTCTCTAAAATATGAGATGTGTAACCCACATTTTTATGCTTATCTCCCGTGCAGAATAATCTTCGAGTTCAGGCTTTGATAGAAAATAATGCATAATGCATGAATTTGTAGGTAAAAAGAAGTTATATAAAAATTCCAGCTCAAACTGTAGTTCCCCATAAATGTCTAAATTTTCTTTAAAATGAGAGTTTTAAAATCGTATATACCCACCTTGTTTATCATGCATTACAGAACCAGTTTTAAAAAAATCAGAGCTAAAAATCGCCGAATAAAAGATAAGTTTTGATTCAATACTAATATTAAGGAAAAATTTTAATGTCTTGTTTAAAGTGAAGTTGCTTAAAGTATGTCATAAGGAACGTAATAAATCATTTTCTGATTAAAAAATCCTTTTGTAATGCAATTTTAATTAATGCAAACAAATTTATAAATTTCGGGTGAATAATTGCACCGTTGATATTTTATTAACAGCGCCATTATTTATCATGATACTCTTTAAAAAATATATACTATAATTTACACCAAAAACTTCTATAAGGAATAAGAAATTCGAACAACACATTTTCAAATATGTTGTTCGAATAATGAGATAAAATTTACTTTTTATACGTTTATTAAATTGGGTAGTAGAACATGTATGAGTTAGACTTCAGAGTACGTGCGTAGTCTAGAAAATAGAAGTACTTTGTTTCTTTTTGTTCTTAGCTATAGACTTGGCACAGCTTTTGAGAGTATTTTTTATCCATATTTTAATAATTATCTTAATGCTGAAAGGACGTTCCATGTAGATTTAAATTTTCTCAATTTGACATCCTCGGATGTCCCAATCAGATTTACATTTTTGATGGAATCTTTATAACGTTGAGTTAGTTTTTATGCACACTGTGTTTTGTTATTACTGTTAGTTACTATAAATCTATTGTAAGATAAAGCTTATATGTACAAATATAAAAAAATATGCAACCCCTAAATTTGAGCTAAACATAAATCTACGTCGTCTTAAAAAGTGAGAATGGAAAATTTTAACTTAAAGCCACCAGTCAGTCAAATTGTCAACGATATATATATAAAACCTCTAGCTATTAAATTAACGGGCAATTACTTCAAAGGATTTGATAAAAGTAATTTTAGTATTTATAAACCCAGAACGATCTACAATGATAGAAAATAACTTTCATTTCATATATTCAAGGCTTTAGTGTTTTTTATATTGTTGGCTCAAATTAATAAATGTTGGTGTGTCAATGTCTAGTAATATATCAAAATTATTATGCATGTAACCATTATTTGTTACTAATATCATTGTAAATAAGAAAGATTGGTTGGCCGTCGGAGTGCGTGTCATCTGTAAATAAAAAAGACTTTAAATTCTTAGACACTCGTTCATGTCAAGTAAATATGCTCAAAATGTAGACACTTTTTAAAATTTCTTATTTAAAAATTGTATATTGGGCTCTGTAAGTAAAACTGGCTTTATGTAAAACAAACTGTCTCGTTCTGCAGAATATTACCTGAAAACAAATCTTGATTTGTCTGTAAATATAGTATGCTCATGCCCTTCGTACTATTCAGCAAAACTGCTGCCTATGTAAAGGTCTAATAATGCTTTTCTATTAGTTTTTCTGGACTATGGATGAGGTTTTCCTAGACTGACTTGGCCTGTTTGGGTAGTCATGAAACCTGCGGATTACCTTTTTATTTAGTTGTTATATTTTAAGTATAAATCCCTTTGAAAAAATAAAAACAGCCAGTGAGAACATAATTGGTTTATTCTGTTTACCTGTAAAATTGAATAACAAAAAAAAAAGTTTTTTCTTTTCCTTAATAATTTTACTTCTGACTTTATTTACCACTTTATTAAGATTAGAAAATTACTGATTCAACTATAATCCAACTGAATTTCGATAATCGAATAGGGTAAAGGATCAAAACCTTGTAACGGAAGTTAATCATCTACCCTTTTTTATGCCATATGGAACTCATTTTTTATCCTAAGTAGCTTTTTTGTATTCTACAGTTTAGAAACCTATATACTCAGTCTTCCAAAAGTAAATTTATATTATGTAAGTTTACCTGTTTACATAATAAGGTATCGGTAAGATACTATAATACACTCAAGATCAAAAACATTATGACCACCCATACATTTTGCAATGAACTCGCCTGGATGACGTTGGAGGTACGTGATCAGGTGGAAGTGGTATTTAACTGCTGCTGGAGAGTCTGAAGAATCATTCTTTCCCTTACTTCTGTGTTTGATGGGAAAAGCTGCGGTTCTAAGCGATTTTGATAGAGAGCAGATTGTAATGGCTCGAAGGCTCGGAACAAGTATCTCCGAAACTGCACGATTCGTGGGTTGCGGCGATCTACAGTTGTTAGTACTTATGCAAAGTGGATGAATGACAGTGAAACCAGCAGTAGACGACATGGTGTTGGACGTCCACACGCTATCAAAGAAAAAGGTCATTGGAGACTGTTTCGCATTATGAAGCAACGCTGGGCCCGGGAACATCGCGACTGGTCCATGAATCAGTGGGAGAGATTTGCCTGGTCAGATGAATCACGGTTTCATCACGTCAGTATACTGCGTCTTCCAGGCGAACAGTTGCTCCTTCAAAGTACAGTAGGTCATACACCGGCCGATGGTGACAGTATTATGCTTTGGGGGACGTTCTCTTGGGCGTCTCTGGGACCCGTGGTTGTGGTAGAGCAGACCATGAATTCTACAGGGTATCTGAACATCATTGCGGACCAGTTGCACCCTTACATGGCCTCTGTTTTTCCAATTGGAAATGGAATGTTCCAATAGGACATCGCCCCGTGTCACAAGGCTAGAACTGTGTTGGAGTGGTTCCAGGAACATCATGCTGAATTCCAGTTAATGTCCCGGCCGCCTAATACACCGAATCTCAATCCGATAGAACACATTTGGGATATCATGGGACGGCATCTCAGAGTTCGAAGACTATCAATTCGCAATATCTCGGATTTGCGTAACCGTTGCTTAAACATCTGGTACAATCTGTCTCCGGCCATCTACCAAGGACTTGTGGCATCCATTCCAAGGCAGGTTGAAGATGTGTTGCACGCCAAAGGTGGGCCAAATCGTTATTGACAGGTGGTCATAATGTTTTGGCTCTTGAATGTATGAATAGTACATGTGCAAAATATCATAAATAATGTATTCCATATCTAAATGACTATTATTATCTTTAGTTTTCATGTTAATACCTTGCATTCCAACTTCCATATTAATCTACGCTAATTTCTTTAACTGCAGGGTATTTTAATATATACCCTTAATCTTTCGAATAACACCAGAAAAGAATAATTATTTGTTACACAAGTGTAAGTAATTAAAAGTGGAAAGAAAGATTTTTTCTCTTGGTATCAGTTATTTACGTACTTCATATTTCAGTACGAACATGAAATTTTTATAAGTTTATCTTTTTATTTAAACTGAATGTAGAGAAAATCCCAAATCGTGATTGTGTTTTATAAAATAATTCTTTAATATTGAAATAGTATATATAGGTATAAATAAAAGAAAATGTCATTGTTGAATGTAAAATACAGTTCAATGCAAAACAGAAAAGGTTATTTTAAGCATATTTCTTCAAGGGAGCAAGTAAATCCTATTTCAAACTTTTCGGAGCGTTTCGACTTTTTTTTTTATTTAGTTTACCTTTTACAGAAGTGCAATAAGCTAAGCAATATTTTATTTATATCGTATGATTTACAGTTGAAAGTGAAGGAATTAGAATTTATTCTGAGAATTGGGATGTTGAGTTTAAAATTGTGTTTTATTGATAGATGTAACAAACTATAACACTGAAAATTTCAATGAATTTCTTACCCAAATGCATCTCTAGAATTAATCTTAATTATTTCTAGGAGTGTCAGGATGTTGTAAGAGTGTTATGATATAGAGAATTTGATTTAAAGCTAAATTTTCATTCAAGATATATTTGATGTTTAGGTGTAAAACTTGGTCAAGGTCATGTTTAGGTGTAAAGAATAGATACCATCAGCGCCATATTATCGACAGGGAACTCGGGACACGTGCCCAGGGCCCACTGATTTCAAAGTTTTTAGATCCAGAGGTAATTTTGAAACAAATAAATTTTGTAGACTTATAAATTTCATGATTTATTCTATATACAAATTATGGGAGCTAAAATTTTGTAAGTTTTTCATTATTTCACAGAGTACCCGCAAGTATAAATAACCCACAGATTTGTCAGTCATGGGTTTGTAATTAAAAACTATAGGCAAGAATGCAGGTCATTTTGAAAATAGAATCCACCAATTAGGTGGCTAGATTTTGAGAACTTTTCTCAAAAATGTTCGCAATCGCAAAATTAAGCAAAAACTAGAGTAGAGGCATGTATCTAGGGGTACCAAATGAAGATTACAGATGTATGGGATAGATATCATGGGGGTGTAGAAAAACATATACTTGCTTCGGGTGAATCATAGTTTATACCCTAGTAATGTTAGTAAATACTATGTACACAGTCATCGATGCAAAATTTTCAGCTATACATTAATAAAATGTAATAATGATCTACAAGGGCCTAAAATCTTGATAATTGGGCCCTGGATACCATTAAAAATATATATATCATAGTGAAATATCTAATCGTCTGGAATACGTAAAATTGAAGTATGTAACTTTTGACTTTTGGACATTTATTACGCATTGTTTATAACGGGAATGAGTTTAACAAAGAGTGTCGTTATAACTGCTAATTTATCATACAAGGCCTTCAACTTCATACATATTTAGTATGAAGTCAAATATGTTTTGTGCAAGACAAAATAAAATTTTTTTCCTGTTATGTACAATAATATATTAAATTATAATCTCATATCACTTTTATTCTAAAAAATGTGTATTTTTTGAATATGTATTAGACTAAAACAATTCTGACTTAATGACATTTTTTATCCGATTCTTTTATTTCTGTTTAAAAAACAAATATACCTATTCTGAAAGTTTTGGAAAGAAATAAATCTTGATAAAACGTAGCACGCATCAAAGATTATATCTATGTAAGAAACATTCCAAAGTAAACCATTTCCTCTGATATACATAAAAGAAATAATAAATATTTTTGGCAGGTAACAATTTTCGTCGATATCACATGAAATGCTGTTATTGATGAAGGGCTATTGCTTCTTCTTCCTTTTTGCAATCGGATAAAAAATCTGTCATTTTCAAAGTAAAGAGAGATTTTCCTTTTTATATGAAAATATTCTTGCACAGAAACTGAAATCATCGGTATTGAATTCATCAATAAAAGTTTTGTTTAAAAAAAGAAATCTTTCTTTAAAGGACAGAAATTGATGGTTCGCATGAATTCTTTCGTTTAATTAAAAATATCATGCAGTTCAGCGTTAGTGAAAACATTTAAGGATCAAATGAAAGTAGTTGTGAACAAAAATGTGTTTTGAAGAAAAGATTTGAATGAAAACACTTACAGAATTTTTCTATGTTATAACTGTTTAATCACATATATAAACACAGTTGACACGTTTGGAAAACATTATAAATCCTACGAACAATAAGTATTCTCCTAAAGAAGTTTTATGTGAGAGTTACATTATTTCTAAAACCCTATATTTTAATCTTATCGTTCGTTTTAGTATCATAGTACAGAAAACCACATTATGTAGCTTTTTTGCTTCTGTTTTCAACTTTAATTTTTTTTTTACTCTAATCAAGCAAATATTTTGTAGTCTTCCTTTTCTTTATTCATTTTTTACTTTCTTTCTCCTGGTTTTCTGCTCAAAAACTTTACATCTATCTTCCTTTGATACTTTAACTTTAGAGTTTGTTTCTTAGTAGTTAAATTTAAAGGTATGGTGCATTGCTTTTCTTTTTCTTTAGTCGTATCTACTTTTTAAACCGTTACTAGCATATATTGCTTCAAGAGGTTATATATCGATGATATTGCAAACATCTTAAAAGCATTTTCCTGTATCTACACTTTTCTTATTCCATTTTCTTACTACGTTACGACCTTAAAGGATTCTTAATATAGCATAGAGATGATACTAATTTATTTTCAGTTTGATTAAAGAACTAATTATAAATGGCGTTAGCATATTTTTTGTAACATATTTGAATGTATATATCGGGTGATCCTAAAGTCAGAAAAAAAGTTTAAAAATAAATTATTTTCCAACAAATGAAGATAAAAATATGCCGTTTGCACCAGATGGACAGAAAACAAGCCAGGATTTGGGAAGTTTAAGTAAAAGAAGTCTCGAATAACTTTTTACTATTTAATGGTGTTGTCGATTTTATTCCATTCAGGTCATTTAACTCAAAACTTGAGTTAAAAAGAGAGCATCTGTATGAGAAAATGGTAGTCAAAGTTGTAACTAATGTCTAGAAATGCTGTATTTAGTAAATAAAACCCAGTTTAACTGTACTTCATGAAAGAGTAAAATGCGGTATACATGAATGTGGTATACACGATGGTAAGGTACCACTGGCGTGTTCTGCATTGGTTGGTTTGGTTTGGAGATAGACGGTCTACTTTTTTGCAACACAAGAGCTAAAGAGTTCTACATAGACCTAAATGATTTTGAAACTTTAAGCTAAAGGTTCTATGGAGTGAACCGATTGACCCTCAGCAACATGTGTCTGCTATACAGAGATAAATGTTACTTACACCGCGGTTACACGAGTCAAGTAGACGCTCAAGTAGGTTAGTCAAGTTGACTTGAAAGTATTACTTGACTCGTGTAAACGGTTCTGGTCAAGTCAAGTAGCTACTTGTGGCAAGTAGTTCCTCACGGTAGGCAAGTAACTTGACTCAAATGAATCAAGTAAAGTAGAGGGCTCCACTGATGTGTAAATTCTGTATCATTTCGCTAGTCTATGGCTATTGGTAGCAGTCGTTTGTTTTTAGCACGTGGACTTTATTTTTGTTTCAGTACGTTAAAGATATTAGAAAATGAAAAAGAAATTAGGATTTAAATTAGAAGTAAAGCATGGAACATAAATTTTCCATCTTTTCAAATTGTTCCACTTAATGGATGAAATTATAGATAACCCTACAACTGAAAATTAAAGTAACTGAAAACAAAATAATTCTTTCACAAATAAAGTTTATTCTTACAATAAAAGTGTATGTAATACATTTTTATTATGTTAAGGGGTGTTATTAGTTTTAAGGAGCTACAAATGGAAGAATTTTTGTTGCTTTTCGGCTTGCCAAATTTTTTTTATTATTATCTTGAGTTACTTGAAATTTTCAACATTTGATCTATATACCACGTTAAACATTTTCTTAAGTTTAGCTTGTTTTTAGAAAATATAATTTTTTTCAGTAAAGTACTTATTTTTAAAATTTTACTGCACATTATCCGCTAAACAGATGCATAAAATAATATAAAATGAAATATTACTTATTTTTAACTGTTATTTGGAAGAATTAAAAAAAATACAGAAACACTGATAAATATTCACAGAGATTATTACATAATTTATCATAAAATTTCATTTTAAAAAAGGGAATATTAGAATGATTCTAATGTGCTTAAGCAACTTATGGGAGCACGGATTGAAACATAGCTTTACATTGCATATTTTTCATGCTGATTATTATTACTATTTGTTTATTTTGTTTTAACTTTGTTTGTTTGATTGTCTAAAGATTCTAAAAAACATGTACACTTTCTCCGAAAATTTTCCTTTCAACGGAAAAAGTATTTCCTGCTAAACGCATTACTGACTTTACTAAATATCTTAAAATTCACCCTCTCTAAACAATCAATTTAATGATATCATCCATATTCTTTCCTAAACATGCCACACACAGAATGCCAAAATCAGCATCTGCTAAATTGAACACCTGCGTAATGAAAAGTATAAATTTTACACCAGGAGAATGAATATTCAGCTAAAATAGTATGAATATAAAGCTAAAATAGTATGTAAAAATTGCATTTTAAATTCTATAAATACCAAATTAATTTTTTAAAAATAGAATTAATTAGATACTCACAAAACTGTATAAGATTTCCTTATATCATTACAGAATATTTTCGAGAAAATTTGAAATCGCGAAAATATTTTGTTAATAGTCTGCAATAGTTCTTGTTAAGAGGCAAGTTACTTGACTCGCAACTTGTCTACGTGTAAACGTATGCATTCAAGCTGCAGGTGAGTCAAATAAACTAAGAAAAACTACGCATACGCGGAGTTACTTGACTTGATCGTCTACTTGACTCGTGTAAACGCGGTGTTAATGACGTCTATGAACGGTATGATATCTCGTCTAACAGCTAAAATGCTAAATAACCGAAAGCTCATTAAGAAACTGCAAGATAAGCGTTAAGCAACTTTCATTTTGCAAGTCATCTGTTGGTCAAGAGAACTAATTAAGCCCTTTTTGGACTTTATCACAAAAACTTCAGTTCCAGTACATTGTACAAACTGCAGGTTTATTCGTTGTCAAATTATTAATTTTTAAAAATTTTCCTGATTTTAGATTATTCGGTATATATGCTGGTCTGTAATATATCAAAACTATTACACTTAAAAAATCTAAAATTTAAGCTTTTCATTTTTTATACCAAATTTCTCAGCTGTAAAATGTCAGGTATAAAGTCATATAAGTGTTCTCTGAATTAAATTCTTTTTATCAGTGTCTGAATACTAAAGGTGGTATAAATGGTAATTTTCTGTCCACTGGCCACATTTTTCAACTGTCAAAGGAAAATAGTTTCGGTTCTCCAATAACTGAATTGCTGCTTCTGTGGTTTTTGTGCTAATTTAAATTATCAAGGTTCTATTGTCTCTCAGATTGTGCTGAATAATCTCTTGTCTCTAAGGAATAAAACCAGATGTTCGCTCACTCTTGGTTGAAGTGTGTATTCGATACGAAGCATTTGCTTTGTTCAGACAGTCAGACTTTATGATTTTCATTCGGATTATGAACTATAGCTTGATCAAATAATTAAATATTATTATAAACAATTTTTAATCAGATGTGGATAGTACTTTTATATAAAATCGTTATTGAGCTTAATTTATTTTAATGTAGTCATTGTTTTAGTGGGTGGGAAAATTGATAAATATCGTAAAATAGCTTATTTTGTGTGCTCTTATCTATAGTGAATTTTTTTAGCCTAATATGAAAGATATATCTTCAAAATATAAGATGCTATACTTTTTTCAATCACGTCGTAATTTGCAAGGAAATATTTTATTTAATACTAGAACCGTGGAAGTTTCAGTCTACCTAAAACCGCGGAGTGCATTATACTTACCCCGATTAATATGAATCCCTGTCGTTATTAAAGAAGTACATTGTATTTATACGCAATGACATTGACTCCTTTAATTGCTAAATTATTATAATTAATAAAAAAATAATAAGATTGCAATATCTAAAAGTATATATCGTTAAAATACATAGACAACTTTAATCGAATTATTTAGTTTTCGACAAGTGAAGGTTTCTTACACAATTCAAGTGCAGTTTGGACACTTTTTTATATACGAGGGTTACCCTGAAATTTTTGAGATACGCGCAGATGAGAAATTACAAAATAAAAATAACGGTTTAATTTTAAAATACAAAGTATTTTAAAATACGAAATATCACAGTAGTAGATTTTTACTGACTTACTTCAACTTGTTTTTAGCGTAAAATAAATTTTAAACAGAAGAGAAAATGGAGTTGACGCGAGAACATTTTCGCGCTATGATTTTTACGATTTTAAAGCAGGATTAAATCAATAATAATGCTTTCAACGGCTGCATTTGGTGATGCATCTCTAGCTCGTGCTCCTGTATTCAGATGGTTTAAAGAATTTAGTAGAGGTCGCAATTTTCTTCAGGATGAAGAACGCACTGGAAGGCCGCAGTAATCCCGAATGATGTGTCTGCCATTCGAAAAATGTTAATGGATGATAATCGCTGTACTTATCAAATTATGCAGAAGGAACTTAACATTGGATACGCAGCCATGCACAAAATTATTAATGAAGAATTACATATGAAAAAAGTAGTCCGCCGTTGGGTTCCCATAATCTAACTGAGCATCAAAAAGGGGAGCGTGTCAGAATCTGTAAATAAACTCTTAAATTGCTAAATGATGGTGGCCATCGAATCATTTCTAAAATTGTAATGGGTGGTGAACGGTACATGCTGTTTTTTGACGTTCCAACAAGTCAAGAAAGCAAAGTATGGGATTTGAAGTTGATCCCACTCCGACAATGGTGAAAAGATAACGCACAATGAAAAAAGCGATGTGTGCCGTTTTCTTCAGAAGTACGGGAGTGGTCAAAGCAATCAAGTTAGAAGGACAGAAGACAGTAACAGCAAACTGGTATACCACTAAATGTCTTCCACAAATTCTACAAGAAGTAAATATTAGGGGACTAATGCTTCACCATGACAATGCATCTTCACATACAGCCAGATTAACAGTTGAGTTTCTTAAACAAAAACAAATTAAAGTGATAGACGTCCGCCGTATACACCTGATCTAACTATGTGTGACTTTTGGTTATTCTTTAATCTAAAAAAGAACTTACGTGGACGTCTTTTTCATTCAGAAAAAGAAATTGATGTGGCTATAAATGCCTTTTTTCATCTATTCCAAGAAATGAATGGCTTGAGGCATTAAATCTGTAGAAAATTCGTCTACAAGGAGGGGGACAGGAGGTGGTTGGAGGAGACAATTTGCACACACCTAAAATTTTGTAAATATAACTTTAAAAACTTAGTTGTATAGCAAAAATATCAGAGTGACCCTCGTATGTGATTTATATATTTTCTACATTCTTACTGTTAGAGCAAATATCTACATTTTTGTTTCCACTGTTGGAAATTTGGAATAAACTATTTTTCACATATACACAGATTTTTCAATATTATATTTTCATACATTCTTATGTTATAAAATTAGGGAAGTCAATGAATTTTTTAAACTTTCATTAGTAACTATTATTGAGAATTGGACACAGAATAGTTTTCGGGTCAATATGTCTCATCCCGGGGTTCTAATGTTAAAATGTTTAAAATTACAAAGAGATATTTTTGGATTGTAATAGGTATATTTCTTTTCTATTAAAAAGTTTATATTTGAAAAATTGAATTGCCAACATAATTATCAACTAACCATGCTTGTACTATTAATAAATCACCTAATAAAGATTCTATAAAAATGTAGTGACAATTTGTTAGATCTATTCATTGTGATACACTATATGGATAAACAAAACTACATTATATATATATACATATTCCCTATATAATAACAGCCTAAGTTATCTGTCCGTCTATCCTCGAATTTATGGAGCGGTTGGACCTGGAATGGATAGAGGCATCCATATTGGATTCTTGATGAATTAGGGCAGCAAAATTCAAAGCGAGTAAAGTTTATCTTCTGCTAAACTATCGATCCGATTCTAAATTAAGATGGTATAAATATGCTTCATATCACAGCAAAAAATACTGCTGTCTTTAAAACGTTCGAAATCCCCCCCTTTCGAACGTTTAATGCCATTATTTCAAGCGTTTAAGCCCCATTTTTCCCAGTTAAGAGCAGGTGATTAAATTTATCAATTTACCACATAATAAATTGGTAAAAATAAAAAAATTTCTAGCATTATGACGTCATTCCTTTAAAAATCTCATTTATTAATTTCTTATTTTGAATTATTTAAATATAGCCTGCATTATTTTCATACGTTTTATCACTGAATTTAGATATTACGTAAATAATTTTCTTTTATATTTGTCTTAAATAATAGATTAGGTACATATGGGATAATTTTAAATTGATTCATCGGTTATTTTTTTGCAATGAAAATTTTATCACTGGTATTAACAACAAATTCTTTTCACAAAAGTCTGGGAGTCTATTTCACGGACTAATAAATATCTAGCCTTTAAGTTATAGATCTTTGAAAATTAAGAACTTTGTTCGTTTGTGTGTTTGTTTTTTATATATAACCACATGATTTGACTAAATAAATTCAACGTAATTCTATACTGCGTTCACAGTATCGAGATACTTTAGAGGAGTATGAAACACATTATAGAGCTTGTGTCAGATAATTCTGAACCAAAAACCAAGCCATTTTTTTACCTGCCTCATAGGGCACTTTACAATTCTGGAAAATTAAAAAATTTACTGATCTCATCATATGATAGGCTAAATGCTAGTATATATATATATATATATATATATATATATATATATATATATATATTAATTAGGTAATACCTATTTCATGGAGATACATTATAACTGGCAATAGTTTATTTTATTCCAAATGTGCGACTCGCTAATTTTTTTTTCGAATCTAGTATGAAAACATTTGGTGATCCCTGACTTAGTTATTATTTCTTTGACCCTTATCCGATTGGAAGCCTTAACCTGGTAAAACTTAGCACCGTAAAGATAGTCTGTAAAATGATAAAATGTTTGAAATAGTTTGAGTCTTTGAAAATAGGCATTTAAGTATATCTTTAAAGCAATCGAAAATTAATTTTTAGTCTTTAACATCCCTAATTTGAGTTTTTCCATTAAATTTGAATCCAGTAATAATCAGTAGAACCGTAGCAAAATTTTGTTTAGCTGAACCAAAATTTGCCCTTTTTTTTTGATTTCTGAAAGCAATTATCTTTTTCTTTTTCTGTAGTCAGACAAATATATGAAAACTTTCAGAGTTGTAATTACATTTTTTTGCCTGCTTAATAATGTTGGTAAAACAATCGGCACAATGGGTATCGTTGAAAAACTGGTGTTGGCGTTAAGAGAACATTTTAATTAGTTATTTTTTAATTGATTTTAAATCGTAAATTATAATTTTTTTGCAGTTCTTATAAAAAGGTTTAATTAATTTTGCGGTAGTTTTGTGGGAGGTTATGAGACTTTAGATATAATAAGAGGTATTTTCTTTCAATAATGCATTTTATACCTCTCTGTCAGTCAAATGAAAATTTTTCATTTCTATTCTTTTTACTTCTTGCACGAATTAAGAAAGTATTTTAATCACGAAAGCTTTTTATCGTCAGATTTCAACGTAAACACTCAATCTGACTATGCCTCAATCCATTTTGACTAATTTAGTTTGGTTTGGAGTGCTAAGGTCTATTTTTGCAACATGAGGGCTAATGAGACAGGGACCTACAGCTTAAAGCTGATTCCGAACGGCTACGAACATCCATGCCACTGTGGGATTCGAACCCACGAACTCCGTTACCGAAGGCCACCACCCTAACCAATCGGCCATCGTTCGGCTTGACTAATTTAAGCGTTACGTGTTTACATATGTGAAAGGACACTTTAACCCTTTTTAAAATCCCTGAATGCTCTTTGACTACTTTCGTCGTGATATTTATACGTACATACATGTAGTACAACTGTAGAATATTGAATTTAATACTTAGAGATGTGTTAATATCTAGTTGTACACATCCCTTTTAGACTGCAATTCTATATCACGAAACATTGTAATATAACTGATACTAACATTATCGGTCGCCGACTACAACAATCCAACAGGAAGATATCAATGCATTCATATGCAGGTGTAATAGTGTTTATTAAGAAGCCGAAAAATGCTTCTGAAATTCGTTTATAGTAAAGTGTAATTGTAGTATTGTAGAACAAAAAAATTGTTTTGTATTGAAATGACTATATAATGAAATATTTCAGGAGGATATTATCATTGCATGTCGCCAGCACTTGTGCCCTACTCTAATAACACCGTTACCTTCTGAAACTGAAGTTTAAACTTTTACGGAAATGTGCAAATCTTAATTATGATTAAGCATCCTAGAATCAAAATGAAAATGGTATGTGTTAATAGGAGTACAAGAAAGTCGGGTGGTGTTCCCATATTATAATTTATTACGTCGCTTATCTTACATATAGAAATATTTAAAACAGGCTTTTCCCATCTTTTGAAACAATCGAAGAAGAGTATTTCTTTTCGTAAAGAACACAAATCTATTTTACGATCTACTTTATTTTCCAGCATTTAAAATTACAGAATACACAAGATAATTAAACCCTAAAATTACGAATTGATACCAGTCAGGCTATTTTTTCTTCAGTTCACCCGGAAAGTTAAAATAATTCGAAAAGTTTTCTCTATACCCTGTGTATATTTGTAAATTCATCTGGTTTAGAGAGTTCAATAATAAATAATTTAATGAACAAAAAGGTTATTCGATTTAAAAAAGAGTTTTCAATGTAATAAATTTGTAATAATATTAAAAGTGGTCGTATAAAGTGTATGGTCACACTTTGAAATTAAAATTTCCTGTATTATTAGGCATCGATTAGAAAAGGACATAATTTCAAAAGGTCCAATCCTGTTAGGTTTTTTTTTAATAAATCTTTAACTCTAAACATACCAACACTTAATACATACCTATTGCTTTTATTTTCTTTAATTTATTTTATTCACTTAATATATACATATTTCTTTTATTTCTATTTTAATTTATTACCCATTGTATTTTTTACATATACATTACCGATCATTTGACCGGTTATGGCATGTTTAGTGTTATATAACCCTGAAAATCTGATTAGTTATGTCATTTCAATAGGAATATTTTTAAAACCAACATGGAAAATATACACCAAAGGAAAAAAATATTTTGACCGGTTGATTCTGATTCAATATAACAAATTTTATATCAAATTAAAGTAAAATATCAGTTTTTGAAGTAAATTTAAAACTTTAAAGGTCTTTGGCATTTTAAAATAAAAAAAAAACTAAAAACTGTCGAAAATAAAATTAAAAATAATTACTTTTATCATACTGTTATACATATTACCTAAATTAGCATTATTAGAATAATTTAGGTTAAAAGAATATAAAAGATAATTATCTCCTATTGGATATAAAAATTCGTTACAATTAGTTACAAATTTCAGAAATTATTATGCGAATAATTGAATTTCTAATTTTATCTTTTGTAATACTTATGTCTTGTAAAATACATTGCTTTATATAACTAAATAATTTAGAAACTTTATTTATGATTAAAGCAAAAAACACTATAACTTTTTATTTTATATTGAACCAAATTATTATGATGCTAACTTACTGATAGTTTTGAGCTTATACTATGTCCCTTATAAAATGAATTAATTTCTATTAAAAGTCTTAAATTTGGGCTAATTAAAAATGAAGTCAATACAGGAAGATTGAATGTCTCAAATATTATTTTTTAATATATCAAAAAGTATTCCAAAATAAAAATATATTATACTTTAGAAAGTTAAATATTTTTAACAAATAATTTAAAACTCCCTACAATAACTTATAGAAATATTTTTAATATTTCTTTCTGGGTAATGTAGATAATATTTTAATAGCATTAAGCTTATAAGTTTCATAGATTCGATTTCATACTTCTTTCATACTTATACTTTCATGTAATGATCTCGAATATGTTTCGAGAAAATTGTTATAGAATAACATTTCATTCTCTCAAGAGTTATGTAAAAGTATGTTTCATTCTCTAAAATATGTAAAACTCATTTTCATTCTTTACATTCTAGAAATGAAAAAAAAAGTATCAAAATTTGAATAGGGCTAATTTGATGGAAAATGGGTCTTTAGAACGTCTCAGTTCTTCTATTTAAATATCAATAATACTACATTAGCAAAAAATTTCATCGTTCTAACAATAAAGATAATGTTTCTTTGTCGGCCACTGTTTACATACATTGGAAGTGTAAAATGTTCGTCTTGCAAATGTCTGAAGATGAAAGATTGCAAATTCCATGCAAATATCATTCCCTTGAGGAAGCCCTTTCCCAAACTCAATTTGAAATACTTTTTTTCCCTGGGAATGAGACCCACATGATCATAAATATCGATTAGTCAACACCAATCGTTTGCAGTACATTTTGAACAAATATTTGTTTCGACTTTCATTTTATTGTTGTTTGTTTTGTCAATGTTGTTTCATTTGTTGGATTCTTTTCTAAAGATAGGCTAGTCGTATACAAGAAATGACATTTTCCCCCACCATTCAAATAGAAAGAAAATGAAAATGTTATATTAATATGAGTTTTTATGCGTATGATTTTGAACTACTTATAGAGGAATAAAATAAAAAAGCAATATTCGGGGGAAAAAAACTTTTTCTTTTGATGGATAGGATTTATATTAGCTTGCCTCATTAAGTGTGCATCACAAATATCAGAATTTTATTTTTCGCAATTCAGAATCTTTAGGATAAAGAATTGGTACGAGAAAGTGAAAATTATTTGCAGCCGAAAATAAGAGTATAAAGAGGGAAACAGTCTTGAAAATTTAATTTCCAATACCCTTATTAAAATTTATTTTATTCCGTTTTTTTTTGTTTCTTAAATTTAGTTAAATATTTAGTTTTATGCGATATACAAAGAAGGAAGCGAACTTAAAAAGATTATATTCTTAGTAACATTGTAAAATGTTAAATAAATTATATAAAATTAAATCTGAAAAATAGTTAAAATGGAAAAAAGATCATAAACACTGAGTCTTTTATATTTGAAATACTGAAAGATTTGAATATTTAAGTACTTAAAGTGCGTTGTACATTAATCATCTTAATAGTTTTATTGTATAGCAATAAACGCTAAGCCAACGAAAATAAGGTATTGGGTAAAAAAAAAGGATTGTGCCTTACATTACCTTTGTATTATTGCTGCTTTATTGTTGTATTTATTGCTATATTATGGAACAAAGATTTTATCGTTTATACATTTTTATTTTATGGTTGGAATACAGATAGAGATATAACTGGGTATAAGTTAAATATTATTTATGTAAAAAGTATTTAAATGTATGAAAATATGAATAATTTGTTTCATTGTTATACCATATTATATATTTTAACTCTGATACTGTGTTTTAAAACTCATACATGGGAAATTTTAAAATAACCAAAAAATTAGACTGTGAAAATGATATTTAAGCTTCAAAGCAAGTGATTAAAATAAGTTAAAAATTCATTTAGTTGTACACAGTCATAATAAAAATTACTGTGCATTTGTTGTTTTTTGTCTTCACCTACCTTCCATTCCCCCTCACAATATTCGTACTGTCCGTCAATTTCTGTTACTTACCCAGATAGCATGCTTACTTGCAGCAAGTTTGATTTTTTCTGGATAATATCTTGTCATAACAAATTTGACGCAACAAACTTGCAGCAAAACTCCTGCAAGTTAGACGGTGCATAAAGCGACCACTCCTTTGCAAAGCAATTTTGTTGCAAAACTGTTGCAATCTTGTTATGACACACTTGGAGCAAGCGAAAATTCCCATCATTGCATGAGAGTTAAGGTAACGAGCGCATGCGCAATCGTTTACCGGCCAAAGACAAGAATGACAACATGGCAGACGCGCCATTCCGCAAACTTCTATGGATCTTTTAAAAGGCATTTATTATTTTAATTATTCAAGTGTGGTTAATTTTAAAATAAAATTTCTCTATAATTTGTAACTATCTGAAATTTCTAATAAATTAAATAGATGTATTAATTCTATTAATTCACTAAGCAATGCCTTCGTTTTCATGCACGTGTATTGGGACATGTTAAACCTATGTTGAAAATTTTAACTTTTAAGTGAATTTTTCTCAACCGTGGTTTGCAATGAACTTGCTGCAAGTTTGATATGAGAAGTGTGCAGCAAACTTGCACGACAAGTGTACTGTAACTTGCATGACAAGTTTGCTGCAAGTTGGAGGTATGGTGACTTCGAAGTTTGCGTAGACTTGCTGCAGTCTTGTTTCAAACTTGCTGACTTGTCATGCTGAACTTGCTGCAAGTTTGCAGGCTTGCAAAACATTTTGCGGCAAACTAAATTTGCTATCTGGGTAGTAAATACTTTATTCCCCCAATATTAACCTTGGGTGACGTTTTCATAGACATATATATTTGTTTAATGTTTTAAAATTGATTCTATATAAAGTTTTAAAAGTATTTAACACAAGAGATCAAACATATATTTTCAGTTTATTAATGCTATTTCGGTTAGATTAAAAAATATTTTTATAGTTGTTTATTTTTATTGTGATTGGCTTCGCTTCATAATAACTCTTTGTACTTCAACAACTCCAAATTGAAAAATATTTATTCAGATGTAAGAATACATGGCTTTAAACATGTAGAGAATTTTAAGCTGTACAACTTTTACAGTGAAGTTTGATAGCGTTATTTGTTTTTCAGATATTGTTGATTTAGTTTAAAAAAAAACCACTAGAATTTTTGAATATCTGTGCACAGCTGCTAAATCTCATAGGAGGAGGACAACTTAGTACATTCATTACGTGTTTAACCTCAAGTGATTTAAAACATTTTCTAGCTTTCCCCTAATCGATTCAATATTCAATTTTTTAAACTCCCCAACAACTCGTTTAATAGATATTTTGAGCTTCATTTTTACACTGGTCCTACAAGCGTGAGTACTCATTTTATTTAAAAATTTAAGCTTTACGACTTTTGTCATAAGATTATTTTGCTAGCTGTAATTCCTTTTGACATATTGTTATTTTTGTTGAAAGATCAATGTTTTTCAACTATAAATCAGTTCATAGGCGGTACATCTTATCTAGAAGGAAGGGAGGAGCTCAGCATGATCATTACAGACCTAATCTGAAAAAGTTAGAGCAATTTCTAACTCACGCCTAATTTATGCAGTATTCAATTACCTTATTACTGGCCTACATCTTGTATGTACATATTACAGCATTAAAGTATTTGTATCCTAAAACTAAATACCAGTTGATTCTTTTGGATCATCTAGCATTTAGTTTTAGGCTGTCATCTAATCATTTAGCTACCCGAGGCTAAAAAACCGACACATACTGCTGGCATCTTACCATTTGGAATAAATCTTGGTCGAATTAATAAACCAAAGGGTTTAAATAAACGAAATCTTCAAACAAAATTATTATTGTCAAACTTTAAAATATCTGGAAAACTCTTATTTGGATTGATTTCGACTTGCATCTAGTTACTAAAAGAAATTTCATATTACAGAGGTGTTCTCCTAACGCTGCTTCAGGATAGAATAAAATTTCTCAGAACAGAAAAAGTTTCCCCATAGCCGAGTCGATAAAAAATTCTGACTAACAGCAAAAAACAAAAAACGAGTGTTTTATTAAATCTCTTTCGGTATAACTTCATTCAAAATTGGACAATTGTTGATTATGTAGAACTGTGCTTTGGTACTGAAAATCGTGGGTTCGAATCCCATCATTTGCATCAACGCTTGTATCTGTTTGGAATTGACTGCAATCAGTAGCTCCTGGTTTCGATTAGTTTTCCTGTTGCCGAAAAATGACCTTAGTTAGCAGGACAAAATAGGAGACAAAGTGTTGGAATTTATCATTATTTCAAAAGTCTTATGTGATAACAAATTGAGAATACTGTCATTGAGAAATAAATCCCAAACTATCGAATGGTGAACCTAAATAAATGAGTTTCAGCGAGAAACTAGATTGCATGGGTGTCATATTGGTCAATTTTACTGAAACTATTCTTAAGAAAATTCACTCTAAATATTTGCGGCTTTTAATTCCTCCTATTTAATCATAAAATTTTAACTGCCGCCCATAAAATAAATGCTCGAGTTAACAGTAATGAAAATTTTGGGAATCTTTTTTGAAAAGAAACTTCCTAACAATAACGTCGGCCGTTTTCTCTTGAGGGTAGTGAACATTTGCATTTGATATGATATAAACAAGTCGAAGGAAAGTTCAAGACTGCGTAAAAAGGGTGCCTTTTACTGGAGAGACAAAGTTTAAATGCCCGAGATCCCGTTTGAATTTCCATTTGGTTTTATGAAAAAATAGGTGGGTTTCCAAGAATGCATATTCAAACTTTTCTAATTATACTGTTGACATAATGATGAATGAGCTGCCCTTTCTCCTCGGGACCCAAATACTACAGATAACAGGAAAATAAAAATTTTCGACTCTATACTTTGTCTGAAATTAATAAGCGTATCATGCTTGCTGAATTTTAGTTGAACTGCACTTTCCAATGTAGTTTTGAAAGAAGAATGATGGATGTTTTGTGTTAAGACTACACTTTAATACAGTAATGTACTGAAAAGCAGTATTTAAAAAAATTACTGACGAAAATAAATTGCATATATATAATTCTTTTGAAAAATGTTCTTTTATTAAGATTTTATGAAGTTATGATACTGGACTAAATAACAGAGCTGATTTATTTAGTATTGTGTTAAAGGAATAATAAATTAGAGATACAATTGCAAGAACAAAATGAGATGGATTTCTATCGCAGACATTTTAATGACGTTTGTTTAGAATGCCATAAATAAAAATATTTTGATTCTTTGTGTAATATATATGGGAAGTCTGGGTCGGTTAGCTTGTCACTATTGTGACAAAAGGTTCTATACTTTTGTAAAAAAAAGATTTTGGCACATGTACAAAATTCAAAAGCAAAATTCGTCCTTTAAGAGGACAAAAACCTTCAAAATGATAGAATTTGATCAAAAATGGGATAAATTTTGTCTCTAAAAATCAAGCTATGCATGCATTTCAAAATAAAAGAAAATTTTTTTAAATGAATAATTATTTTACTTGAATGAAATCTGTTTTTGGTACACCTTTCTTTTAAAATTTCAGAATCACATTTTCACGTTTTATGGTTTTTCGTTTAGGAACTCCAATATGTTCCTGGAGCTTTACATTATTTTGAGTTTCCCTTAAGTTTTTGGAACATTGTCTATGAATGCGTTTGTCGTAAAACTGGGTATGCTTTTTTAAAACTTAAATTATATTTGTAATGTAGTAGAGAGTTTAATACTATCAAGCTAAAGCACTGCATAATTTGAAATAATTGTGTATATTTTTTTCTATTTAATGTAAATAAAAACCGATACCCAGTTTTGTTTATGATAAATGCGAAATAAAAAGTACAAAAATGAGGATAATGGGATAATAGACAGCGCACTTGGACCATTTTTAATAAATATTATTAAAATTTAAAATTTTTGCATAAATAATTTGGATTTTAATCAAAAATTCTTTTTTTTTGTAGATTTTAGTGTTCTATATATTTTAAGATTATTTATGCTCACCATAAGAACAAAATTAACAATTGGTTTTGAAAAACTTATATTTAAGGTTTAAGTTGTATGTCACACGAGCTATTACAGTATTATTTTTAGTTACGTGTGGAATTAATTCTATGACAGAAGAAGGCATACTTATAACCTCCACTATAGGACACGTGATCTCAGTTTACTTTATATACGAGGAGGCATCAATAAGCAAATCATGTAAATTATCTTTACAAAACCACTTCGTACAAAATGAGAATCGTCAAAATAGAAGGTAAAACTGCCAGCAACCAATTGTATCGGCATTTCCATAATTCTACTCATTATTAAATCAGTATTTGGGATTTACATCATCAATTATAAATGAGCAAAGAGGAGAGTTAAGGTTCCATCACTTAAACTTTAAAAATAAAATGGTATTTATTTTCATCAGTGAGGTGAAAAACTGCAGTCGAAATTGTGTGCAAAATCCTTCTTGCTTCTTTTGCTATGGCTAACCTCTCGTTTGCTTTTTCCTCATGTAACACTTGGATTCCGTTAATTGGTACATGATCGCACGTTACGCATTCCATCAGGGGGGAACTCATCCATCAACTTCGTAATGCTGTTGCCTGGAGCAAAAAGTCTAGTTGAAATCAGTGCAGTACAGTTTGCATTTCTACTAACAAAAGAGAACTAGAACTCTTAGTGAAACTCCCAGTGGAACTGAAAAATGTACATGAGTTCGTACATTAAATATGCAAATATATGAATTTTAAATACAAATATCTAATAAAATAATAAGCAAGATAGGATAATAGGTATGTATAACAATGTTTATGTAAAACAATTTGTATACTAAATATTATTTGAAACACCAATAAGCGCTTCTGCGTGTCCTCTTAGTTTTCACAAGGAATGTTATGGGGATGAGATTACCTTGGTTAGTAATACAAAAGCAGAAAAATGAGAAGTGTAGTAAGATGTTTATGCTCTTCTTTCATTGGTATTTACCATTAGCCTTTAGTAAAGTACTATACTGGAATTTATTGAGATTTTCGTATATTGTACAGTACTGCAACGTTCTTGATTGGATGAACTATTGGTATTGTAAAACTGTATAGGAGTCTATAATTAACGCAAAGTTATACGTCACCAGATATCCTTGCCTTTCATAGAATGGGATCCCAGATAGCAAATTTAGTTTGCAGCAAACTTGCAGCAGTCTTGCTTTGTAATCCTGTAAACTTGCAGCAAGTTCAGCATGACAAGTCTGCAAGTTTGAAACAAGACTGCAGCAAGTCTACGCAAACTTCGAAGTCACCATACCTCCAACTTGCAGCAAACTTGTCATGCAAGTTACAGTACACTTGTCGTGGAAGTTTTCCAAACTTGTCATATCAAACTTGCAGACTTGTCATGCTGAACTAGCTGCAAGTTTACAGGCTTACAAAGCAAGACTGCAAGTTTTCTTCAAACTAAATTTGCTATCTGGTATAGAGCCATCTAAGAAACTTTGAAATAATACTGAAAAAAAGGGTTAATACCGTTGAAGATAATTTAAAATTTATAAATCCTACACTCAAACGACCTAAAAGGAAAAAAAAAGAATTAAAACAAAGTTTTAGAAACTCTCCAAAAAGTTGAGAAAAATTCACTTAAAAATTGAAATTTTCTACATAGGTTCAACATGGCCCAATACACGTGCTTGAAAACGAAAAGAATGATTAGTGAATTAGTAGAATTAACACATCTATTTAATTTATTAGAAATTTCAGATAGTTGCAAATTATAGAGAAATGCTACTTTAAAAAATAACCACACTTGAATAATTAAAATAATAAATGCCTTTTAAAAGATCCATAGCAGCTTGCGGAATGGCGTGTCTGCCATGTTGTCCTTCTTGTCTTTGGCCGGGAAACGTTTGTGCATGCCCTCGTTATCTTAACTTTCATGCAATGAGGGGAATTTTCGCTTGCTCCAAGTTTGTCAACAAGATTGCCACAGTTTTGCAGCAAAATTGCGTTGCGAAGGAGTGGTCTCTTTATGTTCCGTCTAACTTGCAGGAGTTTTGATGCAAGTTTGTCCCGTCAAATTTGTTATGACAAGATATTATCCCGAAAAATCCAAACTTGCAGCAAGTAAGCATGCTATCTGATGATTGGGATGAGCTTAGTCCTTGTCACTTGGTTATATTAATTTGAGTTTTAATAGGTGTTTAATTTTAGTAGATCAACTTCCTTTTGGCGTGCAATAGGTATGCTATATGGATGTAATCTTTTAGGAGTGAATTCAGAACAAGCCGAACAAAACACCAATCTTTGCACAGAGAGTCTATTGAAAGCACCAACAAAAAACTCACATAAAATACAACTGAGTTTTGACACTGTTGGTATTCTTTCATTTACATTTTATATGGGAAGGAATTGTATCTTTTGTTTATGTAATTAAAATTATGGGAGTTATTTCTTGATACCCTTTTCTTATACATTATGATTGTAACCTACCTCTATATTTTAGTAAGAACTGCAGTAAATGTTTAAAAGTATTCAGTAAGAGGTATGAGGAATTATACTTCTTTGCTGAAAACGGTTTTAAGGGCATATTTTTAAATAACCCATCGATCTTTAAAAGATTTTTTTATTATGAGAGTTTTCAGAAAATTCTCATTAAAGCTTTATTGACATCTAAAAATAGTTCCATCCAGAGAATGTCTGTCAAGTTCTGAAATTGTTGTAGAATCCCATGAATTCTGAAAAAACGTTTTGTAGACACGAATACTCCTTGAGTGGTGGCGCGTTGAAAAATTTATTTCTTAATTTTTCCATAATAGCTTTTTGAAACTTAATATATGAAAGTTATCAAAATTAGAAATTTGTATTAATTATTTTTCTTTATATGAACTAAACATAACAGTTCTTGAATATAAATAATGGATTTTCACACAAAGAAATGCATTGCAAGTTTTCAAAAATTTCAATGTTGTTAAAAAAATCTAATTTTAATTGCAGTTATAAGCGGTAACATATTAAAAGCAACATTTAAAATACACATTTCTGCACTTAAATTAGACAGTTATTCTTTTAAAGAGAAGCTAAGAGTACAATAAAATGGTTTAAAACAAGAAGTTATTAATTTCCTTGCAAAATAAAAAAAATTCTATCTAATTAGCGATATGTCTTTCTCGTGTTTGCCTTTGTTACTTAAACATAAGCTTCATCGTAAAATGATTGTAATACTAAAATATATCGCAAACATTATTTCTGAATAAGATAAAATTGTTCAAATTATACTTCTCGGTACATTATTAATACATGCCTGTTTTCACAGATAATTAATTCATTCTAAAATTAGAATTAAATTTGACAATATCAAAATTGTAGTTTCATATTTCCTATTCTTATTAAAAGTAGAAAACTGTTCAGAAAGGGAATCGCTACGAAGAGCTAATTTAATTTTAGTATATATGAATATTTACTTTTTTGTATCATTAGAATTTTTTAATCTCATTTGTACATATATTTTTCTTGAAAAGGAAAGTAATATGCAGAATCATTAAATTAAGTAAAATTCGGAAAAAGTAGAAAAGAAAAATGAAGACGTTCGGCTATATTTTTTAATTAAACCTCTTAGTTTATTTCTCTACTTGATTTTGATTATTTTATATTTTTACAAGAACAATTACATTATAATCTTAAGAATAACAATCATAAGTATTTTTTATATCAACACTTCGTGAGAACTTATCAACTGTGAAATTTTATGCTGCAAAGATAAATGAAAAAAACCTTATTTTTGTATGAAATATGGAGTTGAATTTTTTTTATCTTCTTAACTAAATCTACACTTTGATCAATGTAGTTTTCCCTCCGAAAGAAACAAGAGCATTTTAAATGGCATCAAGCTTTTTTTTAAGTTATTGGTTTTAATCACACGTTAGAGGGAAAACATTTTTTTAAGTATTCTTCAAAAATCTAACTTTTTAAAAAATAATGGTTAGAGAAAATAATTTTTTTCATTAGCTCAAACTATTAATCTGCAGTATAGTATTTATACACATACTAAAGAAAAATACTAAAGAAAAAACAATTATTTCTTGATGTACGAGGGTGATTCAAAAAATAAAGTAATAAGTTTTTGAGTGAAAACATTTATTCCTAAATTAAGTGATACTCAACTTTAGTAAGGCAACCGTATGTTCCCCATCTGAATATATCGACTACATAAATTCTCCTTTTCCCCTTCTCAATCTCTTATACCTAATTTTTTAGCCGTATAATGTCTTATTTAAAGGAGTGTTCACCAAGTTAAATTATTTTTACCCGTCTTCCAAAACTTACGCTAGGATCAATGCTAATTTTCTGTCCACTTTCTACATTTTCCAGCTATTCCAGGAAAAATGGTACCCACTTCCAATGTCTAAATTGATGAATAACACTAAGCTAGTAGTCTCATGGGGGAAAATTCACATGATCCCTCGCTGTTGGGCGAAATTTGTAATAGAAATGTGTTTTCGATATCATTCAATGTTTTGCTCTTGTTGTGTAAATACGTTCATTTTTAGTCTTAATAAACTTCATAGTTCATTTAAACATTGCAATTTTTTTTAATGGAGCCAAGACTGAAATTTACTTAGGACTTCCTCATTGCCCAGTAAGCTCGGGAATTCAAAATACTAAGGGGGTAAAATTAAATTGTAACGGCGAGAATAATTTCACTCAGTTACACACACACACACGTATATATATATATATCGTGTATAAATACATACACAATCAATATATATATGTACATACATATACATACACACACATATATATATACACATATATATATATATGTATATATACGCACACACATATATACATACATATATATATATATATATATATATATATATATATATATATATATATATATATATATATATATATATATATATATAATAAAGTTTAAAACCAGTAACAATAATAAGAAAATCTCGACCTCAAAAATTAGAAATTGCGTTCGAATTTTTGTCAGCCAAAGTATTTCTCTATTTCCATAATCTTTAGGATATGTATGAAACCCAAACAAAAAAAAATGGTAGTGAACTGGCATTTCTCAGATTCTTAGTTATGTAATTGGCCCCCTTCAAGCATTTCATTTATCTGCATCTTGATATATAGAATGTCAACGCAAAGTACGCATCTTGTCATTTCGAAAGACTGATATTCAGTAAAAGGCTATTAGTTTCCGGTTCTTTTAATTTAAGGAGAGATGGTTGGTTCATGGAGAAAACAACTTGAGATATGTTAAACATTTCTGCTATCAATTTGTCTTTTCTTTTATTGATCAACATAATAGCTGCGGATTCAAATGTAACAGATTAATCAAACTGAGAATTGTGATATTGTACTATATTTTTATTCTACTTATATATTCTTATTTTTATTCTGTGTATTATATTATCATCGAGGTTTTTGGTTAAAAGAAAAATAAATAAAATTACGAATGAGTTTTTTAGCAAATGATTTTAGTTTAAAAAATAATTTCGTTGAATAATACATGCTTACTCAATAATTTCTTTAGCATAATTTAATTAGTGTGTATATCGTGTAATATTTATTCTACTATAAAGACCGTTTTTGAATATAAAAACAAGTATAATGCGACTGATTATTGAGAATTGGTTATTAAGCTAGCGGTTATTTGTAAAAAACTATTTCCTAGATTATTGTATTTTTATTTGATGATTAAGTTAGGATAATTTAATTATTGGTGTTTTCATTGCTGGAATGGATGTTTGTAGCCGTTTGAAGTCGGTTTTATGCAGTATGTCCTGATCTCATTAGCCCTCGTGTTGCAAAAAATTGTCCTAAATCAAACCTAAATAACGGTATTTTGCATTGGGAAAAAAAGTATTTTAAAATTTAAATCTGTGTACCTGGTATAATTTTTGTAATCACAAGTGTGTTTTCGAAGCTAATATATATATATATATATATATATATATATATATATATATATATATATATATATAACTGTAAATTTAGCACAAAAATATAAGAATGTAATTTTATGCATTAAAACATATCAACATTTTAACTTCAATTGCTTAATTGTACTCAAATTTAAGACAAGAAACCCATTTCAGGAATACAGAAAATTCTAATTTACTATATTAAGTATTTATTTTGAAATACTTGATTATGAATCCCTTATTCGGCATTCCCAGATTAAGTGATTATTAGGTTTGGTTTGGTGTGGAGTGTTACGGTCTACTTTTTGCAACATGAGGGCTAATGAGACTGGGACCTACAGCTTAAAGCCGATTCCGAACGGCTATCAACATCCATGCCACTGTGAGATTCAAACCCACGAACTCCGGTACCGAAGGCCAGCACACTAACCAATCGACCATCGTTTCGCAAAGTGATTATTAGATAGCTATTCTTACAAAAAAACTAGAATTTTAAATCAAAGTTTTAGATATCCTCATTCAATACTAAATAACTAATATTGTGTGAGGAATTTTGAATCAAATAAACTCTTTTACTTCTATATTACACTGTAATGCACGGGCTTAACGGAATCTGTATAATCGTTCTTTATTTTGTTGTTAAAATTAATTTATGTCAATTAAATGTTCATTTTGCCTAAAGTTATGAGATGATTTGAATCCAAACAAAAAGCTTTTAATTAATTTGTTATAACAATATTGTTTATAATAAAAGTTTAGGATCCAAATCTAACCTCATCACATTTTATTTATTAAAAAGAGAGGGCCTGAAGATAAGGAGTAGGGAGATTTACGAGGACCTATGTATGTGGGATTGGATCACCAGACAAGTTGAAAGAATAGTTTCCAAACCTGACATTAAAATAAAATGGCCCTTTGTAAATTAATTATGGAGTCTTGGAGGTCCTTTTAGCCGTAGGACCATTAGGTGTTCGAAAATAGAAAGGCAAGTTTCTCCTAAGTTTGTGATTTGAAGAATGGGTGCTGCCGTTTCAAATCTTTAAAGGGTCATACGACTATTAAATCGACAAAAAATTGGATTTTTCAGTGTCCACTGTAAACGAGTTTAAACTTACAAAATTTTAACTTGATTGTTCTTAGATTGTGTTTTTTTATGTAATGTGCATGTTATCTCAAGTTTTTAATATTTGTTCATGAAATGTTTACAGGTTGTATACAATATCATTTTCGTTCGATTGAACTTAAATTTTCTTGTGTATTTCCCAAAATGTATTTTTCCAATGATAAATATTTAATTTTTTAAGGAAAATCTTCACTTTTTTCAAATATTTTTAAAAAACATATATGCATCTTAAATATATGCAAATTTGGATTCTAAGTTATTTTGAGGTATTGTAGTATGTTTTAAAACAATAAGATTGTCTTAAACTTAATTATATTTTTAGTAATCATGCGCGTTAGCCTTGATATCCTTTTTGTTAACAACAAAGTGTCTTTTATTAAAAACCTTCTAATAAAAATATTTTTTATGTTTCAAAAATGAATGAAATATGTATGTAAAGATAATAATTTGTTCTATGTTAAAAAGTTATTTTTGCAAAATGGATAGTTTTCAAGGTATGAGAATTCGAAAATAATAATTTTTTTATTTTTTCGACTGTTAAGAGTCATATTACTCATTCCCAAATGAGGAATGAAGTGGATCTGCAAATCAAAAATATCTAGATCTGTGATTGCACAGAAGGAAAAGGAAGGTGGAGCGAAATTACAACATAAAAAAAGAGGTTAGAAGAAGTGGTAGAGAGCAGATAGGTACCATTTATGATAGAGTTCTTCCTAGCAGTCTGTTGCATCGGAAATAAGAAGGAGCCCGCAAAGTCGTAGAAAGAAGAAGAGGTGCGGATCAGATTGGCTAGAGTTCTTAGGAAGCAGAGGCTAAAGAATATAGTCAGTTGGATCATCTAGCCTAATCATCTGTGGCCTATATAACTCCACAAGTAGAAACAACAGAAAGAGTGTCCATTTGCTGAGATTCCCAACCAGAAGAGTAAAAGAGCTTCATGTCCATCTGATGATAACCTATTTTTCCCTGAAAGCTCCCGTCTTCGTTGTCATCATAAACCAAAGGTACGATTGAGCTCCTTAGTGTAAAATTGAATTAATCTGGTCCTCTATTTTATTCTCAAGTTGTGATTATAGTTTTATAAGAATTTTAAAACTATTAAACAGAAATGCAAATTAATGACTATAAATAACAAATTATGCATATTTCTAACATTTATGGAAATAATGCATTTTTATGGATATTTCGATGTAAATAAATTCGCATTTTTAAAATTTAAATTTGTGTAGTCTTTTTAATTGAAAATGATTTTTTTAATAGATGAATAACATTAGATGTGTAATTTAACTTCATAGTGTTGTGGCAAATCTCCGAGCCTTGGTATGGAGATCGTAATAATTTCAAGTAATAAACAAAATGCATGAAATAACTTAAAATGTACTAAATTCTCATAAGCATACGATCTTTGATAACTAGTATAAAATAATAGATCTCTAGGGACACTACACGACATCTAAAATTTGTTCAACAAGCCTCGATTTAAAATTATATTTTACGCCTGGATTGAAAATACGGACTCAAAATGTAATATGGAGTTTAATTGAACGATAATTTTAGCGATGGTTGTCGTGTCATTTAAATATCCAGGGGCATTATGCGTCGTATAATATTCTTTATAAAGTTTAATTAAATAAGAAATCAATTTTCTAGAGGATAAATTATACTGTAACTTTCATGCAGATTTATTGGAGAAAAGTAATATCTTGGATATTAATTTCTAAACGAAAAATTCTACCCTAGGATAAAGCGTTTGTTTCATAGCTCTTAATTACTTACTTCAAAATATATTCTGATGAATATCTTAAACCGAAGGTATTATGGACTGCACAGAATAATACAAACACAAAATTGAAACAGCTAAGAATATCACACATTCCTTAGTGATTGGCGGTCATTTTAAACATCCCAGTATGCCATTTAGATGATAAGATAAACCTCGTGATAAAAGATGTATTTGGTATCGCATGGAAACATAGTGTCATTTAGCAAAGCTTAATAGATAAAATTCTTCATAATTTCAGTCGTGGCATAGCCGAAAAAGTAAATTTTTTTATACAGGGTTCGAAAACTCATAAAATGTCTATCCAAATGATAAAATTATAAAGATCATTTTCCAAAATAGTTCAAAATATTAGAAGCTTTGTTAATTTTAGTCAGATTTTCAAATTCAGCAAACACTAATAAGGAAATGGTCTGTTCTAATGAAGTGCTAAACTTGAATTCTAGTTTTAAATTGCTGTGGCGTACTAGATTCAAATGAGATCCATCTCAAAAATCAGGAGACAAGTCAAAACGAAACTGAAAATAACCATTTCGAAAATGCAGAACTGGAAAGATAAATTCCTTGGTCTTCTGTGGTCATGAATAAATTCTGGCACGCTTGAACAAAATTATTTTTTACAAAGTCAGGTTGTAATGGATTATGGGTCATGGGCTGTCGATCCACGTAAACTCCCATAAAATTAACATGATAGTGTTTAAATTGAAAATGAGACTTTTTTATAATTTCCGTTGAATGAGTAATTATCAATGCATGCAATAACCAAAAGTTTGGACATCTGACCTGTAAAATATTATCGTGAAGAAAACTCAGGAACAGAAAAGAGGAACAGGATGTATTTTGCAGTTACTCTGTTGATATGATATTTGGTTGTTGTTTTTTCTAAAATTTTGGCATGACGTCTCCTGGAACTGACTCCGACTTTCCGAACGAAGTGAGAAACATATTCTAGCATAAATTTGAAGTATCCATGTCCTAATAAACAAAATTCGAGTTTGCTTCGAATGAGTTTAGTTTTCATATCCGCCATATTCAGTAAAAGTCTATCTGGGTGAAATAATGTAATATGTAAACGTCTCACCACATCTACTCCAGGACTCAGTTAAAACATTTCTGCTCTTTTATTAAAACCTTCATTAGGATTGGGATATTTTGTATCGTAGACATTCAGTCTTCCGGCTGTATCTTTAAAAAACAATTATGACAACAGTTGAGATGTTTTAGTTTCAAATACATGATTGAGCAATATTTGGATCATGGTTAGGTAAAGATAGGTATTATTGCTGGAAGAAATAAGTCTCTCATTCAAAAAGTCTGAAGTCTACTTAAGAAAAAAGAGTGCAAAAATAAATTGATGGGTCCCACTTTATCTTCTTTTACTAGAGGAGTTCCATTTCTTTTTAGTATTTTCATCTTCACATACATTTGTGTCTGGGACAAATCGAGGTAATCTTCTCCAATTCCAGAAATATTAAATTCCACAGGGTTACCATAGGATAAATTAGCCTCAGGTTGAAATTCAGTCCATTGGCCTCTTTCGATGATAGTTTCTGTAGGATGCAGGGCAAAGAGATTGAGTTCTGATTTTGCACATTCTGGAGAATCTTTTAAGAGGAAAGCATGATTAAGAATAAAAAAATATCACGTCCTTGCACTTTCCGGTTTTTTTTTAAACAAATGACGTATTTAAAGGCTTTTCTCTTTCTTTTAAACATACAGTGACTAATCATCTCGTCCGCTTTCCTCCACATTTTTCTTGCCAATAATTTCCCTTCTCGCTTTAGGGACTCGCTTTTAGGGACGATTTCAAATTTCTCCTGAGAATACATCGTTCGCTATCAGCGTTTCTGTTTTAAAAGCTTCTTTCCCTAATGCTTTAGCACTACTTTTCAAAAAGGATAGAACGCTTCTGAACAGTTTTTCAAAAAACCCACCAATTTTATATCCTTTTTGTACAGAAATACATTGATAGTAGGGCATACCATTTTCGGGTTGCCCTGCATAATAATCCTCAAACGATTTCGTACAGTACGTATAAGGAATAAGCATGATTTACGTTTTTCACGAATGAAATTAAAATTTCTTTGACTCGTTTATTCATACCATTTTGTCGCAAGTAAAAATGGAGCACTAGATATACTTTGCCTCTTTCAAAGGGTACAAAATTTCCAGAGTACAATCGAATGTCCATTTGTATGATTTGCGAATGATGTCGTATAACAGGGAAAAAAATAAGGCATCGTGTAATGAGCGTGTATCACTTCACCATCCTTTCCGTCTACTTTGACAATTTTTAGGAGAGGAGCTGGAACATATCTCACAATTTGGGGCTCCACGAAATGGCAATATACATAAACTGCTGGAAAAGGAGAATTTGGATCTGCGACGAATGGGCTTTGTACAAATCCTTTGTATTCTTCGGGGTGAATATCTAAGAGTTCAGAAATTCCTTCTTGAAGCACCACTTTAATATTCTCTTTTGGCTTAATCATCACCCCTTTCATTACCATATGATAAAAAAAACTAAATCTTGTTTTTATGAGAAGATAAAGTCATAGTTTTTAATAAATTGGGCTCTGATTCATAACAACCAACAGGTATCCGTCGAGCTTGCATAACATCATTATCTAATTAAAACCCAAACAAATTTTCTTTTGTATATTTTACCAAGTATGATAAATAATATCTATTAAACTCACTTCATAATCTCCTTGATTTAACGGCTAGGTTAACTGCGTAATAAAAGGGGATATTTTATTCTGAAGAGCGTCACATAAAATGACATCTTAGAAAATGTACTGTTATGTATATTAGAAATCCTCTTTATCTTCTTTTCACATCCTGTACCCACCTATACACCACTAGAAATTATTTTTCTGAAATTTTTTTCTAGATCGAGTTAAAAAATAAATAATAAAATCACACACTACAGCTTTCTCCTAAAAATACGTTTTAAACAATTTTGCAGGTGTTGTTTCGATTGAAAATGTCATATGAGCAGAAATAGTTTATATCGTGCGTGTACAGTTTAAAAAGTATACAACACGAGAAAGACACAAAACGGTAAGTTCACTAATAAAAAGTGCTTCCCCGCTCTAACGGCCTGCTAAAGAAAAAATATTTGCCGATTAAGCAGATGAAGTCAAAAGATGAAACAGTAATATTTTTCGTTTTCAATAGTGTCAGACAAATGTTTTCATTTTGAGCTATTAATATACCCGAAGCCTTTCTAACCCCATGTTTGCCATTTAGTGACCATGTTTACATATTATTAGCTGACATTTTCAAAAAGCATTTTCAGGGGAATTAATACAATTGTTAACATATTTAATCAAAAATTGCAATTAACCATTCACTGAATTAATAAGTTCTCTAAAACTCATAATGACTGTTCTAGATTAACGAGCATCGTCGAATGATTTAACTCATTTTTGTACTTAGAAATGTCTGTGCTTCCGGGGGGTTGTTCAAAACTTGTTGCGGTTTGCGTTTCACAGCTGTCAAAATATGTAAGTATTTAATATAAATGCACAAAACGGAGTAAATTAGCGTATGTGGTTAACTCTAAACGGTTTTCATAAGAGAAGTTTCATTATTAAACAATTTACAGTATTTAATTAGTTTTCACTAAAAATAAAAAGTTATTTGTATGAAAAATATTTCTCACTTTCTTTTCCAATATCTAAGTACATATTTATAATAGAAAATTGCTTATAACCTTTTTATAATATTACACTAAAGTTTTAGAATAATCATGTTATAAAAATTAAACATCCATAATAAAATATATATTATCTATACTATCTTATCAATTAGAAAAATTGTATTTGATGCTTTCATGATATAAATACAATCGTCAAATTCAAATCGTGAAAACAAAATCGACCAAATTATTTCTATTATTTTTTCTATAATGAGATGTATCAGTATGAATCAATAAAATACTAATTTTACAGTTCATTGACTTTCTGCGATAAAATAAAGAACAAGCAATGTTTCACCATATTTATTTATTTATTAAATAAAATGATATAAGTTTGTGTAATGTAATCATTTTCTTCCCTTGAAGAACATAATTAGTGTCCTATAAATGGAAATGATTCCATTCAATATCATAAATAGCGTGAAGAGATTTTATATATTCTTAAAGGAGAAAATATATCTGAATTAGTTGAGCTTCACAATAATAGGTTTCAATTAACTATGCATTAAGCATGATACAAATTTTTGTGCTCATCGATAAGAAAACAGTTAGCTCCTTAATTATTGTAGTTCGAAGTAATCTGTAGCATTTATTGTATAACTTCAACTCTCAGCTGATAATTAAATGTTCTATTTTCTCACATAATTAAGAGTTACAGGATTCAATGGAACGTAAAGTTTGGGCAAAATAGTAATATTTCGGAAATAAATTTTCAGTAATTATACACTAATCTTTATTATAGGTACATGCTATTTCAAGCATTTTGGGAGTTTCTTTTAACAATAATATAATCATACCGCAATTTTTTTTTATTTTCACAATAATAAAAAAAAATTCTTTTACAAAATATTTATTCTGTAGGCATATTTAGGATTATGAAAATTTTCAAACTAGTTTTACTTTTATTAAATTATTGTGACAAAAACTAATTCAATTATTATTTGCTTATTTTTAATCCATCAACGTGTAAAACGTTATAGAATATCTAAAACTGGCAAAAATTGCACATTTGCATAAGACTCAAATGCCGCGATCTCGTAACCGGAGGGTAGTTGGACTGAGGCTCGAGCCGGTTTAAGATCTGATTTGTTCCTTAATGTTGGGTGGGACAAGTGCAAAGGATCCGTGGTTGCAATGTCTATAAACGATACTTCTGTAGATGACAGGCCCAGCTTGGGGGTCTTCTGCTTGGTCACCGCTTCTAAATGACAAGGAACCCCTCTTAGAAGTTCAAGATATCCAGGCAATGACAACCGTTTTTCCATGAGAAGTCATATGACTTCTTTAATGGATATGGGACCAACCATCCACCCAGTACTCAGATTAACTCGTTCGCTACCAACGTCTCGTATACGCGACGCAGTGATTTAACTCTTATCAGTCCAGCGTCGCTTCCATGCTATGGTCTCCGGCTGGTATTGAGAGACCAGAGTCGTGTTTGCATGATCGGAGATCGGAACGTTTTATTTTAATTTTTAAATGCTAGATTTAATTACTAGATGACATTAAACGGCAACGGTTTTCACAACGTTCTATACGTAGAGCAGTTGCTTGCTGGTCCTAAAAGGGTTAATGGCAATTATAACTAATACATTTTAAGTAAGCATGTGTTATGGAGGTATATTAAACTAATAAATTGACCGGGAATTTTATTTGGGTACACTCAAAAGTGGTTTTCTTTTTTAAAATGTATGTTCTCCGAAAGTGCAATAAAGTTAAAAAGTTTCCACTGTCTAGCGTTACCAAATAGAAGAAATATCAATTTTAATTAGCTTAGAGGTATACAGTCAATAAGTTTCAAAGGGATAGGATTGTTGAAGTGATGTAGACGTTCACAAGATAAAATACAAATTTTCTATTTTGAAAAAAGCTATGATTGGTAATATGTATGTCGTAATAATTATTTCGATTATATGATGGATATTTAAAACGTCTTTTTGTTTCTCGCTTATATTTCACAATTTATTCCGATAGAAATATCAAATTTCCCGTCGACTTTGCCTTCATTTACCTTACTCACCAAACTATACGAGATCAGTAACCAAGAGTTTTTCTCCTTTTAACAATCGATAACTTTGGAAAATATAAAAGTAATAACGCAACAATTTTTTAAGGCATCAGTTTCCTTCTGAAACTCCTTTGAATCTGTCAGTTCTATCCATCATCTTTCATATTTTGCATATTTCTGGAAGCTTGTCTAAACTACTTAAAAGATAATTTCCCCTCTTCTCCAAATATTTATTTTTCCAAATAAAAACAGCGTATTATGTTTTACGAAATCTAAGTGTGTTTGCACGATAACACGTTTTCTCCTAAAATAATGACTCCAAAATTGTAAAATCTGAAGGGGAATAAATTTTCCTAAAATTATCTCCACTTTACATAAGAATAGATTTCGTATTAATTCGTTTTATGCTCTGGTGAATGTATAAGAATGAAAACATATATATATATATATATATATATATATATATATATATATATATATACATATATATTATATGTTATGTGTATATATAATATGTATGTATATTTATGTAATATATCAAAATTATTACCTATAAAATATCTATCTAAAACTCTCCTTTTCCCCTTCTCATTTTTGAATGCCTGATTTACCAGTTGTAAAATGCTAGTTAAAGGAATGTTCTGCTACTCAAATTCTTTTCACCCGTCTCTCAAAACTAATGCTGGAATAAACGCATATTTTTTGTCTCCTGACCACATTGTTCAGTTTTTCCATTAATGTAGTTTCGTTTCTCCAATAACTAAATTGCTATCTGTGGGGTTTTCGAATTAACTTAAATGGTCAATATCACCCTTGCCTCTTAAAAATCGTTGAACAATCTCATGTGAAACCCTATTTTTGCCACCGTATTACGATACCTAGAGGCTGCAGCCTGATGCTGCACCATCCCAGAAGCGTTGGATTTTCTTCGCTAACAAGTTGGCTTTTGGTCTTTGGTTGGGTAAACGTTGAAAAGGGGAAATGAAATGATGGCCAACCGTTGGGCTAACATTGAACATTTTCTGTTTACGCCTCTTGCACAAATATCGGCATACCATTGGCTAAGTAATCGCCTATATCTACGGGTATGTGCAAAACCGACACGAGGCAAGAAATATATATGTGAAATATTCTCCATATTATTTTTAGTTAACTTTCAGCGAGTGTTATCATTGAATTCTACAAGATTGCTGCTGCTTTATTTTAAGATTTCAAAGTAATTCTTATTTTTGTTTCATCCTATTTTCTATTATATTTATCATCATTATTATTAACTGTAAGTACCCGAAGAAATACTAAATTTTAAGCAGTTATTTAAATCAATAACTTTTTTAGAACATGGTTCTTTAAATTATAATTAAATTACTTCAATTTTTTTTATAATCTTCATTACCAAACATATGAAACAATTAATTTCTAAATATTTAAATCATCTGAGTACGGTTTTATTTTTTTAGGCATGAATTATTGGCTGTCAAATGAACGACAAAAAATAGGATTTCTGCTAAAGAAATTAAGTGTCAATTAAAAGAAATTAAAACCCATTAAAATCAAGCAATATTACAGCAGGAGAAAATGTTGAGGAATTCTTATAGTTCTAATGATATTGGACCAGTTCCGTGCTGTACTATCCCAGCTAGCACTATTATGTGGGGCCAACGTTTTTATGGCATGTTGGCCAACCGTTGGTCAATGGTTGCACTATAGATTTTCGAGGGATTTAACTTCTGGAAAAAATATTTCACACAAGAAAGATTTTACATTTTCTGTCAACATGTCAGAAAATAATAATGATATAGATGATAGTGTATCATGTAATTACATTTCATGTGAGAGTTCTGATTCTGATTTTGATGAACCTGAAGATTCATTGAATAAAAAACCTCATCAATGGGTCTTATTCTACAAAATATCATTAGCTGCATTAACTGCATTATTGAAAATATGTGTTCACTTTACATTTTTGCCATAGGATGCCCGGACATTATTAAAAACTCCAAAATATACAGAAGCAAGAAAACTGGAGAATGGAGAACTGTGTTACTTTGGACTTTGGTATTAAAGAGGAATTTTGTAACATATTACAAAGTAAATTGAAGTCTCCGATAATTGTAAATTTTAATATTGATGGATTGCTTTTGTTTAAGAGTAACGAAAAGCAGTTTGGGCCTATACTAGGTTTTTAGAACATAATGACATGCTCTTTAGTGTTGCTCTTTTTCTTGGGGATGGTAAACCTAAAAGTTTATCAGAGTTTTTAGAGAATTTTATTGCAGAAATTAGTGTACTAATGAAAGAAGGTATTATTTTATTCCATAAGAAGTATGAATTACAGTTGGGAGCATTTATTTGTGATGCACCAGCTAGGTCTTAATTAAAGGGAATCAAAGCCCATTCCGAATACAGTTATGTTAAAAAGAAAGTGTGCTTTCCCACTGAAGGTCAGTTACGAACGGATCTTTCATTTCGTGAAAAGTTTGATGAAGATCATCATGTAACAGAATCTCCTCTGAAAATTTTACTAATTGGCATGGTAACTCACTTTTCAATGGACTAAATGCATCTAGTGTGTTTAGGAGTTACTAAACGATTATTGCTTACTTGGATGGAAGGTCCTTTAAAATTTAGATTACATTCTTTTGTTGTTTTTCAACTTTCACCTACATTAGTGAATTTGAGACATTTTACTTCCTGCGAATTTAATCGTAAACCACACAGCTTATTAGATATTAAATGGTGATGGCATCTGAAATTAAAACCTTTCTAATGTATATTGGTCCCGTTGTTTTGAAATGTCTGTCTAAACCAATGTATGACAATTTTATGATGTTAAATTTTGCAATAGGGATTTTGATTAGCAAAATTTTTTATAATATGTTAAATAGTGTTGCATTGGAGGTATTATCATTATTTGTAAAACACTGTTGTGACTTATATGGCCATGAATGTTTAGTGTATAATGTGCAGTCTTTGTATTATTTACATTGATGTTAAAAATTTGGCCCACTTGATAATTTTAGTGCATGGGGTTTTGAAAATTATTTAGGTCAATTAAAACGTCTCTTAAGATTTTTAAAACATTCTTTAAGAGAAATTCATAGAAGGATTTCTGAGCAAAAATATTTCATTTGAAATAAAATAAATTATCATATAAAAGATTTATATCTTGATCCTTCATCAGGCAGAAAAAGCTATAAATACATGAATTTTTAAAAATATGGAATTTAAGACCAAAATAATTTCTGAATCATATTGCATTCTCAATAATAACATAGTTATAAAAATAGATAATTTTCATAAGATTGCTGAGAATATAGACATAATACAACAAAATTTTACCATTCATGAAGATTTTTTTTTATCCTCATTCCTCATCTATATTAAATGTATTTTTAGTATTCAAATTATCTGATAAAATAAACCAATGGCCAGTAGAACTAATTAAAACTAAATGTGTTTTATATCGTTATAAAAATAAATATGTATCATTTACATTAAAATAAATTTTACTTAATGATATCTTATTTTGTGGTAGTCTTTTTTGCCTTGGTTGTTTTTAAGATTTCTTGGAAATTGTCTGTTTCCATCTTAGTATCTGTAAATCAGTGTAATGTTTTTAAGTTATTGTATCAGTAAATAAAACCATAAGATCATGATGATTAAAATTATCATGAAAATTTTAAATGAGGTTATTTCTTTTGATTATTTGAAAGAAATATTCAATTGTTTAATAAGATATATTCTGACAATTTACTCTTTATTTCCAAGTATTTGCCAGAGGTACCATGAGCCTATTAAAACTTTCCCTTACGTATTCCCTAATTTAAAGGGAATGAGGGCCAGTTATTGGGAAAATTTCTATGAATTACTGCACTCATGATAAAAATCATGTACTTAGCAATTAGAGAAAAGAGAAACTTTACTATTTATGAAGATTTTACTTTTCATTCTTAAACTTGTTTAATATTTTATTTATGCTTAATTTTTAGTATAGTTTCTGACTAAACTTTTAGCTTCTATTTCTTCAAAGATGTTTTATGTCCTTGATTTGTCCTTGTAACATTCAATGAAGTGGCTGCGGCTCCTTCAAACTGGATTGACGGTGGCATTTGTCTTTGGCCACCTGTAAAACCCCCAGCTAAATTGGCCAAGATGGTTGTCAATAGAGTGGTGCCTCACAAAAACTGGCAACAATATGAAGTTAGATCAATAGGAGAATTTAGTAAGATAGATTTATAATACGAGCATAATTTTTATATGACGTTGTTTTAATGCAAATTCTTTGTATATATTTTCACATTTTAGTAGCATATTTTGCACTTTTCATTGAAACTTTAAATTTCATGTATAAAAGGTTCCTAAAATGACATTTGGAAAGATGTCCTTATTTTTCAATTTAATTTTAAAATTTTAATAGTATTTTTTAATGTTTGTTTCACATTCCTTTACTCATAGCTACTTATGAAAAAGCCAGGAAAAGGCTCAAGAAGGCAGAAGATACTTCTTATCTTTAGACAGACACAGAAAAGTCCCGTAAGCAGACAAAAAAAAAATAGACATTTCTCTGAGAGTGATTCTGATGTTATTCTGAGTCATTGTTAACTCCAGCACCTCCACTTCCGAAAAGACACATTAACAGAAATAAATAACACATACATGCAGAAACCTTCAGTTGTAAGACCAACACTACTTACACCAGCAACACATTCTGCACCTCCTAATTACATTCAAATTCCTAGAATTTCGACTCAGCAAGCATTTACACCAACACCACACTCAAATTTTGCACCTATAACACACCTATACCCTACTACAACACCATACTACAACACACCTACATCATTTACACAATTTTTAGAAGAACCATAAATATCAAATTTAACACAGAGTTGTTCGTGCAGCCAACTCAATTTATAGATTTTGAAATCAATCCAAAAAGAAAGAAGTCCATACACAAATTTTACAGTTTTAATCACAGGTTCTCGCAAAGTTGGTGAATTTTCATCAGAATAACCGAAAATTTTGTTTATCTTTACATATAGGATTTATATACTTTAATTTACTTTTAATAAACATGAATATTTATGTCCCCCTACCCATTTCTTTAGGTGTATTACTTTGCTTCATTTGGGGGAGATTGTAGAGGAAGGTCTTGTCGGGGTCTTATAAGGTTGGCGTCTGGACTATAAGTATGAAGTCAGGACCAGCAGTAAAGGGAGTCACCCCAGGTAGAATAAAGGTAGACAAAAACAGATGTTGATGGAGACACAGCCTTTTTTTATTATTCGATCTTATGTAATTTTTCATATATTATACAAATAGCTTATTTCATTTCTGCCATGATTCTACAGTGGGCAACAGAGATTTTTTTTAAATATTGATTGGCGTTGGTTATTTAAGAAAATAAATAAAAAAAGAACTTCGCAGTAAAACCGAAAAAGGAGAGAGTGCTTAGGATGGCCAAAGATCGAGGTGGACTCTAACGGAAAATTTTGTCCAAAGGAAAACGCGTCTGCAAGGTTCTTAAATCCTTCTCTGTGTCTAAAAATTACGAAAAACTTTAGACTGCGCTCACTCCAAAAACTCCCAAAACACAGCCAATAAGTTGGTTGCCAGGCGCTAAGGAAACCCCGCGCTCTCAACGAGACGTAGAGCTCTCTCGGCTCTGACCAATGATAAGCTGAGACAAGGAGCGCGGAGAATGAAAAGGCCAATTGTATCGAGATACATTCAATGCTGTGAAAATTTGCCAAGCGCAATGCAGAGCGGAATTTGGCAAAACGCCATAACGCGGTACTTTTCAAAAAGAGCGGCTGTCAGCAAAGCCAAAACATTATTGCCTTCCCCGAGTGTCAGAATACTAGCCGATGGGCGCAAATTATGACTGAAAGGTTGAAGATCTGCGAATGCAGGTAGCAAGAATGGGAAGCTAGGTCTGAAATTTAATCCCAGATCGAGGGCGGCTGTGTTTGAAGAGAAAGGCTGCTGTCGTGAGAAAACAGAGCTAGCTGTACCTGCAAGGGACAATATGCAAAAAAAAAAGACCTCAACATTTTGGTCCAAATGTACAACACACAAGGGAAATATGTAATGAAGGGACATGAAAAACAACTGGAAAGAGCGCTGGTTTTCAACTGGAAAGAGCGCAACCAAAAACATCAGTTCGAGCAATATACTCTGATTTATGCAACTATTTATCGTAACTTTGCAATCGCACCATACTTGCTTTCTTCTCTTTATATTGTTATAATTTACAGGGTTATTTGTTCTAGCTAATTTTGACCCGTAAATATAGTCTCTGGTTTGCTTATTGTTTTCTTTAGTCTATCACTAAAAAAACTTTTTAATTTAATTCAGAGTTAAATGTGCAGCGAGTGCAAATGAGTACTATAACCCTGTTTTTTGAACTTAACGGTCACTATATGCACATTTGACCACCCTCATTCTTGCACACTATATTAACTTTTTTATTAATATGTACTTTTCAACTTTTTATTTGTTTTTCAGATGCTGTAAAACTTAACGACAAAGAAAAGGTCACTTTAGACAGCATTGAAACATTTACAAAGGACTGGTTCAGGTTTGCAGCAAATGGGACTGGAAGAACAAAAAATAGAAAAAAAAACCTAATGTTAATAAATTAAAATTAAAATTAATTAATATTAATTAATTAATGTTATAATGTAAATAATGTAATCTTATGTAAAATAAAACTTTTTGTTTTACTCACTATTGTTTTACTTCATTATTTAATATCTATTTTTAGCAATCATAAGTAAGATAATATTTCAGTTTATTATTACTTTATAAAATACTTTTTAATTATTAATAATTTATAAATTAATATCATTTAAAAAGAAACTGGTGCCAGTCAGGATAGCATATGAAATAAAAAATTATTAGAAAATTTAAGAAGATCAAGTGAAATCTGGAAATGGGTGAAAATAGAATGACTCAAATTTATATACATATTTTTTACTTTTTACAGTTGGTATCAAAGAATTTTATGCATATTTCAGAAGAAACTTTTAGTGGATTGCAACAGAGTAAGTAAAACATGAAATATAGAATCGAAATTCACCAGTTTCAAAAGCTATTTTTCAATTCATGCAGAACTTAAAAATAACTTATGTTAAAGAAGGAAAACAGTTTATTTCAAAAGAATAGCACATAGAAAAAATACACTTATATTCTATCATATGCTATAGCAAAATAATAAACAGAAATTATGATTTTAATAAAATGTAAGTTTTAAACTTGTAAGATTCAGTCATATTACTTTGATACAAGTTTAAAAATGAAATTCCTGTATATTAATGTATACAAGAACTAAAAATGTGTAATATAAATTTTCATGTATGGATAAATAACTCATAATGTTTGGGTGGAAATGTAATGGTATAAACTCTTGTTTTTTTCACACCTTTTTCAAAGTTCTGTAACTCAAAAGGGGTAATGTAGTACTACAGTCAACCTCTAGATACTGTAGTTTTTTTATATGCTTACGGCTAATTGAATAACTACATCACATCTGAGTTAATTAGTAAGAAACTGCATTTTTTCTAAACTGAGAAAAGTGTAATTGAATTATACAGTTCTTACTACAAATGCAGGAATTTACAATTTAACCCATACAAACTGTGTGTTGGCATTTAGTTGGGAAATCCTAGTATTATGTTGGCATTCAGTTGGTCAATCGTAGTATTATGTTGGCATTCAGTTGGCCCACCGTGGTATTGCGTTGGTATTCAGTTGGGCAATCGTAGCTATTACGTTGTCTGCACCAAGGAGGACCATCTACCTTAAAACAAAGGTTTAAGATATTTTGGGTGTCCCCGGGTGTACAATCCACAGTAGCTCTTAATATACAATGCATTATAGTAAATACAGTAAAAATATCTCAAAATAACACATACAAATACAAAACAGACAAAATAACACTGGAAATACAAAAAAAGTAAAAATCATAAAATTAAAAAAAAAATCAAATTAAAATAAAAAAAATGATAATAATTACAAGATAAATGCATATAAATAAATACAAAATCGCAGTACAGTGAAAGCTATATATTCAGAATCAGCCTTGTTACGGGGCCTGCAGATTCTCTGAATTTTCCATTAGCCAACCGAACAGCTTGTTTAGTTTGGATGAGAGAGTTTTGTTACAAATTAGCTGATCAGCCCAAACACCCTTCAGGTCTGGTCTGGGGCGCTTAAAATGCCAATCCGTAGTGAGAGAGCAGTCAAATAGATAGTGGTCGGGCAAACCCGGGCCATCGCAAGCACATCTCGTACTAGACGAATCGGAAAGCTGGAACCGGCTAAGATAGGCCGGGAATGGGCCATGCTCGGTAAGGAAAGCTGTAAGAGCTACATTGGAAATTAGCCTAGTGGCGTTTACTTTCGGGTAGTACGCGTAGACAGGCCTACCCTTCTCCGATGTGTCCCAAGTGGCCTGCCAGTCAGCTATTTGGCGCTCTCGAAGTTTGCCCTTGATGTAAACCTCTGGGAGATGAAGTTCCAGATCAGTGTGGTCTTGTTCAGCTGCGGACTTGGCCAGGCGTCCACTTGATTATTGCCGTCTGAGTTTGCGTGGGCTTTCACCCAGTTGAGGGTTATTTTTCTTGTTTTGGAGATCTGCGAAATAAGGAGTTGGATTCGTTGAACTTGACTATTTTTTGGGAGAATTTGGTAATTGCATTTATGCTTGCCTAGCTGTCCGAGAAGATTGAAGATGGAGTTGTGCCCGGGAGAGACTATAGCCACTTTAGGGCTGATTCTAAAGCGGTGAGTTCTGCTTGGAAGACTGTACAGTGTTTACTTAGGGAAATTTTATATCTATTTAGAAGTTTTTCATGTTGCAATGCTATAAAGGCGGAACCAACTCCTTGTTTCATTTTTGAACCATCTGTATAAATTTCTATTGCGTCGCTATTGTGGCTTCCGCTGAAGTCGAATTTCCTGTCTGCAGGGTGCATATGTAAAACGGGTGCTTTACTTAGTATTTCCTTTGGGTCCACATCTAGGGCATCAATTCTTCTTTTAAGCCTCAGAAGGCTCGCTTCTCTGGCTTTCCTTTGAATTGTTAGGTGCAACGGCGGGCAGCCTGTCAGGACGTTTAAGGCTAGAGAGGGTGCCGTCCGGAAGGCTCTTGCAATTCTGAGTAGGAAGGGGCGTTGTACTAACGTTAGGAGTTTTATTTCTGACTCGTTAAGAGATAGACCCATATAGCCGCTGCGTAAGTTAGGGAGGGTTCCGTTACTGTCCTATACCAGAGACGGATGCGTTCTCCCGTGGTGCCCCAGTACTTACCAGCTACTTTAAGTAGATTAACATGATGCTGTTGTACCTTAGTCTTAAGGTTTTTAATGTGGGAGGTCCAACGTAGGTCTGGCTGGAATGTGACTCCAAGATATTTGAGTACGTCAGCGTTGGGAATTGAGGTCCCATTAAGCCTTAGAGTAGGGTATCTGTGGGGTATTTTATATAGGGTATTTTGGCTTTTTAAATTTATATGCTATTTTTGCTGCATCGGTTAAAAAATTCATCATATAGGAGGTAGCTTCGTTTAGCTCCTCTGGGGAGTTAGCTTGGTTTAGTTTTAGTTTAATGTCTATTATATGCGGAGTAAGCATCTTTTTGAATTTTAGATGGTTACCGAAGTTAGTTTTAAATCGCATTAGTCGGTTACAAATTGTGTTTGCCGAGAGGCTGAAAGTTATATACTTGTGGTCACTATAGGAGTTGGTGTTCTCTACAGTCCAGTCTTGGATTCGCGATGTGCCCGTCAAACAACTCACAGTGAGATCTGACCAACCCTGTCTGCCTGCGTGTTCAAAAGTTGGCGGATCGGAGTTGGAATTTGAGAGAGCTAGGTCATGGCAGAATATAAGGTCATTGACTTGTCTTCCTCTAGTGTCTTCCGTGGCATAGCCCCAAAGTTGGGAGCGAGTGTTAAGGTCGCCGCCTATTAGGATGTCTAGGTCATAAGAGGCTGCTTTTATAGAAAGGTCCAACTCTTGGAGGCTGATGCCTATGTCATCATTGGGAGGTGCGTATACCGTGCCCAGTATTAGACTTTTGTCGTTTATTTCGAGCCTTATAAACACCGATGTTTTGACGACTGTTACTCCGGAGACTAAGAGGTTTGGGTCTGTTATAATAATAAAGGCTTTCTTTTCCTGTGAAGCAAAGGATAGCCAGGCGTTGGGGAGGCCATAAATTCTGTTTTCTATGCAATATACTTCTTGCAACAGAGCTATTCCTATGTTATTGTCAATTAAATATTGCAGGATGTGTGCAGTTGCTACTTTGCTATTATTGAGGTTGCATTGAAGCAGTTTTAATGACTTTCTCTGGGAGAGGGTGTTCATTCTTAAAGTTCGTTGCTGATAAGGGCGTGGAGACGAGCTCTATAGGAGTAGCAGATGGAGTCATGGCTGGCGTGGTCAGTCGGGCGGAGGTCTGATAACTTGTAGTTTGGGTTGTGATGCTTTACGTCAAGGTTAAAGTCCTTGCAGTTGAAACAACCCAGTTCTTCTTTTAGGCAGTCTTCTTCGCTGTGGGGGCCTGCACAGTAGGAGCAGAATTTGCTGTTACGGCACTGTGAGGTATTGTGGCTCCCTAGTAGTTGGCAGTGGCCGCATCGGGTAAGTCGTAGGAATTTCTTAAAATATATTTTGCAAAAACCTACTATTATGTAATTGGTGGTCAGGAGCTGCTGGGCCGATTGTTTGTGAAACTCATAGTTCCAATGCTCAAGTCCTTGTCTTCTGGAAGCAATTGTCCCGACATATTCAAATTCCCCACTCTCGAAGCCCAGGTCTCTGAAAACTCCCTCAAAGTCATTTTTTGTGATTTTAGAAGCATTGTAGAAGATCATTCTAAGTTTCCGTGGCAACTTTTCTTTTATACTCACCCCTTCTCCTAGATCTTTGTTGCTTAAATATGACTTCAGTTTTTCCTTCTGGGCATTTGAAGGGTACCTCATTTCTATCTTAGTGAGAAGAATTTTAAGCTTTGTGAGTCTCACCCCTTCGGGACACCCCATGGATTGTATTTTAATTGCCATTTCTTTGGTATTAAGGTTGTCTGGAGGCTTGATTACTAGCGTGTTCCTTGAGAGCTTAGTTTTTACTTTTTCCGCGTATGTTTGCTGTTGATGTTGTGTTTGCTCCAGTTTTTCAGTTAATTTAACGTCCAGAGCGTCTAACCTTTCCTTAACCGCCGTAGTTGCTGATCTTGGATCTAAGGGATCCTCCAGTTTAGCTGCAATGTTATTAAGCTTTTCTAATATGAAGTCTAGCTTAGTGTTGGGGGAGAGAGCGATTGCTTCCTTGAGCCTGACTCTCGACTCCTTCAATGGAATAATGTCAAGTGCCTTTTGGTAAGTACGTTCTATTTTTTTTAAGTGCCCGACTAATATTTTTTTAGCCTTAGTGCTTAGATGTAGTAATGATGGATCGGTACATAAGGCGTTGTGCAGTTTTTGCGTTATCAGTTTTGGTAATTCTAATTCTTCTTCACATGAACGTTCATCTTCTTTTGCATCTACCGCTTGGTTGTGGCTATAGGCTTCTTTTGATCTAGTTGAGCAAGAGGGCACTGCTAGCTTTTCCTTTTCTTCTTTCCTGTGGCTCATTTCAACCTCTTTTTGTTCTGCTGCGACTCTTTTTGTTTCTTGTTCGTTGCAGTATCTTTTTGTGACGGTCTTTTTCCTACATGACATTCTCATCAAGCTGTCTTGTGGGGTCGAAGTCATGTCCGACCAAGAGCGCGCTCTTTCTAAAAGCCGTCTTGAATTATGCAGGTGAGCCTGATCCTGCATTACTTAGGGTAGGGGTTGAAGCCTGAAGAGGACCCTGGACAGCTGTGAGGGTCAAAGAAAAATAGAGAGAAAGTCGGAAGCTATACTACAATGCTATGATAGTCTCTTTATTTCAAACTGGGATAAAGTTGCAGTTTAGAAGCTTACAATCAATTCTGATATGATCAAAAAAGGTGTCTCGATTCTTTAAATGTGCATAGAGAGAATTCGAGAGTAAGTTCTTTGAAATTAGGCTTTGGTTCAGAAGTTACACCAATCGAAGTATTGATAAAGTACAAAAAGATAACAAAAGCAGGTAGATATTAAAGGTATAGCTCTTTTGAGACAGAATGGAGTATAACACTTATACATACAATGCGAAAAATAAGGAAACAAATAAGAATTAAGAAAAACACAAATAAATAAATATATACACTAAATAATAACAGAATAAATACGAAAAAGTTATTTTAAATACACATGTGAAAAGATAACCATAAGCAATATGCTCTTGGAAATAGGAATTAAAAAAAATAATAGGAACAAAGGGGTAGAAACGAACAAAAATCAGACTAATGATCAGCCTAAATATTTCCTGCTTGTTAACAAAATCCAGCAAGTAAATGGAGGATTATTACCAAAATTAACACTTGAGAGGCAATTCTATACTCTATACTTGGAGAAAACATATGTAAATAAATAAGAATAACAATGACAGTTCATCAGCTGGGAAGCTAATTAGATTGACGTTAAATGAACTTAAATAAGCCAAACTAGATGCTAGGGCTATGGACGAAAGATTATAATATGAAAGGTGAAGGTCTTGGCCAGTTTGACAGTTGTTATGGCTTATATTATAATAATTTGCATAATGTTATTAAAACAATAGGATTCACATAAAACATACAATTAAGTAGTAAATAAACACTTTGCCAGTAACAAGAGTTCATACAGATGATAGAGCTTGGAACAATGAGTAACACTTACTAAAAACAAAAAGAAAAATTAAAAAAAAATAATTAAAATAAAAATAACAGTATAGAATACTTAAGTTCTTTAGTACTGCTTAATTAGCTCGGACTGATTAGCTATATTGTTCAACCTCTAAATGAAATAATTCGAACAAAGTCTGATGATAGAAGCTAGGGTCTATATTTTCCCAATGTTTTTAACTGCAGTCGTCTCGGGGGCTTGGGAGCCGTTTTTAGAGAATGTTTTAATTATAAAAAGTTGTAATTAGTTACGAATTAGTTACTGAAAGTGAGGACTCACCAGTTCCTTGAGACAACTTGTAGAGTGGTTTGTAAACCTGGAGAAGCACTAAAATGCCAATAAACACTACAAAAATTAATTTTTTCCCGCAAATTGCAAATTTACTAATTACTGGATTAAACTGCTGATAATTGGCATCCGACCACAAAACTGGAATTTATGGAGAGCACAACACTAGCACAATAACATCGGTTAACTTTGTGTAGCCTTTACCACTTAGGACAGCTGTAGACGTTTAAAACAAAACTTGAGGGATAATGACCTCCGGGTTCTTCCTTCGGTCGGTAAGCTCCGATGGGGTCGGCGTCCTAGTGACCGTGGGTTAGGGTTAACCTTTGACCACACGTGGTTCTAACTTTATATTTAACATATAAGAGTAGTAAAAAATGATATTTTTACTTGAAATTGGTCTGGGTATGTCTTCAAACGTTAGCTATCTAATGATGTTGAGATTAAGACACTGTGGTTAGTAGAACACGCAGTAAGGATTAAAAAACCGGGAGCTCTAGAAAACACATCATGCACGTGGGACGCCGCTGCGGACTAGCTATTACGTTGGTATTCAGTTGGCCCATCGTAGTATAAAGATGCATTATGTCAGAAACAATGACCAACGGTTGGCCAACATGCCATAAAAACTTTGGCCCAACGTAACATTGCTAGCTGGGATACTGCGGTACGGAAATGGTCCAATTGCAAATAGAAATAAAGAAGGGAGACATCTCTGTTGGGAATAACTCTGTTAAAGCGGTTAGTGAGCCACTACTTTCTACAAAATAATAGTTATGATTTCATATAGGTTGCTTTTGCTTTATTTTAATGGAAAAGAAATTAAAAAAAAATATTTTAGACTTATTTATTTTCCGATAAATTAATGTTTTTTTTAAATATGTTTCAGGTGATTAAATATTACAAAATTAATCGAGTGCTGCCCTCTGTTGTTTCAAAGACAGGTTAATATATCCGATACGGTGCTCATCGGTAACCTATCCGGTTTGATGGTGGAGGTAGGTACATTTTAATTTTAAAATTATATTTCATTTTTTTAGAGTTGTAATAATCTATCCAGAGAAAGTATCTTTTTGAAATCAGTTTCGAGACAACTGAAGAAACAAAAGTCGAGTGGAAATAATGCTGTTATTGAAGCATCTAGAAATCAAAAGATAATATTTTAAACCAACAAAACAGCTGTCGTGCTCCAGGATTGTTCCATGACCTCATTTCCGTTTCAAAAAGCTTTCGAAAGCTTCAAAACTCGCCGATCGATCAAAATACACGCTCGAGGTCAAAGCTCAAGTTTAGTTTATTACAAGACTGAAAGAGGTTTTCTTAAATTTCATCGATTTTATCATTTTATCATATCATAATTTATTATATCTACAGTATCTTTTATACTCGAATGCTCAAAACTTTAAAGACTGCCTAAGATTTGACACACACACACACAAAAAAAACCCCTCTACTTTTAAGAAGGAATATGTTGTCTGTAGTAAATTAGTGAAGTCTCAGTATCAGTTATAATTCCTAAATTCAGAGATGATTTTTTATCATACATTCTTATAAAACTATGTAAAGAAAAAACAATGTGAAGTATTCAAAGTACTAATTGAAATATATACAACTTTTCATAAATTATTTCAAATATATTTTAATAAGTATATTAAAGTAAATAATGCAGTCGTTTCCTTTATTATGAATTGAAACCAAACCTATTTAATAATAAACTGATAGCAGATTAGTAACTGATATTTTCAGTTTATTTGTTATGCTTATTGGAAACAAACTTATTTTCAAACTTCAAAATAATTCTTTTTTTTTTCTAATTCATGGAAAACAAATTTTCACTTTATTTTGGATTTATTCTGTTTTAAATAAAGAGTACCATCACAATTTCTTGATAAAAATTTTGCTATTATATAAACACAATCTTTTTAAAAGAGTTTTCGAAGATTCGTTTTACTAATGAAAACGCTTAACTTATTAAGGAGCTTTTCTTGAAAGTTCAGAAAACAATTAATCAACTCTATTATTCACTTTCTATAATTAAGGAGTTTTGGTGCTTATTCAAATTCAACAAATATTCATCAATTATCGGGAGATAATTATATACTTTGTTTCAAGTTATCCAAAATATCGAGATCTCTTTAAATGTTTCCCAACTTAAGCTCTCAATAGGTATTTTCGAAAGATATAGATATATATAAATCAAAAGCGGAAAAAGTTTTTCCCGACAACTGAAGTACCCCTCTCTCTCTCTAGAGATATATGTATAAAATAAAGGAGCGCATGAATATATGTATATTTATATGCATAAATGTTTGCATATTTCTTGCTTAAAATCACGTGAGTTGTAGGCTGAGTAAAGTTTGCAGAGCAATTCTGTGAAAGAACGAAAAATTGGCCAGTAATAAAATCTGCCCTATAGAAGATGCAAAGTGTTATCACACTTTACCAAATTCTTTTCTGTTGACGATAGAGAGAACTACATGAGTGATATGGTGATACTTAATCACTTGAAATATATTTTATCTACCAATTGGGCGACAAAGGAATATGAATTGAATGTTTAAGCATATATGTAACATTGCAGTTTAAAATTATACAAAAAACTAATACAAACTAAATGACACATCACTGTGTACTGCGTAAGCAAATGTTCAGCAGTAGCTCATTGTGATCCACCGATTAGGTCCAAAACAGGATTTGAGTTACTGTTTGAGTGTAAACTTTCTGTATGAAAAATATTAAATGTAAAAGTTTAATTTTAATCAGAAATTTACCTTTTCATTTTATCAACCTTTTTAACTACGCAGTTTTATTCTTCTATTTATTATTTTAACTTGATCATAAATGTAAAATAAGTAATTTGTTCCATGAATAACATTAATAAAAATCTAAAAATGAATGTTTAAGGTGATGTTGACTTTTCATAATTTCAAGTAAATCACAATTCGACAGGCATTATTGAACAAATAGTTCAGTTCCTTAATTTTATTTTCCTTTGACAGTCCAAGAGGAAATACTTTATCATTTGGCACTTGCCTTACAAAACTATTTTTGAAACAAATTGTGCCCATTATAGAATAATCCGCTTTACCGACCATAGTAATACTAACAAGAGTTTCCAGTTCTTGTTGTTTAAACTCGTACTCATTTTGAAGTCGTCATCATTATAAAAGAATCCGCTTAACTTCCACGGGAATACTCGGAAGGTCTTTCATCTGTTTCTGTTCCAGCTCGTTCTCATTTTCGACCTATTTGTCATTATGGAAGGACGATTCCTCTTTACTGTCCCTGATAATTCTTGCAAGATATTTCAGCCGTTGATGCTTCAGCTTGTACTCATTTTTGGCGTGTTTTTCATTAAAAAAGAAAGATTCCGCTTTACTGTCTATGAAAAGTCTCACAAATTCTTTCAATCGTTCCTTCTGCAGTTCGTACTCACAGTATTAAAGAACTCTATGAGAATCACCGGGTCATTTCTACCAAAGGTGTTCATTTAACCCTTTCATTCCCCCCTCCAAATTCAAAAATATTTCTCCGAACTACAAAATGCATATTACTTTATTTCAAATATATATTTCCCAATTCAAAAAGATATAAATATTGAATTTGACGGTTTATTAACTCTTCTTAATACCTTTTGAATATCTGTAACATACTCCAAATTATGTTGCGGACACCGCATGAGTTACTGTTTAAATATACTCATTTTTTATTTTGACTATACGATGCGTCATCATTATTATCATTTGCCCATACATAAAATTTCGTTTTTGATGGTAAAAGTTTTGTTTGTAACAACTGCGTTTGAATTTACCTTTCTTCAAAAGCCTCTTTACTCGTCTCTTTACTTAGTACACCTATATTACAGTTATGGAATATTGCTTGCAGAATTACTTGCAGACGATGTCAGAAAACGCAATTATGACACATGCACTGTAAATTATTTCACTTCTGACCCATGGCCAAAAGCCCCCTTTTTAAAACTTATTTTAGTATTGAAATGATACGTTCTTCGAATTTCAAAGGCTCTCTACCCTTTGTCCGGAAGCTGACTCATATATCACTCGGTGCGCCCATTCAGGTTGGATACTTCCGGTCGAGAGTAGAAAGCTGCGCATTCTGTTCCGCATCACAGAGGAAATGCCGTATTATCTTCATAAAATCGGTCGTCCAAATAATTATGCAGCTCTTCTTAATAAAAGTAGTTTTCATATTATAACCACTAGTCATATCAAAGGGCATTTTATGGAAAAATTCTTCCCACATAAGTATGCATAAAATCATATCAAGGGAGTATATACATATATAGATGCATATATACACACATTTATAGATACATGGATTCACACATATATACATGCATAAATGCACACAATCTTTGGAACTTCAAGACCATCAAACTAATTTTTGATTAGCTTAACAATTCTTATATAACTCCTTTACGTAACTTAATTTTACCCCTTAACGAAATCATATGGTTAATCTTACAACCTTGTTTGGCTGGCTTCCTTGCGCCCTCTCAACGCTATATAAACGAGTGTAAAACGTTTTAGTGGGAGAGGGCCAAAGATGGATAATGTAAATTAACTCCATATTTTTAACTCAAAAGAAAGACTGTCGCAATGTACAAAATACATTATTGGGAATATAACTGATTTTCAGCTGCTTTGTTTACACCTGCCCTGCATTTACCTCTAAATTAGTTTAACATTTTTTTTTTAGAGCATCAAATCTAAAACTATATTCAAATATGTAAATAAATTATTTCAGCACATTTTACGGTTCTCCACTTTCTTATTAATATATAGTAAACTTATAATCCCCTTTAGTTGGAATAGAATTTATTTTTGGTTTTAAAGGGTAACGAGGATATTCTTAAAGTAAAAATGTAATGGATACATTAATACAATTCCTTCTAAAATAGTACATTGCTTTAAATTGTTTTTAGAAGAATTCATTAGCTTATAAAATGCTCTGGACAAAAAAAAAAAAAAAAAACTGTTTTCTATTTTTAAAATTTTTTATTTAGACTCAAATTTCCTAACAAATGATGCACTGAAAATTAGGTACAGTGACATTAAAAGAAAAACATAATTTATCGCGAGTATGAATTTTGAGAAATAAAAGCTCGTCTTTTGTAATTTAACTGAAAGTGTCATATCTTTCATTTTCACTTGCTTTAAAATTTACCTTTGTGGTTTTTAATAAAACGAATATTTTTTGGGTGTCTAATGTATATAATCATCGCCAAAAAGTAAAATTCTAAATTTTATGTGTATAAAAATATTTGTGCATACTCATGCTCCTTTAAATTTTTATATAATATACTTTGTTTTCGTTAAAGAGTAACTGAAACATTCCTATTTAAATTAAAATTTTTATAAATATTCTAATGCAATTCCCTTCAACATAACACATTACTATATTGTGTTACTTTTTATAAATTTTACGATCTTAAACATACACACATATATACACGACATATATATTATGACGAAGTGAATCAAAGTGTTAAAATATTGAGCCTTGTTGCTATGCACGCTGGCTAAGGTCGTTGCAATAGGAAAAGGACATACTACAAAATAAAAAATGGTTAGTTTATTCATACACTTCCCTTTAAAAGAATTTCTGTAAATTACAATCAGATCACATTCGTGGTGGAAAAACATTCCGCCAGGTGGCCTCTATGTTGACGGGAACATTTCGTTGTTGTTTTTTTTCGAATAAACCTTAATGTTTTTATTTTATTTATTTATTTATTTTTGTGGTCGAGAGCGTGCTTTTTCCTCTGTGGAAGAATATAAACATATGGACTTTTAATTCCCTTCGTATGGTGTTGCAAAGAAGGCTTTCTTTGTGAAAAATTTCTGTCTGTCGTTTGCCTCCATGTGACTTTTCTGACGAATGATAGATAACAGAATGGAAGGTTGTGGATGGGTGATAAAAAAACGGCATTTAAGGAGGATTTCCAGAGAGATTATATCATTATTATTATTATTTAAATAGACCTGCATAGAGTGGGAGTATCCCCTGTCCAGTTTAAGTCAAATCTTTTAACTTGGTTTTTTATTTTGCTAGTTCTTGTTTTCTGGTTGAAGTTGCTAGGATTACCTGATGACATTTACGATCTGGCGAGTCACCCAAACTGATTAGTTTTTTGGATGCCCTTGTGCTTTGTGTGAGTCGGTTCCAGATTGTTTATTAAATGCCTGAAACACTGGCGTGTCTTTTATTAGAATCAACAACAGTTGAAAATATTTTATTTTCTGCCAAAGTGCATGCCTAGTACACCGTACAGAGTCTCCGTTTCATGTGAGCTCTCATAAATAATTTTGGAGTAATAAATGCAATTTTTAACGTGTTCAGCAACAGTTTTTCCGTTTGTAACTAGTGCATTCATCATCTAAATATTTCCTTCATATGATAACTGAATAAATATTAATCTAGAAAATCCTTAATTATCTTTAATATTATGTCTGTGTCCATGTTAAATCTTTTCAAATTTTAACAACCACTAATTTTTGTTTTGGGCTCCTCAACATATATAGGTATATGTGAGTATGAACTGAATTTCTTTGAAAAGAAGACCATTACGATTTGAAAGTAACACGATATTGTGTATTTAATAAGTGATTTTCAACCAAATCAATTTGAGCTACCTAAATAGTTTTTGAATTCACTTTGATTCGTAGGTAGGAAGCTGCAAAATATTTCTTTAATTTTTTACACTTTTTGTTGTTCAATTAAATCTATAAACAGTTTATTTTCTCATAGTTTAAAGTCCAATAGGTAATAAAGACAAATGTGTTGCATCAATAAACACCCTCGCTGCTATTAGTTTGTTACCTACGGAAAGACTGACCAGAGCGAAGACCGTAAGTGATTCTTTGCTGGACAGGTCAAGTTTGCTCCCCCACCCTCATGAAAGAGAGTGAAAATCGAAAACGTGTTTGTGCCTTCAGCAATTAGCAGATCACGGCAGAGGGAGGAATCGCCATAAGCGGAGGCTTGCATCATTTTTTAAGAGGTTCCTGGACATCATCGTCTCTGACCCTATGACTCTAGCTTTCCAGTATATATTAAAGAACTAATCTTACGTGTATCGGCTAAATTTGCTATGTATTACAAAGAGATTTTTTATATTTAAGTTTTAAAGTTAAATTTAAAAATAAATTGTCGTCAACAGTAAGTGTTTTCTTATTTGTTTCTTGGGTCTATTTTACTTTCTCAAAAGACCTGGTTTATAGCTTCCCATGTGCTGTATTGTGTGATTGAGGTTTCATTTTTTTAACCATTCCCACAATATGCAATAATACAATTTATTCCTATTAATGCATCCGAAAGTTTTAATCGTCTTTATTTGGAAGAAAATTTGTTTTTCTTAAATGTAACGAGGGTATATCTGCGTGCATTAAAATTCTAATGGATACGCTAATGCAGTTCCCTTCAAATTAACAAGTTAGTTTAAACTGTTTTTTGAAGAATTCATTAACTTATAAAACACACTTTTTTATCTCCTCAATTCACTTTTTATTTACAGACTCAAATTACCTAACAAATGATGCACGAGAAATTAATTATGATGACATGTAAAAAAAGACGCTTATTTTTTGGGAGTATAAAATTTGAGAAATAAAAGCTTGTCTTTTGTTATTTAACTGCACATGTCACAAATTTTATTTTCCCTGAATTTCAGAATTTTTAATATCTTTTTCTTGGTCCTTAATAAAAGTAATATTTCTTTAGTGTATATTGTAAATAATTATCATCAAAATGTACATACGTGTGTTGATACATGCACAGGGCCAGTTTTACACTATTAGCTTCCTGCGTGCAGGATAAGATTTGGTCGTCCCTTATTAATATTGAATCCGAGTAAACTCAAAACTTAGCTCAATGAAATAAACTTATTATGTTTATATGACTGCTCGATATACCTGAATAGGCATCGAGAAAAATAAATATATATAAGTAATCTATCAAAATAGGAACACTGCACAATAATTAGGTAGCTCCTATTTTTTTTACTTACCCAGGCTACTGGGCAAGGATAAACCATATATAGCTAGACAATGAATAATGCTGCAGTCGGGCTTCATTGAAGAGAAGCACAATTTTAAGAACAACTTAAATCTTTATTGAGAAGCTGCTATAAAGATATCTTTGCCAGCCAACGGTAGACAAAAGAATGACACGAAAAACACAATGCTGGATCAGAGGTGTACCCAGGAGAGAGACAGATAGAATTTTCCGAAGGGACAAGATACTTAGCTAATTTAAGTGTTAGGTCAGGAGAAAAGCTGAGCCATTTCCGGTGACAACTGGAAAATGTGTTGAATGGACAGAAAATTTACATCTATTACACAAAAAGCTGTGGGAAATGTGTTGGAAGAATTTTAAATCGATTCGTTTTACTCCTCTGATTAAGACAATTTGTGTATCAGAAGATAGATTTTAAGGAATGAAGATGGGATAGAGGAGGTTTTTAAAGAGATATTAAAGGGAAACAATTTTGATATATTGCATATATACATCATGCTACTACAAAATAGGGATGGACGGTGAAAAAGAATGGTTACCTTGTAGCAATTAGAATTTTTACAAAGCACAAATTTAATTTGTAAAAAAACCCTTATCAGTTTTCTTATTTCATTGAACTTACTAAAGCGGATCTCAATAAATTACTGGGAGTAATTCTAATTTTAAAGACATTCAAGTGAAATTTTAATATAAGTATAATTACAGAGTTGTATATGAAATTATAGTAGTACAAAAGTGTATCTTTAGCGCATATACAGAAAATTATTTCTTTTAATAGCCCATATCTCACCAAGGTTTTAATATATTCATTTAAAAGTAAAATATTATTTTGGTGGAATATTACTGCTATTTTTGAAATAATCTCCTAATTTTGTAAAATTTGGTTAAAACTTTTGCGATTTGAGCAAAATTTATACAAAAAATAGCTATTTTTGTAAATAGACGTCTATTTTTCAGCATGAATAAATGTTCCTTTTCTCACAAAAATGAACACAAAAAATTCTTACATTAATGTTCATATTTGGTGATAATTACTGATCATCCATAGCTTTTTCATAATACAACGGTTAAGCAATTTGTACTTTTATTTCTTAAATTTTTGTTGGTTTCCTAAATGCACTAGGGACTTTTTTATTAAGCTGTGTGAGGAAATGCATTCACTACTCGTTAAAATTTTCAAACACTTCATCAATAGTTCTTTAGAAAATCGAAAATGCTTCAAAAGTAAGATTTGGTCACGTTAATGGGAGCAGACTGTGTATAAAAATATATATGTATATAGAACGATATAACAGTTTAAATATTACATCCTGTATTACATCCTGTATCTTAAATTTCACCCCTTTCAATTCTACTTCTTACTATATTTAACTTCTATACTTAATTCGTAGAGTTCAACCCTTAAAATTTTAATCTCTATGGGAAATATGTTTTATTTTACCAAAATGGTCATTAGAATATGCCAATGCTGAAAGTTTTTCCATCATAATGTAGTCGGAAATGGATGAAAACTTCTTGCAAAGTTTTGTGAAATTCTAAGCCAAAAAGAAAATTTTAATAAAAGTTTAATTTCACTATCTTAAAAGCTTATTTCAATACTTTAAAACATTTTTGGAATGATATTTATTGCAAACAAACAAACAAAAAAAAAAAAAAAAAAAGAAAAGCGAATTTAATGTTTTAATACAGTTGCCGAATGGAAAGAAAATAATTAAAAAAAGAAAAAGAAACTATAATTTAAAAATGATTTAGACATGAATCGAACGACGATAATGAAAACTCGTCGAAATTACAGGGATACACCACTTTGTACTATTAATAGGTTACTCTAAATTATTGTATATGCGAATCCTCTTTTAATGAAATATTTTTCCTGTAGAAAAATATCGTGTTTTTATCAAACTTTGACGTCATATATGGAGAGAGAAAAAGGTATTGTGTGAGTATGTCCGAGGTTATGGAAATTGATTCGAATCCCATGCTTCTCACCCATGTTTTCAGTCGTTCTGTGGGGACAAACAGTTAAGTCTCGGTCTAATCTGCTCTCATATTATTAAAGACTGATCATTAGTGCTTCCAATCATAAGCTGACACACATTCTAAATTTTATAAATTAATAAACACAGTTTATTCACTTTTTTACTTAAATAATTCGATTTTGGACCAATATAATAGTTTGTTTTTGTTTACCTTTTATACAAGAAATAAAGTTAAACTATTTCCAAATTCGTTTAGCAAATACTTGATAATGCAGAGCTTTCGCCTCACTTCCATCTTTCGGCGTTAAATAATATTTAAAAAAATATGCAAATACCCCGTCATAGGGCGTTATCGGCAATGGATGATAGAATATTTTCTAAAACATAAGCCAATTTCAGAAATTTTCACTCTGATTGATCGCTTGTATTTCAATTTTACTATTCAAGTTCGAAAAGAAAGGGAAATAGTGCAAAACACATTCAATAATTCTAACTGTCCTCTATTTTTTTTCTTAAATCTGAGGTCGATTTGAATGTAGAATTTTTAATTAAAAACGTGGTATCTAAAATTAATAAAGTAGATTTTCTCCTTCTGAAAAAATATGAATTAAATTTGAGAATTAAAAAATTATCAAAATAATTAATTTTTAATATTTTAGAACTCGTTAACAGTTGCTGAAAGATGGAAATATTTATTATTTGATGTTATAATTAAATCATTAGAAAACATTCTAAAAAAATCTAAAAAGACACTGTAAGTATGCAGTAAGCACAATATTGTACTTGAGGAATTGAGATCTAAATGAGGTACACATATGTACAGTTCAAGAGTAAAAAAAACAGTATCATATATCTGACTTGTTCCATTTTTAAGTGGATGTATTTATTCCTAGCGGACATAATTAAATTAATCTTCCCTCTTGAGTTTTCAGCTCTCGTGTAGCAAAACAGAAAACTGCAGAGCTCAAAACCGAACTATGGCCTAATGGTCAGGTGTTCTTCCCACTGTGGCATGGATATTCGTAGTCGTTTGAAATCGGCTTTAAATAGTAGATCCCGGTCCGTAGACCCTGTAAATAGACCGTAGTGCCCCAAACAAAACCAACCAACCGATTAACCATCTTGGGTTCTTCATAATCTTCTTCCCAAGTTCACAGCCAAATTTTCTCTCTTGAGATCTTTGCTTTTTAAAGTTATCGTGTTCATACACAGACGGGCAAAAATGCATGCATTATCATATTTTCTGTCTCATTGCCTTTTTGAGTTCTTACATGGACAGAAAGTCAACAGAATTTTCTCGACCGAGATCCTAGCTACTACCAGATCTTGTGATTACACATACTCCCACACTTATATCAAATGCTTACATTTATCCTCTTCTCGAGGCTGAATATTTGGACTTCACTTTTTGTTGGAATTGTGCCCCAAACTGTATATACATATGTATATATAACCACAACTAGAATAAAAATGCGTATTTTATCCGACACGCTGGGCTTTTGAGGGATCGTGTTCCTACACTCACTCGTGTACATACATCACTACACTTTTTTTAAAGGATTTTAGAGGGATATATATATATATATATATATTTCTTAACTGAATATTTAGATGCGTATATATCTTACTTGAAAATTTGGGTACCACTTATAATCTTCTCTTATAATATCTTGTTGATGAATTTTGTCAACATCTTGGGTGTCAAACGCATGCCACGTAATGCCTTTGAAAGAACGTGTTCATACGCTGTCGGGTACATACATCCTTACGTCGAATCGTCTTATAGTGGAAATTTTGTACGACATCTCTAACGGAGCATTGATGAAGTGTTCCAAAATATCGTGTACATGCATAGCCACAATCTGGTTGTAAAAAGCAAGTGCCATCTATCTGGCACATTGCGATATTCAAAGGTAGTGTTCATACACGATTACAAAAATGTCTCTTTGGGAAGGCCACATTTTTGGACGGCACCTTTTCTTTTACAGAGAAGAAAGCGGACAAAGTTATTCTTTTCCCTAAGTTTTTCACCCCCTCGTCATCTGATATTTTCTAGTTAATAAAATGCTCGCTAGTTTTCTATCGAAAAGGGTGTATCTCGTAACGTTTATATAAATTTCAATAAACCAATAGACAATTTATCGGAGATTTTCTTTTTGACATGGCAGTCTATCGACCTTTTAATAAAGAAATGCATATCCGTCGCGAGGCATGAAAAATTTAGATTCGATATCTACATCATTTATTTTACGTCTACAAATGAGTTTAAAAGTATCACGTTGAAATGGAACGAATTAAAGTTAGCAAAAAAGAAAAAAAAGAGCAAATGCATTCTTAAAGTAATAAAAGAAACAGAGAGCTTTCTTTTCTTACTTATTCCATTTTCGGACAGCTAAATCTTTTAGCAGATAAAGACGGCTCGGGATGAAAAGAAGGAAGACAACAATATATAGGAGTAAAAAAGGGATCTTTAGCGAAAAATTCAATCTCCTTCGAAGTCAGAGACTCACTGATCAATATCGAACAATGTGATTAGAGGGAGAATGTCATATCTACTTTGCCACCAACTCAAGGGAAAAATTGGAATTTGTCGCTGGAGTTCGCTCCCTCAACTACTTTTTTTCCCTTTTTTTGTTTTCAGCTTTTGGTTTTCTTTTTTAAATTGAAGAACAAAAATGTTTTTAGGTTTCTTTGGCTTTCATTCATTGAATAGATGGAAGGTTATTGAAGAGGGGGATATAAAAGGGGAAAAAATCTTGTTAAGAATTCTAGAAACCTCTTTTATCGCGTTATCCCCCAGACTCTCCGACTTTTCATAATCCAAGTTTCCGCTTTTTTTTAACAGATGTTTAAATAAAATAGGTGCTTGATGAGTTCTGTCGAAATGAAAAGCGTTCAATAACTCCGTTGATCTCTTACAATACTAAAAGACAACGACTATTCCAACAAAAGTTATTGACAAAAATGACTCTAGTTAATAAAATGCTCAATTTTTCAGTTTTTCTGTAGTATTAAAATATGCCAAGTTTTACAGCATTTTGACATCCCTCTCTCGGAATATGAAAGTTTATATGCTTTTGAAAATATTCTTATTTGAAAACTTGACAGGTATTTTCTTTCATTGTACTCGTCGTCCTTTCCCCTAATCATTGCTTATAAAAACATATACAGGTATAAGACAAAATAATAGGAACACCCATTAAAAAATGAGTATTTCGGCAATCTAATAAACGGCTGCCTCGTGTAGCAATAGTGTGCTACCTAGTTGCACACTATTGCTAAAGGTATCACTCAAGTATTTCACAGAGTAAGAGTTGCATGAGAAAATTCTGATCCCAGCAAAGCGCGATAATGTCCGACCTCTCCAACCTGAAACGTGGTATGGTAATTGGAGCTCGGACTTCAGTCCTCTTAACTCAATATCATTGAGCCTTTGCGGGGTTATTTAGAGAACAAAGTCAGTGCTCGGTATCCTTCTCCACACACACTATCTGAACTCAAGACGGCCTACACGAGGAATGGGTACAAATTCCGATGAACTTTGTTCAATACCTTTATGTGTCAGTCCCACGTCGAATGTAAGCTGTCATTCAGGTCAATGGTGGCTAACACCTTACTAATTAAAATTTTTAATTTTTTCAGAGATGTTCCTATTATTTTGTCCTATACTTAGATATTGAGGGATAATTATGATATTCGACTTAGCCTGATACTTATTTTTGTAAAACAAGTCAAATATAATTTAACATTAAAGTTTTTCGTGAGTAAATGAATAAAAGTTTATTTTTTCCGGATAAATAATTTTGTCATAGTTTTTCTTTTTTTTTAATTTTTAAAGAAAAATGTATATTTTATATTTACGACTTTTGCACTAACAAGAAATGTTTTACTATCTAATCTTGATAATGTAAATATTTTGGACAGCTAAGAATGTAATGGACTGTAAGCTATAAAGTTAAATAATAAATTACCCAGATATACTCATTTGAATTTTACTTTCTTTATTTTAAAAAAATATTTTTGGTATAATAACATAAAACTAAATTTGAAACATTCATATTTAAACTTATAGTTCGTTATACTATCAGCATCAACTGTAATGTATATATTTTAAAATCATTAACACATATCCATACCTTCAAAATTGATCACGTCACGGGTTAATATTAAAAAATCTCATTCTTCACAAGGTATATATTAAAAGTTATAACTCCAATGAACGTGCAGGCAAAACTTAAACGGTTTTGGATGGATAGAAGTATAATCTTTCAAATAAACCAATGCATTTTTTAATTTTTTGATCGAAATTAGCTACATAAACGCAGTCTCATTATATACTTCTGGGATTAAACAAAAATAAGTTCCAGAAGTATAACGACACGTTCGTATGATTAAACATTATAGGATGTTTTTCATAAAAACAAATACAGCAACTACAGCACTTTTAAGGGAAATTGAGTTATATATGTTGGTATTCGTTCCAATTTCAATCGATGTACTTGCTGAGAAGTTAATTCATATGTTTCTTGAAAATTCATAATTTGTCAAACATTTTGTTTAGAATCTTTAACGCCCGAAAGTCACCTAGCATTAAAAATACAGTAGTCTGTAATAAAACAAGTTAAAGAAAAAAGGGAATTTTTTTTATTTACAGGATACTATTGAAGTAATAAACTAATACATTAGAAACTAAATACTAGCTTCAAATTAAAGAACATGTTTTTTTTATTCGCTCAACCTTAATCACAGTAAGACGAAAAATACATTTCATTTTATAGCATCATAAGTGCTAACATTTAAAATTTCTAATTCTTACGAATATTTATTTTTTTAAAATCGTTTAAGTCCCGGATATATTTAATGCTAGAAATCTAAAGAATAAAGCAGATGTTTTGTCTTCCATATGATATAAAATTTTAGTTTCAAACATATATATATATATATATATATATATATATATATATTTCAAAAATGATTTGGCGGGCAAATAAATTTAATTAATTTTCTTTTGGTATATTCATTTTATTTTCTCCGGTATATTACGTTAAATAACTAAAAGAAATAATACTTAAAATGGTTTCATCAAAGGCCTTTATAAAAGTTTTAATCTGTAATGGGTAAATAACTTTACTCATCTTAATCTGTAATGAGTAAAGTTATTTTAACCTGAATCGAATGTAAAGGATATTACGATGAAATTGGTTAGCTTGAAAGGTATTGTGTCCCCTTAATAGGAAGGAACATACGAATTTTTCATCACAAATATTAAGCCCTTGTTTTTGTTTTTTGTATAAATTTGTAAGTGCAATTTTTCGTATACAAAAATATTTTCTTGTAGTGGGTGTTGAACTCAGTAATATAACTCGAAATAAGTAAGCGTTTGTTTCTGTTATAAATTTATACTTTTTATCCGTATTTACGATAATAGAATTTTATATCATATTAGCTTTATGTAACATAGATGAATCAGCTTGATTGTTTGAGTTTCACTTGAGGCCACGCACACTCAAATAATTTGATAACTAATGCACAGGACATTGCCCCAGAATGTTTATCTGCGTTTGTCATTAGCAAAAAAAAAAATATTTATTTTTTAATGGTATATTAAAATTAAGTATTGTCATCTGTCGTCATTAGGCAGGGTAAATTTATGATAACATTTGATGGGATTTGGGGAGGAGAGTTTATTAGTGACAGTTTTCATATAGGTGGTTAAGAATAGCTGTTAAACATTGGAGGCTATCACTTCACCGTGCGTAATAGTATAAAGAATAAAGAAATTTAAAACAATATTCCATTACATCGGCTGTACACCAGGTACATGTCACAGTAGTCACGAACGAAATACATGGCCACCATAGACTACTGGTAGCTGCAAGATGCTGACTTTTAAATACCAGTTCAACGGCGGCTTAACGTCATTCCATGGTGCTCGACGAATACATGACGCGATATGCGCGGTGAACGTTTTAAACATTATCGTCTGGAAATATATGCAAATATTGTTGTTGATTTGTCCAATAGTAGAGTTTTTTCTTTCACCGGAGAGTGACGTCATACTTTGTTTTTCGTATTTTTCTCGTAAAGTATGGCTCGCACAGGAACGCTTCTCTGGGCAGTTTTTATGTACTCCCAACGAGGAATTTAGCTATGCAGAGTTTATGTGGTCGCTTTGGAACATTCTGTATATAATTATAATCTTTTATTGCGCTTATGTATCCATACTCTTCTTAAGAAAATAGTTATAAAATTACTTATGAAATCATTTATTTTTCTACGGTTTCTAAATAAAATTTCTTTATAATGTGTATTTTAATACAGTAGAACCTTGGTATAACGACCCCTGTGGGCCCAACATCACATGGTAGTTGTAACGAAAGGCGTTGTAACAAATTGAAAAAATAATAAAAAAAATGAGCAAAGAAATGACGCAAGAGTACAAGAGAATACTTCTATTTATTTGTATCTGAATTACTGAATTTTTGAAAAAAAGTCTTTGACACCTGTTTTAAGCTCATTTGGGAATTTTTTATTATCACAGATTCATATCCATTAGATTTTGAAGAATATCATTAGAAATAAATTGTCTTTCAAAATATTGACGCAAGGCATTGATTGCAATGAAGGCTTCTTTTTCATTCATTTTTTCAAAAGCTTGGACAATTTCTTCTCCGTCGTCGGAATCGCAGATTTCTTCATTTCCGGTAATACGGGCAATAAAATCGTCCTCATTCAAATTTTCTTCCCAGCACTGCAAAGTTTCGTCTATCGCAACTAACTCATCAAAAGTTAATTGAAGATCCGGAAATTTGACAATGAGGAGCTGGGTCTTTTCATTAGTGTCTGGAGTGTCATCTACCTAGGACATCAATGTCATACGTGACGAAAGGGTTCTTTAAGAAAACACAAAGAGAGGAGTACAGGTTTCTTGAATTTGCACCACAGTTCAATAATTTTAAAATAGCCCACTTGCTCATGAGTTCTGCGATCTAAAATTGGCGGTCGCTCTAACGAAAAATAATACGCTTGGGGTCGTTGTAATGGTTCAAAATTAACATTATTCTAATGGTAAAATAATTGGGACTTTTTAAGATGGTCGTTCTAACGAAGGGGTCGTTGTATCGTGGCGTTGTTAAAAAGAGGTTCTACTGTAATAACAGCTCTAAAAATTATCTATCTGTGATGTTACATATATGGAATGTATTGAATAAATTATTCTTTCACATTATTTATCCATTAAATTCAGTAATAAAATTAGTATACCTTAGTCCTTTTGTAGCTAATACTGAAAGGAAAGAAAACTGTTGCTACATTCGGTCGAAAAAACATGTTTTCTCATGCAAACCAAAAATGACCTAAAGGTTAAATAAAACCTTAATGACCTGAGGTTTTTTTTAAATTTTTTGTGTAAATAATGATGTTTTCTTTCTTGAATTTTAATATGAGTTACAAAATGATAAATTTATAAAAGTTGAGAGGTTAAAAAATTCGGAAAAAGTTTATAAACTATGAAAAAAGAAACCTTTCTCTACAAGAGACAATGGGCGTAAATACATTTTTTGTTAAAAAAATTGCATTTGATAAACTACAAGAGCAGAAGCATCATAAACAGGGAGAGAAAAAAAAATTTGTTTTTTAGTGACGCAATATTCAGAAATGATTAATTCACTAAGCAGGATATTTTATGACGTATATTTTTAAAGTTTTGGGCTTAAAATACTATACTTTTTTCTGATCAAAAATTATGTTCTTATGATATAAAAATATTCTTATAAGAGTTTAAAAATAAAATTACAGATAAGTTATCACCAGTTTCCATGATATATAAATAAAATATTTTAAGAGTCTAAATAATTTTAAAAAGTCATTTCATTCTCGATTATTCAACTTATAAAATTACTGAAATTTGCGTATTATTCTTAGACTTTCGGCCAGACCGATAGTACTGATAATACAGTTTGTAAAATATATTTGTTGGTCAAATTAGATCCATACTAATTATATGCATGTTACTCTTGACAAAACTTTAATCGTTATTCATAGGATATATTAATTTGTTTTTAAGAGTTTCTATTATTTAGAAGCTTTGTAGCATTGGGGTAGCGTCTCGCCTTCCCAAGACACAGGTCCAAGATTCTATGTTCGGGCTGGAAAATCCTTTGATCCCTACACTGGATAGATAAACTGAGGACCAATCATGCTTGGGAAATCAACACTGAGGGTTCTGCGTAAGGTTGACCACCTAACCAAGTCATATGCTTAGCTCTCCAGGGACCTTTGTTTTTGAAAACGCACGATGACAAATAGTAGGGTGCTGCTTTTCGGTACCAGAGCTCGCGGGTTCGAATCCCGCTGCTGGCAGGGATTTTCGTAATTTTTCAAAATCGGCTTTAAGCAGTAGGTCCCTTTCTCATTAGCCGTCATGAGCAAAACAGTAGACCGTAGTGCTCTAAACTAAACCAAATCAAACCTCGATAAAGGAGATTGGCACTGTAGGCCCTGAACCTCTAGTTGGGCTGTAGCGCCTAGAAGGGAGAGTTTATTTATATAGATTAATAACGCGATTTTATTATTATTTAACATATTCGTTTATTTTTGCTTATTATAATTATTGTATTAACAAAACCGGATACATTAAAATTTACAAAATTTTATAGACATAAATATTTAATCTAATTTTATTAAATACATTTGTGTGCCTGGGAAATACCATTGAGGATAATTAAAAGTGAAAAAAAATGATAAATTAAAATAGTTCGAAAAAATAGTTTAATCAAATGTGATAAGTATCGTTTTAATTTGTATATCTCAAATAGAAATAACTATTTATTGTATATGCGAACAAATATCCGTATTTATATAATTAAATTAGAATTCATTAATAGCACAAAGTTAAAGATATATTCGAGAAGTTATATAAAAAAAACTCTTTTAAAATCAATAAAATGTCAGCCTTTAGGTAAACCCGGTGAGAAAAGAGTATCGTAAAACCTTTCTAATATAAAGTTCTGTAAATATTTAACAAATTATAGTAATGTTGTCTGAATATTTATTGAAACTGTGTTATAGCATGAAATGAATTATATTTTTATGACTATTTGCCTTTAAAGATGTAATTTAAAGTTATTAACACGCTCTGAAGAAAAGAAAAGTAAATAATTAAAGCATAGAATATTTATGCGGTAAACGTAGTTGAAAATAAATATGATTTTCGATATGAAATGTGTTTGAAATGTATAATCGTTATATCACGATGTAGTTGAAAACAAAGCAAACATTAAGAATAGTTTTTGAAAGGAATAATACATTTTATTGATATTATACAGAAAACAAACTCTTTGAATACACGAGATATTAAATAAAGTATACATAATATATAAAGTTCTTAAGGCGTTTAAGATGCCTTTTTACTTCTAATGTAAAAATGTAAATATAATAACAGGTAAGAACAAAAGATAAGTAAACGGAGTGTTTTGGTGTGTCTTAGCTTTCACTATAAGTCTTATATTTACTTAAGTTCGCAAATGAAATATTTTGTTTGTTCTTTGTCCGTAAATCTTATTTTTGCCAAAAGTTCCACTTCAATATCTTTTTTCCCCGTTTAGAGTAGTATATATGTACTGTAATAAAAGTAGCTATGTGTACTACTCTATTAGATTGAATAGACATTTTAAAACCAAATCTGTTTATACTTTTTGATTGGAACCTGATAGGAATATTTAAGAAATGAAAAGAATAGGAATTTTTAAACTAACCGTGTAATCAATATATTCGACTGTATGTATTCAGTTCTTTAAATCTCTAAAGCCTACACATGCAGTAAAATTATATTGGTTTTACATGTGCAGGCCATGTACCAATAGTCAATTTTTAAGAAATTGTAATTCATGATGGAAAAAAAGTTTCTCTAAATATCTTGTTTAAAGTAGTTGGACTTAAAATACATCCGAGTCCTTAATAATCTTTAGTTACTTTTCATACATATAAATTAAAGCATTACTAAATCACATTAAAAGCTTAAAACATAGTTTTTAATTCCCTTTTTAAAATTGTTTATTTAATTTTTAAAAGGTTCCATTAGTTTTAATTTTCAGCCTTTCATTTAATGTTGTCTTATTATTATATAAAAATATATTTTAAAGATATTTAAATATATATTTTTTGTAGATTGAATAGTGAATTTACAGGAAATGTTTTTATATTTGAATGTAGAATTTTTGTAACGAAAACGCACTTTTCAAAATTTAAAGTTTTATTTATCTGAATGAAATGGAAAGTAAAAGAGAGTATGATTTGTTTTAGTGTATATTAGAATTGTCTGAGAAAAAAAATTTGCAGTGCTCAAATAAATCGTGAAATTTAACAAAAAATTCAAAAAATTTAAATGTATTGAATTATAACATAATCTGATTAGAAAAATATGTAAATATATTATTCATATTTCAATGTATATGTGCACTATGTTTCATAACTGAAAGTTAATAATTTACAAAGATATAACAAAATAAATAGTCGCCTGTTTTTCTTTTAATAGGAAATGATAATAAAAATATTTTAATGTTTAAAGCACTGTCAGAACTACATGCAAATTAAAATATTATTTTTAATTAATCCTCCCAAACAACTCCCCTTGGTACATCCCTACTTAAAGGCCATGAATACGATGTCAATCTCCATTTTAGACCAAGGGCTACATTGCAATGTCCCGTTTAGGTGGTAAATCTTACGCGGAACCCCAAATGTATTTAGTTCTCAATCATGGTTGACCTTTAGTTTGGAGTCAACCTTGAAGAGCCCGAGGATTGAACGTCGGACCTGTTACTTGGAACCCCGACACCACTGGGCTTAAGCATCATAAAAGAATATATTAAAAAATAGATGAAATTTGTATTATCTAAAAATGATGCAAAGAAATAAATTTTTGAAAGGCATTTATGACCTTATAGTCACTTTAGAAAAAGAAAAGTTACCCCTAAATATGGAAAACAACCCAAACCCATTGCAGACCAAATAAAAATTGTTATCTTAAGAAATATGCGATGACTTTTTAAAAGTCTACTGAAACCAAGGAGTTCTCCGAGATCGAATGTGGCTTAAAATGTTAAAATGAAGAACCAGTTAATAAATCTATCGACATATGTTTTCCTTTTTTTTTTTTTTTTTTTTTTTTTTTTAAAAGTTTAGTTTCAAATGTGTGCCGAAAGGGGGAAGAATGGTCAGGGCGCTGATCATCGGTACTGGAGTTGGTGGGCATGAATGTTCGTAGGCGCTCAGAATCGGCTTTAAGCAGTAGTTTCCGGGTTCATTAGCCTCGGTGTAGCAAAAGTAGACCGTAGAGCTCCAAACCAAACCAAATCAGTCTCAACTGTTACGAAATTTTGCCCTAATTGACGGCATTTCTTAATTGTCTCTAATCCCACATCTGGAAAATTTTGGTTAATAAAGGTTTTCGATTTTATCTCAATATGACTTTTGTGTCGAAGAAAATCCACAACTAGATAATCTTATAACAAGCAACATGTATAAAAATTATGTATTTTATATACAACCATCAAAAGATGCAATGTGTAAAATAAAAGTATTGTAAATAGAATGGGTAAACGAACAAGATTTATTTTATAAGCTAGAAATATGCATCGTTATATCCAATATTTTATTAATTATTATAATGTACTGATAAATCTATTGTTTGTTATAAAGCGTTAAGCTAAACATTTTTCTGCTTGAGTGATATAGGAACTCTAAATATGGTCTAAATCTATAACATCCGATAAAGCGTTGCCTTCATTGAACTGGTTAAATCTATGTTAAGTTTTGGATACAACTCCTTAACCAAACAAACATTTAAACCATTAGTGTTAAAGATAGTTTAGGACGATTTTAAGATAGTATAAATTACTACATACGTATGAAAATCATAGAGCTGCGTCACGCATAAGTACAATTTGTGTTTGACTAATAGAATTAATGTTCTCGATTTTTATAAGTAATTTGAATCATATCAATTATGACAATTATGGCTTTTAAATATACTTCTAGAATGAATATTGGGGCATAGTTTACAATTTCTTTAATAAACTTTCTACGATATTTCTTAAAATCAATAGATATTCATGTAAAATTAACTCTCAAATTAGGAATTTGATGTATAACATTTTAAATGAATGAAAGCTTTTGCTAAAACTTAATACATGCAAATGTCTACCATTTAAAAAGGACAGTCATAATTAAGTAGTTCATTTATAATCACAGTGAACTCGAAAGAAATTAAACTCATTAAATTAGGTTGTACTTAAATATAAGACAGATAAACATTCTTGTAAGTTTGTTCGTCTTCTGCTATAATAAAGCAAACATTTCCTACATGCATTTAATTACGGATTTCGAGTTCTTACAAATTGCGCTAATGGTAATCATAAAGGGTTAATTGGTTTCCATAATTTTTTTTCTCTTATGGTTTAAGAAATGTTTTCTACTCTTCTGATGCTTACAATGGTCATACTAAAAAAGGTCTTTCGTGTTAAATATAAATTTTAAAATTAGGAATGATTATAAATAGAAATGAATGTTTAAATTTAATTTGCATTTTAGTATTTTTCTCAAAGATGTAATTTTACGCTTTTATGTTAAAGCTCTTTGTAACTTTGCGAAATGACATCTTATGTAACTCATACCGTAACAGAAATATGGCTAATACTCACATATCTGCTATCATTTGTATTTAAAAATAATGTAATTAAGCTATAAATAAAGATAAATTAGTCGAAAACTATGAAAATTTAGTAAAAACTTCTTAGATCTAATCTGTAGATAGCCTATGGGGCCTAGAAAACCTGGGTTGGGTTCAAGTCTAGTAGATGTTTGAAACACTTCCCTGTATACCCAGGGGACGTGCAAGAAAAATTTATACAAGTAGGAGATAAGGAGTAAAGGAGTGATCAATTCCTGAGTATGATCTAAATTGAAGAGAATCTTCATAATGCCATCATTGACGCTTTAATCCCGTTAAGATGCATAAACCTTTACGGGATATCAAATGTTCTCTATAAATCCTTACATTGAAAAATATAGTATCACGTTTCAGTAAAAGCTAAAAGTTCTAGTTGATTTTCAGATGGTTTGAAAGTTCTTTGTACCTTCCAATATTTAGTGTTCTATGCCGTAAAAATAACAGAAAATCTACAGAGCTCAAAGCTCGAGCTTAATAAAAGCTCTCACCTGATATGTCTGACAATGTATACGGCAAAAACATTTTGAAACTTCAAAAGGATTGTTACATAGTTAGCATTTGTACAATGCGCTTTCTATACTTTTCTAAAATTGCAAATATTTATTACAGTAAATAATCAAAAGTAAAAAAAAAGTCTGATTTTTAGTGAAAATTAATTGTTTTGCAAGTCAATGATGAATTCAAATAATTAATATTATTCTCGAGAAAAATTAAAAATCCGAAATGTTAAAATGGTATACTTAAGAAGGGCTCGTAAAATGTAAGGAAAAGTACACCAGTAAAAACAATAGGCAGCATAAACGAGAATTTTACATTGCTAACAATTTCAAAAGAACCTCCAAATAGTTCTTACAGTTACCAGTAACATTTGATATCATTCATCGTTAAGATTGGGATATTTTCAGATTAGTCGTTTTGAAAGTCTATGATACCTTAAAATAATTAGCTTACTCTAACATAATAAGACTAAAACTAAACTCAATGTCTAACTACTAACATAATGACACTACTAAACATAAAGTGAAAAAAATAAAACTAAAGTTTAATAAGCTATTGTAAAACTGGAAAATTGTGCAGGATTATTTTATCGTTAATATTTCTGAAATAGGTTTCTTTGGCCAGGCGATGTAAAACAGTAACGGAGCCGGATATTTGTGCTAAAAAAACTCCTTCGTTCGTGTAACACGAGGACAGTCAATTGACAGCTCTGGTGTCAAGCAAATCTGTTGCAGACAAATCGATGTCGTTATTGACTGCTCTCGTTTTTTAGTTTGTAAATTATGAAGTTCTGGAAGCGACTTGCACATTTTCAGCGAGGCTGGTAGAATTTTTCTGAAAGATATTGGAGGGATACCAATCTTAGAAAGGATCGAGACAAGACATTTGGAAAATAAAAGCGAATGGCTTTCAAAAATAAAGGCTGATTATCTAAAAGGATTCTGGACTATAGGTTACTTTTATTAGCTTGATTAGCAGAACATTTAAAGTTGTATTACATTTAACCCTAGGCATACATCACAACAAAATTATTTCCTCGAATGTCAGAATATTTTATTTTAAAAAGTTTTAAAAACGTAAAATCTAAAATGATATTTTATAGGCAGATAAGTATAATTTCTATAAATAAAAAGATATGTTTTTCTTATAATTATTGTGAATAATTTTGAACAGAAATTATATTTACATAAATAATATGTTACTGCCTTTGAGAAATGTCAATCTGTAGTGTTTCCAATGTACTTTTCATTTTAATGAAACCGAAGTTAATTTCATTAATAATCAAGTACATCAAAAGGTAAATGAAACTTTGATGCGAAAATTAAACTTAGTGTCGCCGTTTGATAGAAAATTCTGCTAGTAAATTGTGTTTTGGAAGTGTTGCAAGATAGCAACAATTAATAAAACCATCTTTCATATTTCACTGGATTTTCGATTCGTTGCAGATTTGCAACACAGTGATACAATGGGCTCAGTATTTATAAATTTTAATTTTAAAGAAAATATAGAAAAGTATGAATATTTTTGTTTATTTTAAACACAATTTTAGGATTAATTCCTATAAATTATCTCAAATTTTAACATTAATCATTCCTTCTTAGAAGATACATTGAAAAGTGAATAAACCCATTTTTTTCAAAATGTGATTTATATGTATGCTCACACGAACCTGTAGAATAATTGCACGTAGTTTTCTGAAATTTTTCTATATAAAATCATTTAAAAGCTTTAAATGGAATGTGTATTTCAACATTTTAGTGCACAATAAAATGTCTTTGTACTTTGCCCATTGGTTAGAGGTATCATTTAAAATCTGCCCTTGTCTTAAAAAAGCAAGTCTATTTAGGTAAGATAAATTGCATTGATGTGGTTAGAAGAATGGATTTCTTCCAGAAGGGAGCCAAAATATTGTTTTTCTACAAAATTTGCATAATACTTTGAAAACTGGAAGATAAATGCATTTATTAATTAAGGTTATAAAGGAGAGATGACTTACTCAGAGCTTAGGAAGAATACGTGGCACATAACAGGAAGCGATTTGTTTACTCCAAACCAGTATTTTACGTAGCTCTTGCAAGTAAAGGTATGTAGGTATGCAAGTGAAAAATCTAATGTGGTCACCACATGACATCCTTCTGCGCCTATTATGTTATTTTTTTACTGTATTATGATGCGTCATCAAAACTATCCTTTGTATATTAGATTCAACATTCAAAGCATATCTTGTTTCTTAAGACAACCATGTTAGTAGAGCTCAAGTACTGCAATCTGGCGGAAACCCGAAGTGTTAATATTCCTTTTATTGTGATATGTAGGTTTGCAGATTATTCGTTCTAATCACGAAAATGTTTTTCTGAATTATAGTACTACTTTCACAATGCGCAGAAACCAACACAAGTGAAGTATCATCTACAACGACCAAATTGAAGGAGACATCCTTACGGACTTCTTCACAGATGATTCTAATTTAAAGAAGATGGATCCACATATGCAATTTTCAACAATTAAAAATTACATACCACCCGGTCAACATCAATCAATAGCCATGATTGGGTCTTTCAAGCGGAATTTAATGCAACCCAGGAGGTAATAAATTGGTCCAGGGCCTAGAGGTTAAAATTTCTATCCTGTCAGACAGAAAAGCTAGCCTGCTTGCAGGAAAAATTTTGATCGACTTAACTAACTCTTAAGTGACGGATATCCATGATTTTTTGCTTTCCAAATCTAACACAACTTGAATTGCATTGTAGTAACTATTTGAAAATTTCGTACAAAATGGGTTTGGACTACGCATTTAACTTTGTCAACTGTGAAAAGAGTATTTGAAAAAAAAATCAGGCAGACTGGATCAATTGGTGATGCTAAACACTCAGGTCGTCCAACAACAAGCAGTTCAAACGTCAATACCGAAACAGTGGGTAAAAGTGTTGGTGAAAGTCCAGGGACATCAAACTGGTGCCGTAGACAAGAATTTGAAATTCGACAAAAGAATGTATTTGTGCCAGAAAAGCCGCGGAGGCCATTTACCCTATGTATTATTCCATACATAACCCTATCGTGTGTATTTTATGATTCATTAAAATAGCAATTTAAAGAAAAATTGTATTTTTTATTTAATTAAAATTGGGCACTAATTTTGGGACACCCTTTATAAAAGGAAGATTGTAATAAAAAGGGGATGTGCACAACTAGATATTATAACAGTCCTAAATAAATTTGTTTCCTAATACGTAGGAACACACATAAAAAAAGTGAAAACAGAGAAAGAATGGCCATAATGCTTAATTAAAGTTTCCAAAATGAAAGTATTCTCGTACTTATATATAAACGCAACACTGAAATTTGTCGGGCATGGGCAAAATTTTGTATTTTTTTTTAAATAGTTCGCATTTCCTACACTTTGTACAAGGAAGCAAAAGTAATGACGTATTGAAGAAGAATATAGTTACACATATTCTTCTATGTATATGTATGTGTATATGTTGTTTTTTAGTTATGCTGAAACTTTACAATCAAATTTTTGTGACTAGATGGACTATTTAAACGGTACCTACTTCTTAATGCTGATTGCTAATCGTTACGATCATTCATGTCAGTAATTCGAACTTCGATGGACTGCGGTACCAAAACACAGCCACTTATTGGTTCGATCATAGTCCGGAGAATATGTTTGCGTTTCAACAAATATATCCCTTTAAAAATATCAACTATTCTGTAGAATTTCTTTAATTTTTAGCAACACTAGAAAAAATTGAAATCTGTTGTGAATATACGACTAAAATTATTTGAAATTAATTAAAAGCTATTGAATGATGGATATTTTATTGATAATTTACTTTTTTCTCCATCCATTAATAAGAGTATTTTCTATTAGAAATGAAATATCGGTAAAAGCAGACTTGACAGAAATTCACTCTAGGAGTGCATAACAATATTCAGTACAATGCAGTAAATAGAATAGAAGTCAAGTCTTCTTAACCATGTTATTAAAATAACATTAAGAAGTTTTGAAATCTTCTCACCAAATGTTGGAAATATTTGGAATATCTTGGTGGGTTACAGAAAATGAAACCTATCCCCCCCCGCACTTTCCTAAAATACAATTATTAGGCTGGCAGTCATCCCTTGAAAATATTTGTCTTTTAAATGAATTTCAGAAAAAAAAATTTCGTAACAAGGGGAAACACGTTCTGCCCATGCGTTTTCGGCCGATGAAGTCCAGACAGCGAGTTCTTAATGAATCACCGATTTCGCTTCGAATCATTAAGATGGCATCCATCACGAATGCACTGATAGATCCCCTCTCAAAAAAAAAAAAAAAAAAAAAAAAAAAAAAAAAAAAAAAAAAGTGAAAAAAAAAAAAAAAGATAATTCGAGGTCAGAAAAAGGAGCTAAATCTTCTCTATTTTTTGTGGGGGAGGGATACGGGGATAAAAACGGCACTCAATTTTGTTACGGCCCAGGCGACAGAAAAAAAATTGAGAGCTGTCAAGGAACTTTGAATAAAAATTGAATGTGCAGAAATAACCATGGGTTTGAAAAAAGACTTTAATTATTTTGGATAACATGACTTAATAAGGTTGTTGGCCGAAATTTATTTTGAAACAACGAAGTGAAAAGGAATGAATAAAAAAAAATTAAATAAATAAACGCCTTTGTCGCTTCAGTGTAATTTTTCGAGGTGATTGGCTTTTACTTTTACATTAAGTTTATTTTCTTATTTACTCTTATTTTGTAATTGAACATGAAAACCACTTAGATTGCAATTTTCTGAAACATGCCATTTAAGAGAGGTTCGTGAAAGGATTCGGTAAAAAAGTTAAAGAATAAAATACATATATTTTAAAATCCTTTTTGTTATTGGTGATGTGTATTTTTTTAAACCTGTCAAATAAACAAAATAGTATTAAGAAAATTAAGAATTTTTAGACTCATCTTTTATTTTACAAGTAATATTCAGGATTCATAACGTTATAAATCCATATATATATATATGCAAATACAGATATATACATATATTTAATACTTATCTGTAGAAGAAGAGAATTAAAATATTTTGAATAAATTCTTTTCGTTATATGGCCAATAGTCTATTGAAAACACTTTATATTTATAAGCATACAGTGATATGTATCTGTATTGCCGAACGGAAAAAAGGGAGGCTGATACCTTTCTGTTCCAGAGTTAACTTTTGAAAAAAATGTGCATAATGTCTTAAGAAACGTATTAATTTTTATTACCTTTGATTTTTTACGCTAAAAGGTCCCTTTAATTTCGAACAGATACAACACTTAGAAACACCTGGAGTATTTTAAATACCAATGAAATGCAAAATGTTTTGTTTACAAAGCAACGTTTAAAGTTATTACTAATAACTGAGTATGTCTTCTAATAAAAAGTTAATGCACTAAAGGATGATAGATACTGTAAACCGTTTTATGTTCTCATTGTTAGGATTTATTTCACTCAACTGTGTAATTGTATCAAATTATGTCATTTCGTCCATTTGAAAGTTCGTTTACACCTTAACAATTCGTTATCTAAAATTGAATTATTATTTAATGTGTATTATAATTTAAAATATATTGAAAATTTCATTGATAACATACTTTCAAACAGTTTGTTTCTGATGGTAAATCGGTACATTTAGAATTAAATTCATCTACTCATCAATATTAATTAGAATAGAATGATATATCGTGTAATTTCATTTGACAAGATGTATTAAAATCATATATAACATTCTAAACAAATGTTTTATTTCTTTATAAATATATTGGTTAAATTTCTTAAATGTTATAAAATATTTCATTTTTTATTAAAATAATTTTATAAATTTAATTAAATAAAAATTTATTAGAACATTACCTTAATGAATATTTTAAATGCAAAGGCCATTGCATATTTTATTCTTCTGATGATTAAGTTATCCTCACGGTTATCATTCTGACTGACATATTAAAACAGCCATCATTGGAATTTCCATTTATCATTTTGTCTCCATATTAAACCTTTTTTATTAGGGTTTCGGGTTTTGTTATTTCTTCCTTGAAACAAACTTTAACAAATGCTGTCAATTACGGCCCATTGAAATCTCTTCATCTCTTTTTAAGGATTTCAAAGGTCAAATAGTTCATAAAAAGATCCAGATAAAGAAAGTGAAGTAACAGTCAGTTCAACTTTTAATCACGACGCTGCAGGTAACAAACGTTAAAGTTATGCGGCAAAAGAAAACATTTTCCTTTGTTTTAAATTCGGTTAAAGAAAGTTTTAAAGAGTACTAGACTAAAAGAATAGCTTTTCTTGTATTATTTCAGCTGTTAAGAGTAGATAAAAAACGTAAAAATCTTTATCCATATATCCAGTGAGTGTTCAACAAAGAATTTATGAAGGATGTAAGGGTACAAAGCCAACATATGTTTCCGTTTTTGTTGTAGAAATTACGAGCAGTGAAAAACCGAATAATTGAATATTGTTAAAAGTATGAAAAAAAAAATCACAATTAGGAGTGTTTATTAACGTCTAAGATTAGATTTTGATATCGTATAGACACGAGGATGTTAAACTTTTTACCAGTTATGAATAAATTTCTAAATTGTAAATAAACCACTTTATCTTCATTTAAGGCATTTAAGTTTTAATTTTATCTTAAATTGGTATTGAAATAATTAAAACAATTTATAAATATATTCACGGTTAATATTATAGTACACACAAACCCTAACCGAGTACATGAAGTAAATAATAATAGCTAAAACATATCTTGCCAAAAATGTAAATGAGACAATAAAATATATCTTTTATTTATATACACAAAATAACTATAAATGAATTTATTTTTATGCAATGTTTTGCTAAAAATAATGTTCAAATAATTGGTATATGAACTAAAACAGTTAATATTCGTAAAGTGCGTTTATAAATATTCGAGTTAAACAGTAAACTAAAACTTTTATGTCGATGCTAAATTAGATTTATGAAACTAAATTGGCATGTAAATAATAACTTTGAAGTTCTGTATACTTTGATATTGAACAAAGAATATTTTTATTAAATTTTATGAAGTCATTCAAAACAGAACTTGAGCTTTGTTCTGATCCAAAATATTTATTTCTGCTAAAACTAAACACTGCATATTTTAAATGCATAAAACGGTGCGCATTAATTTCATAACTCAACTCCATAACCAGAAGCTATAAATCAAGTATTTCCTCTATTGTGAATCTAAATATCATTCGCCTCAAAGCTTTCACTTTTGACTACTGCAGGAAAATGCGCCCCGAGAAATTCAATTCTACTGAATTTCATTCACGCTACAGCGATTTATGAAATACTTTAAGAAACTTTAAGAACAGAGAACTTTATTCTTTTACACCTCTAATTACGAAGTCCTTTTAAGAGGACAGAGGTCAGACGAGTTTCTGGGATAAGGACATCTTTATCATGGCGGTTCGAAAATCGCAAAATGTATTGTTACGGGTTGGATTTTTATCAGGAAATAGTGCAGAATAATCTTTACTGCACAATTATACGATAAAATAACCTAGACTTCTTTAAATTTAATCATGAATTTTCATAAGGAGATTGCTTTGAAATTAACAAGTGGAGAACTAATGAAAATATCAAAATAACTTACAGAAAACTAAATTACAAATGCCTATATACCTCGAGCGATAGGAAAGAATCTCCTATGAAAAATGGAACTCTTCTATTTCGCGATAAAATTTTAATTACATTTACAATGTCTGAAAGTTTGCTTTATCTTTAATGCATAATAATGTTTACTTTTTCTTTAATTATGGAGCTATTATGATTCTCCATAATAGAACAAATATTTTAATTCCTAAGTACTTACTCTTTTAAATTAAAGTGTCGACACACCTTTTTTTTATCAAAAGAATAAATTAACATTTATCATTCATTTCGATTGTAAATTTTACACTATTCCAGAGGACTTAGGCAGTACAGTTTTCTCATCGTCAGGTACTCCTGGAAATCAGTTGCTTTTACCTTGATAGTCTTTATATTTGGGGAAATTAGTAATATTTTAGCATTAGGTAAATGTAGTATTTTGTTTAAATTTTCAGTGTATTCTGTTCTTATCGTACTTTCTCAAGGAGAATATAAAGTTCACGGTTTCTAGCAGTAGACCTGTATTGAAAACTTTATTTTTTTTTATTTATGCTTAATTTTGAATTACATAATTTTCATGTATTTTTAAGAATATTTTTATAAATTTTATTTTTATCATTTATAGCATTCATGCAGGACTAAAAAAAATTACAATTTTTTTTGTCTCTTTCGTCAATATTTAAGTCTGTTTTTACAGGTTTTCAACTAGTATAAAACTAAAAATATTTTAAATACTGGATATATCATGTTTTGAAACACGAGTTTAAAAATTAATATTAGTTTAGTCATAATCGCAACGAACTTTCTAACGACGTGGAGCGATGTGACGTGAGGTAACATATATAAGCACTTGACGTACCAAGTTCATGACAGAGATCTTGCGAAGAGAAACTTGTAAACTTACAGTAAAAATGCACTTCTTTGTTTAAAACTTAACTGCCAAATTTAGCGGACATTTGTGCAGTCAAATATGAAGATTTAATAAAGAAGATGTCCATTTAATAAAGAAGTACAATATGTCCTACAGTTTATTAAAGACTTCTTTTCACATTCATGTTTTAAGCCTAACAAATATATATATTAACCCCTTTGAGGTTAACTTCCGGGATGGGTAGTTAAGGTTCTCCCACATGAAAGCTTCACTTCCTTTAATAATAGGTATAGGATATAGGTGATATTAGATACCAATAAAAAAATGCAAAACCTATTTCGTTAAAATAACACATTTGAGTCAAAAGATGCATAACATGAAATACAACTTTACACATTGTACACGAAATAAGTGAAATATATGGAAGAAAAGAAAAGCACAAATTAAGAGAGGGGGGACCTGCCTGGAAGGTGTTACTATACAGGACAACTATTAAAGAAGTTGGAGCTGAATGATGGCTGAATGGTAGAGCGCTTCCTTTCGGTACCCTATTTCGCGGGTTCGAATCCCACTTGTAGCATGATTGTTCGTAGCCGTTTAGAATCGGCAGTAAACTGTAGGTTCCGGTCTCATTAGCTCTCGTGTAGACCGTAAAGCTCCAAACCTAAAGAAGTGAGAAAAACTGTTTCTTTCGTGGACTAGAAGTATATTTCTAATGCTAGTTAATAGTCATCAGACTACCCTAATTTTAGAAGATTAATTAGGGGTTTTTCCAACATTTAACATAAGGCTGAATACTCTGGGTTACACCTCAAAATCTTTTTCAAAAGTTGATTATGACTTGTTCAGTATTTTTGTTTTTCGGTTATCCCGAACAAACATGAAATATACTTCCTCTTTATCTAACATTATAAAGAAAGATTTTAAAAATTGTAATCTTTTAAGTGAAAGTTTGTAATGGAGGATTGATACTAACCCCCACTGGAGCTAAAGCCTTCCATGTAGGCGGTAGAGGGTCAAGAGGCTAATGGGGGCGTTAAGGCTGTCAAGGAAGGTGGTCAATAGATTTAAAACCTATAAAAAGTATAAATGATATAATGAATCGAATATTCCCTACTAATTACTCTCCTAATTGCCTACTACTCTCAAGATTTTCTAAATAAAAAAAATATCCTGAGATTATTTTAAGTTATTTGGCCCATATCTTAAGCCTACAATCTTAAGACTTTCTTGAAAATGTAAAGAGTAGAAATTCTTAAGAAGGTAATCTGCAGAAAATTTTCTTTAAAATGTAAGTTTATGTGGGCCAAATAACTTAAGATATTCTGAAGAATTATAGAAATTGGATATATTCTAATATTGTTAAGATATTCTGAAGGTTGATAAAAGTTTGGAATTACAGAAAAAAGTGCTTTAAACTTCTTTTTTTAAAACAGCTCTTTTTTTGTTACCTTTCCCTCCCTTGCCCATAATTATTATTTTTATAATAGTATTAATGCGAAAGCCATTTGATAAAAAATAATTTTCTATAATGTCTCTTTATTGCAAATACAGTAAATGTTTTCATTTGATTGTTATTGCAATCTTTATTATAATGTAATATTAACGATTAACCAAATTTGTTTTATGAATGTCTAATTATTTTTCTTTTTGTTATTTTATAGCGTCAGTTCACATCAATATATAAATAAGAAGTAAATTTTTAAAACGTGTAATAAAAGTATTTAGAAAGTTACTTATTGGTAATGAAGTATCGCACAAAAATTATTTAGAATAAAATCAATATAAAATTGTAATAACTAAATCAGCATTATCTGATGACATATCAGTAGGGGCTTTTTTTAAATCTTGTTAAGAGAATAAACGGTTAACTATTTTTGATATACCATGTCGGGATACATTATAACATATAAAGAATAAATATACTTAAAATATACTTAAAACCAATACATAATTCTGCTTTACTCTTAATGTTGTGTTAGAAATCATTTCTTTTTTAAGCTGTTAATAAAATAAATGGTTCACTATTTTTGTTATTGCACCATGTAAGGATACACTATAGCAGGGGGGGAGGGGACAACTGCGGCTCGCTAGCCACATGCGGCTCTTTGAATGATTATTTGTGGTCACGATAAATGTACTCGAGTTCCCTTTTTATTTTCTTGTTATTATATTTTTAAAAAATCATTATCGCTTCTTATGTATTTCAAAAATTATTATCACGTCTTATGTATTTCAAAATGTCTTTTAAATTACTGACAACAAATATGAAAGACTAAGTGACAAGATGTAACAAATTTCATTTCTGCCCAAGTTAAGAATGATATGACTCATTCGAAAGAACATAAACAGTGGCATAATCTTCTGTAATCGACCGACTCCACAATGATTTTGAATTTGTAAACTTTCATTGCAACAGACAGTTGACATTGTGCTCTAGAGGAAGTAATTTGTATCACTCTTGCTACGGATATAATTTGTAATCTGGAATTTTTGGTATGTTAACTAAAATTTATTGTTTCGTAGTATGTAAAACATGATGTTATTGTTTTAATAACACAAAAATTCTATTTTCTAAATTTCTTTATTTATTTCCACTTCTTTTAAAAATATGACTACAGAGAACGAAAATGAAAAATAGAAAATACGAGCAAGAAAACAGAAGTTTTAATAATGAGTGGGAGGAGAATTTCTATTTTATTGACAATAACAGAAAAACATTATGTGTTATTTGTAATTCTATGGTCAAAACTTATAACGCTAGCAATTTGCGTCGACATTATGAAACTAATCATTCTCAATTTACTAATCAGTATCCACCAAATTCCAAAATAAGATCAGATAAAACTGCTTCTTTAAAATCAAATTTAAATAAACAGTCAATTTTGATTGCCTTTAGCAATCAAGCTAATGATGTGGCTGAAGCCAGTTTTGTTATTGCATGGAATATTGCTCGTGCAAAACGGCCATATGGAGAGTTAGAGTTTATTTAAAAAAACTTAGAATAGGTACTTAAAGTTTTAAATCCAAAAAATGCAGCATTGCACAAAGTTGTTTCTCTCTCGAGACACAAAACAGAACGACGCATAACTGCAATTAATTTATCTCTTGAATATAATTTATAAAATGATTAGAAGAACTGCATTACATTCCGCTTAGCCCTTGATGAATCGACAGATATAACAGATCTTCCGCAATGAGGAATTTGCACATGTGGGGGATTCGAACAACTTAGTATTTTTTTTTGATAATTCTAGACTCGTAGATTCCAAAAATGTTCTCAAAAATGTAAAAAACTGGGTCCATCATTTAAAAAATTAATTTTAAAGTTAAGCGAAAATCACGTGACATCAAAACGCTCCGTGATTGGTTGTGACGTCATCGTTCAAGTTTTCCAATATTTTCTTATTGCTTGTAAGCGCGCACTATTTTCCGATTTTGTTTTTGCAAGTTCCTGAAATTTTCCAGCTATCAAAATTTATTTTTATTTAAACCTGAAGCTTTATTTTATCGATCTAGATAGCTTAGTTATCTCAGTTTGTCATAAAAATGTCTCTTCTACCTGGATTTACCAAAGGACAGTCAGACAACCTCCCGAAAATTGACAGCATGTCAATGTTTTCGTTCTTGGGAAAAAAACCCGGATTTTATGGGAGCAGAAATACGGGGAATTAAAACCCAAAGGTATGTAAAATCATTTATATATTTATCCAATTTTACTTAACATGTATTAATATTTTATTCATGCTAATCAGAGCTCTTCTGTTTGTAGACATAGACAAGTCAAATAAATATACATATATCATATACACACATTTGTAGTAGCATCGCTTTTTATAAATAGAAATAGATGTAATATGTTAAAATAAAAATTAGAGGAGGTATTTATTGTGAGACTGGGACCTTTAGCCCTCGTGTTGTAAAAAGTAGACCGCAGCGCTCCAAAACCAAACCAATTTTTAAGTATTTTAAATTTGATGAAAAGAAATTTAAAATCTTTAAAAGGCTTTACTTAATTATTTATGCTTTTTTAAATAGCAATGCAATTTAATTGCTTTTACTATTAATGTTAAATTAAAAAATGTATAAAGTTTCTGAAATTAAATTTAATTTTCAAACTAATATCATTATAAGTATTTTAAAAATATTATATACTTTTTTCAAATTAGTTACCAATTTAATCGAAAAATATCACTGTGAATTAATACCCTTAAGAAAGTATGCATCACTGAAGAAAATATTTATAATACCTTGAAAATTCAATCCCTTCTCCTCCCCCGAGTTATTTATTAGAGAATTATATGCTTTAGACTTTTATATGTTTTACGATATTTATATGCTTTATCAAACATTTATTGTAGTTGAACTCTGTGATAATACTCAAAAATGAGCAGTTTTAAAAGTTAAATAGCTCTGGTTAATCAAGTCCTTTTAAAGGTATATATGTATTTTTATATACTTTAATTTTTCTAAACTAGTAATATTTAAACAAAAGCAAGCATTTACTTATCGAAAACTGGTCTTCACAAACCCATAGAGATGATTTATATGAAAATTTGGGGTTTAATTTTTCATCCCTTTTCATCGCATTTCTCCAGATTTTACGTGTATGTGGATCTTTGGTAAAGCTGAAAAATATATTCTCATTGCAATTAGTTGCTGTATTTTTACAGTGTGGCACAATACAATATTTATATGATTTTTTAATGCCAGACATAATAAAAAAATTTTATTATATGCGATATTTTACACAGAAATAAATTTAAAAGTCGCCTTTTAACATGTAAACAACATAGGCGGTCGGTGTTAGTGTGAACGATGACGTCACAAACTCGGCGGAAGAAAAGTATCGGTTTTGAGAGACGTTAAAGGGTCCGCTATAAAACCCATTAGAAATCAGTAATTTGGCCCCCAAATGAAAGAAAAATAGATTCTATCCTTCTTACTTTTTTTCTATTGTTTAAAATTAAAATTATAAAACGTAAAAATTCCTCATTGGCAGTTTTCATACGTTTTATTTCAACTGACTTCGTTGTTAAAGAAGAATTATTAGATACAGTATCATTTAAAGAGTCAACCCGCGGTGTCGATATTAAAAATGCTTTTCTTGTATTAGGTTTAGTCTAAATGAATAGCTTTTCTTATTTTTAAAATAAATAATGAAAAAAATTGGCAAGGAAATAAAACAAACATATATGTTAAAATACATGATACCACAATGATTTATATGAAATAATTTTGAGAACAAAATTTAACAATTGAAAGAACTGCTTTTAATGTAGTTCTATTTTTTTTCAATTTTCATGTAATATTTAATAAATCCCATTGTAAATGTTATCACATAAAACTAATTTTTAAATTACATTTCTTGTTTATTTATATATATGTTAGATAAATTTCTGGATAGTATAAAATACTTTCAAAATCTCGATGTAACCTGTGAAATTATCATCGGTTACTTTTCTGGGCTTTTTTTTATATACACCAGTAACACAGCTCTATAGAAAAACTTAGATTTTACAAAATAAAACATTTTATTACTCATTTTTCAATCTCGAATTATTTTGTTATATTTGCTGGAAAAATGATTAACAAATTTTTTAATTACTAGCCTTTTAAAATATATTAATGCAATCAAAGTTTGTGTTTCAATTAAAAAAACAGAGATACTCTAATTTACAAATTACAGAGGATATAACATAATTAAAAACAAAAAGCTTTTTAAGTTCTACATTTAAACACCTTAAAACCACTTTTTAAGTTATGGCTGATAATTTTCTGAAGAATATCCCCAAAAAATTATTTGCATCTCTGAAAATTTCTTAAGATATTTTAAAGACAAAGTTTTACTGCAAATTGTTATAACATTTTTTAAAGAAATTCTTAAGACAAATTTCATTCACCTTAAAAATTCAAAATATCTCAAAAATGTTGAAGATAATTTTAAGAAAAAGTTGAATTTAAAAAAAATCTTCACATTTTTGAAGATGTTCTTAAGAAAATGGTACTTTCTTAAGAAAATCTTCAGATTATTTTTTAGTATGATTGTATTTAGCATAATAAATTTAATACTTTTTCAGTTATAAATTTTGTGAATTTCTCCCCTGACTGGCTAGAGTAGAGAAATTTGAATTGCATGTCCTTCATCCCATTTGGCAGTAGCTAGTAGACTATCACAGAAAAGGAACATCACTGACGGAGGATATTTAAGAACGACGTTAACGACGATAATATATTATTTCAACCATCTCGTTAAAAGTTTTATTTCTTATTGATTTTGTGCTTATTTGAATAAACAGTTTTTACTTCATTTGATGGTCATTTTAATTAATTACTACATTCTCATTATTGACAGATAGATAGGCCAATAAAATATATTTAAATATTATTAAATATTTAAATATTTGTTTTAATTCACTCTTTTGAAAGAGGGGACATTCAAATATTTTTTTCTTGTAAAGGGGATAGGGTATAGAAAAGGCTGGGAATGTCTGTTTTAAATTTAACATGTGTTAAATATGTTACTAATCTCATCCATTAATAGCTTTTGGGGTTATCCCCAAAAAAAAAACACAAAACATTTTTCCTCAAATATGTTATAGTAATTCGATATATACTGGTTCTGGGGACGTCGTATAATTCCCCAAGGGTTCTAAGCTAGCCCAAATCTATTTATCCTATTTATTAAAGACATCCCGTTCAATGCGCGTACTACTCTCGCTTTGTTTGCGAACGACACTGCAATGTTAGTTCAACATAAAATGTAAAGTACATGTACAAATACCTTCAAAAACATGCTGAAATTCTTGAATGCTGGTTTGAACGTTGAAGGATTAGACTGTGTCCCTCTAAAACAAAAGCGATATTTTTCAGTTTTAATAGAATTCCGCCCCATCCTATTAATATGTATGGGAGACCGGTTTACTTTGAGAGGGAAATAAAGTATCTGGGCATTTACTTACATAGCCGACTTACCTTAGCCAAAACTATTAACTTTGCAATTCGAAAATTTTTTAAAGCTAGAAGGAACCTGACTCACCTTTTGTACTATAAACGCATGATTATATCTAATAAAATCCTGCTTTACAACACAAGCCTAAGACCTATACTGCTATATGCTGCTCCGATCTGGGGCTCTGCGGCGACCACTCACACTCAAAACTTGTAGGCAGCTCAGAACAAAACATTATGGATCATTTTTAATGCACTTTACTAGTATTTTAATTCACATCAACCCCAGGGTAACCCCAATAAGGAAAGTAATCATAAACTTAACCTTCAACTTCTTTAGAAGGGTATTTACTGTTAACAACGAAGAGCTAATGAACCTGCCTGATTATAACATTGAAATCAATTTCCGTACGTCTAGAGTCACTACCGCACTTCCATCCTGTATAAAACCCATCGCAAGGTGTTTGTAAAGAGGATAGTTAAAAAAAATTATAAAACCTCTGATAAATTTATTAATAATGTATTTCTGTACTTATGTATTGTTTGTGTAAAAAGTGAAACAAAGAAGATAATTCTGTATAATTAATCCCCTATTGTATGTATTGTAAAATTGTCTTGTATATGCGATCTTTTATTTTATTCTTAAACTTGAATCAGCAGCAGTATTTCTAATATGGCCACATATGTAAATATGCGTCTCGGATATAGAGCTAATAGCTCCTAGGTGCCACGTATCTCGTATGTCTATGTATAATTCGTGTTATCTGTAGAAGAAATCGGATAATTTATTTGGTAGTTTTAAAATTAAGTTTGAATGCTAAATTATGTTCCCACCACCACTACCCCTGTCGCCCAATACATGTCCACCTCCTATCCTGCCACCCGAAAAAATTCACCGCCTCTCAGCATTCCCGTTGAGAATCAATGAACTGTAGAATTTTGTATATGAATTTGAGAAAATGGTTGCTCTTCAGAAAACTCATGGCAATTTGATTCAAGATTGAATATAAAAAAAACAAAAATCACTTCCAGATAAAAAATAAAGTATGTTTTAAGTTATGGGATGCGCATTTCACTCTCTTAATATTTACTGAAAAATAGATATTTTTGACGATATTCACCTAATATTCCCCCAAAACACATATTTGTAAACTTTAATACGTTGAATAAATTAAAAAATGTACAATTCAACTCCTCCTACAGTATCTCGAAATCGTATTTTAACAAAATGCAAAAATGTATTTAATCTGTTTTAAGCCCCTAAGCTAAAATTAATAAAAGCCGGTTTCTCAAAAGTGTAATAATCCTTACTTGATCGAAAAATAAATCTTCAATGAAATATATATTACAAAAACTTAAACGCTGTTATAATCTTTGAAAATTTTCTGTTAGATATTTTAAAAAAAGCTTCAGTTAATAAACTATAAACTTACTGTAACATCGACTTACATCAACTTATTCTTTTAGTTAAATTTACGATATTTTTCAAAAAGCTATAATTTTCTAATTTGTAATTTTTCTACTGAGATTATAGCTGAATATATATTAAATATTTATGAATACATACACTTATAGTATATTAATTGTTGTCTTTTTCTTTTATGATGCCACTTTTCTTCTGTGGTGTCTAAAGTTGCAGAAGAAAGAAAACAAATCAAAATTTTTATATTTGATAAAGGTTAAAATATGAGAAAGATACAAAGGATGCAAACCTAGTGTATGTTAAAAATATACGCAATGGGTGTCTGAATTATTAGGGACATAATTTAGATTCTTGTATTTTTTGGTATAGCTAATTTTTTTATTAAAAAATTGATTTGATATCTAGTAGGTAATTTTTATATATAAGAGCGTGTTTTGCTGGAAAACAGAAAAAAACGTTAAGTATGAAAAAGTATTATTTTCATTGAAGTAATATGTGTATTTAATGCAAATTGAAAGAAGAAATCTTATTAATTAGAGATGCAATTCTTTACTGCAACTAGTTTCTATACTTCTCTATATCAACTTTCGTATGTTTTTTTACTTCGGTGCTACAATACAGTTCTCCTGTGAATGTTTAAATCAACTGGTGTTTGGTAATGATCATTTCTATGGCAACTCCCTGTTTGGGGATCTCCAACATGTTCTCTATGGGGTTCATGCCAGGTAAGTGCCCAGGCTAGGCAAAATGGTAATGATTTTATTATGTAGTTAGAAATATAGTAACACTCCTGACTTTCGGAAACGGCACCGAATTGTTCGTACAGATGCATTCTGTATCATCACAGAATCATCCTTCCAGTTGTGGCAGAAGTCGAGTTTCTAATACCAGCTTTTATTCATCTAGTTTCATGGATACCTCCATGATGTATAAGTCTCCCGTGACCTAAACCGAGATCACCGATCACACTACGGTACTAACTGAATTTTTAACCCTTTCTTCAAGGTAGTCTTGGTTTAACTGTATTCCAAGTAGCATGAACCTTTTTTTGATCAAAATATACAGGAGACGTTGATTCGCCAGAGGCAGTGAAACATACCTATTAAATTTCCAATAATAGTAAGAAATTATTACCTAGCAACAATATTTTGAAAAGTTGTAAAGCAGTAATGTTATTCTATTCTGCAAAAGTCACATCTTAGTGTTGTCTGACCAACTTCAATCTCTTCGTCTTCATGGTTCTGGCAAGATATGCTTTCTTTGATATTCGAACGATCCATGGGCTTCTCTTTAGTCAACTGCTTCTGGATTGTTCTTTTGGAAACTTCAATTCTCTCATCTTTTACCATCATAGTTAGGCAAACTACAGTAGTTTTCATAGTTAGTTATAGTTAGTAGTTAGACTATCGTAGTTAGTCGTTTAGATATTTTTGTGAAAGATATCACTGATTTTAGGATCGTCACAAGGAGGAATGATTGTTTCGTTGTCTCATTTTTTACACGGGTAATTTCCAAAGATCTATTTTAGACACATTTTTATATAAGTTTAGTTAAAAAATGACTTCAAAATACTTACAAGAGTTACAATGCTATCATGGAATGTGTGAAGTCAAGTAATATTGTCTAGATTACAATGTACGTTAGTTCAATACACGTGCTCATAACACTGAGCTACCTATAGCTCAAACCCATGTTATGTGCTTGGCCAAAATAACAATCAGTACTTAATTTTGAAAACTTAACATTTTAATATTTATAAACGTTATTAGCAATTTTATAGTCATACAATTAAGATAGTATTATGGCAGCAGAATTTAACGATTAAATAGCATCATTTAATAATTGACTTCACTAAATAGGAGGTGGTGACTACAGTTGTGACGTAACCAGAACGCAGGAGAAAGGGTGCACATCTAATAGCGGATACGAGCATTTCTTGGGGACGAGCAATTCCGGGTGAGATGAGGTATCGATGAACAGGTCAGCTCGGGTTTAATGCTAAGGCGTTCTTGAGAAAGGAATCGCAGCAATAGGAACGCAGGAGAACAGTGTACAAAATAGCGGAGACGGGCATTTGTCGAGGGGAGGGGTAAGGAAATCAGGAGAGACTCAATCCCGGGAACTTCAAACAGTTCAACCGGGGCGTCACGTTCAACTCCGGGATTGCACTCGTTCCACACCTCTCGGAATCACCTCCAGTTTCTCTCTCTCTCTCTCCACTCTCTCGTTTTTTTCTTCTCGGAGATCTTCTTAATCTCTCGTCTGCTTCTCGCCCAATCCTCATTAAAATCCAATCAGATTTGCCCATAAATATTGGGTTATAATAAATATTATGTGTAACCCTTTTGCAGTTTGCTTACCATGAGCATTCTAGATCCTCCCTCAGATGCATCCCAGGGTCCTATATCAATTTCCCATGGGAACTTCTTCACGTTGCAGGTGGCCACAGATCCTGACCTTTTGGCCTTACATGATCCCTGTCCACTGCATCTTCATGTGCCATTAATTTGTCCTTTTCCGTCCGTTGGAATAGGCCTACCATGTAGTCCGTGAATCAAGTCATTTCTCCTGCCTTCACAAATCCTCTTAATAATCACCACCTACTATATAGGTCTTTACTTTTGGAAGATTTAATCTGCCAAGATCAACTTACTGCAGACTATATCTCTATAAATAATTTTTTAACGATGAATCTTAAGTTTTGCCCAACCTGAAATGAAAACATTTCAAGAATCATATGGCATACTACTCAAAATTTTAAAATTTCCTGAATAAAAGCAGCAAAAGTACATAAAAACATTTTTATATTTCGATTATTTTCTACAGGAATATGTCAAAAATTGCTCTACATTATTCGCACATAAAATAGCAGTTTTTAACAAATGGCATCTATAACATATGCACCCTCAATTATTTTAAATTTTACACAAAATACAAATGTTTCTAAATATCAAAAACAATAATAATGGTACTAGTAGCAGATGTAAATGAAAAATAATAAAAGATAATTTGTTTTTTCAAAACAAGAATTTAAATTCGAAAATACAAAACTTGAGTAGTGTTCCAAATAATTAATAATTCCACTGTAATTTACACATGTTTCAAAATATAATTGGCAAAGTTAAACGCATAAAATTTAGTTGTTGTGTTTTGAAAAAGTATGTTTTATGTCTTTAGATACACTGCTTAAACAATTAAAAACATATATACAGTACTCACTTATTTCACTATTCTAAGAATCACAGATTTTGGAACAATTTCGTTGAAAGTTCTAGATGCAAAGATATTTAAAAAAAAATCATTAAACTCGAACTCATTGTTAAAGTTTTTAACTAAAAGTTTATTTGACTTAATTTTTCTGATACAGAAGCAAAGTCTTCCTTATTGTCAGCTAACTTCATTTCTCTTACAATGTACAACTTGCGAAAAATATATCTAAGGATTTTTTTAATAAATATATCTAATTATCTAGTTGTTAATGTTTGGAAATAAAAAAAAGTTACTGCAAGCGACTAAATCTGGAGCGAGAAACCTATGATCTATGAATAACATACGGTCTTCCAATGTGTTTTCTAAGAATTCCGCTGCCCTGTTGAAAAATATAAGTGCTTTGCATTTCGACTATCTTCTTTTAAAGGCTTAACATATATTTATCAATTAAGATTTTCTTTTGCACAAGTACGCTCAAAGAATGAGTTTAATCTTGCAAACATAATCCTGAAGAACGATGAATTGGGGTTGAATCATTAATTCAGTAATAAACGATAAATCATAGGACTCACCAACCTATACAATGTCAGTCCATTTTTACGCCTTTTACAATTTTCAAACATATTAAAACCATATTTAACTTCAGCTGTGTTTCCAAAGAATCCCGTCGCATTTTGGTATTGGTGGAGAACGGTGCTCTAGTGCCTATGGAAATCCATGGCTATCAATTTCCAACCTTCTAAGCTTATGGCGAATATGATTTACAGAAAGTGAAGGTTTAGAATAGGAGCTTGTGAAAAGCCTGGCAATTACTTTTGCAGAACATCCTAAGTTCCCGTACGCCTCTTGACTTGTTGCTTTCGACACTGATGATGATACATTTTAATTTAATTTATACTCTCGAACACACACACACACACACACACACACACACACACACACATATATATATATATATATATATATATATATATATATACATATGTAATATAAAAAAATATTACACTTTAATATCTCATAAAAAATCTCCTCTTTCCCGTTCTCATTCCTTCAAATCTTCTTTCCCAGCCACGAAATGTCTTACTTAAAGGAATGTCATCGACTTAAAATTTTCCTAACACATTTCCAAAGCTTACTATGCAAAAATGCAAATTATCTGCTCACTCTCCATATTTTCCAGTTGTTCCTGGTTCACTTTTCAATTATCTGTTCTTTCTACTATTGAGAGCTCTAACTAAGCTATTTTCTATGGGAAAGATATTCCTCTGTGCGTTGTTCACTCTGGGGTCTTCTGTTCCAGCACGTGTTCATTATCTCGCTGCCGTTGACTGGTAAAGTTATATACTGACTTGTGTGCTTCTTTTCAATGTGACCCAATTGCGTCTTACTTCAATAATCTAGCTGTTTAGGCTTCTTGACCACCAAGCCCGAACAAATAAATACAAAACGGGCTTAAATAATTTGGGGCTGGCGAAATAATTTTTGTCTTCTACATATGTATATATACATATACAAATGCACATAGATGAATGTCTATTTTTAAAATTAATATTAGATTATTTAAAGCGTGCTCCTAATTTAAAATGACTGAAGACGCATGTTTATTCTCAATGAATCATTCAAAAACCGTAATTTAATAGCGCAAAACAAAACGCTTTCCATAAATTGCCTCCAAAAACACAATAAGAAATGGGTATTTCAAGTAAAGAAATAATGCTAGCTGAGTTAGAAAAAACTTCTTCACTGAACGTTTTATCTCATTATGAGAAAAACACTTCGTTCAATTGATTTTGAAGTTTTCAGGCTTGAAGCAGGAAAATACAAGAGTACGGATATTTTGATTTAATTTCAAAATTTCATTTTTGATAACAGATGTACTTTATATTTTGAAATCTCTCGAGTGATTGACTCGTGACTACAGATTCTACAAAACAAATCTCTACGGAATGTTCACATATTTTTTTATAGAATATTAGTTTCTTAAAGTTTTTTGCAAATAATGCTCATTGAGAAATCCTGATTTAAAATATTAAATTATTAAATTGCACTCACACACGATAAATGAGCGTTGTATTTGATTTAAATTTTCTTAATCAATGGTTTCAAAAAATTGAAATGTTTCAGATGTGTTGATGAAGTAAATGAAGAAATAAAATATTTTTGTCGTTGATTTTAATAGAATTCCGATGCGAAATATTATTTTATACATAAATAGAAATCTATTTTAAGTATAGCAATTCACACGGCGTTTTGCTTTGATTTTGACTGCATAATCATATTTAAATTTTCGCCAGTATACTCATGGTGATTTTTACCACATGACGCTAAACAACCTACGACTTTACACTACTTTTTCATCTTCGAAATGTTTACACGTGTGTAAATTTAGGTCTTAAAATGTGCTTTGAACAAAATATTAAAGTGCAGAATTGTAAGCTACCGTCTAATCTGAATTATCTATGTTTGAAAATAATATTTGAAAATAATTCACGAGATCGGGTGATCACAGTATATTTTATTGTGTTGCAAATGACTGAAAGTCTATGCATGCGTCAATGTCATATGAACTTGGTGGTGATATTTGTAAAGGAGAGTCATATCCTATGATTTTGCAACCCATTGCATCGCCACCATAGAACATCAAGCAAAATGTCAAATGGATCGGCAGCTTGAACGTTCCAACAAACGTATTCGAGAACAGATTTGCACATCCAGCCCATTCAAACTCTCGTGATCGGTCCACCCATGAAAGGTCAGTTTTTAGCACCATCAAAGGAAAAAGTGATAAAAAATAATGGCACACTTGGACGGGAGCACATTACAAAATGCAGAAGGTTCATTACTGAGTTTATTGTAAGTTTTTGCGATTATTTGGTTGTTGAAGGTGTTTAAGACAATAGCAATCGCGTCGTCAGAAGAAACGTTTTCAGTTAATTATTGTGTACTTCAAACACGAATTATTCAGTTAAGAGCGACATCCTCAACGTCATATTAAACTTATAATTAAATAAAAAATCAAGACGCATGAAAGGAAATTGTCCAGACGCTAAATTAGTTTTACTTCCCGACTCCCAAATACGCCACTACATCTTCCATTGCGGTTTTGTTAAAATGTCTAAAAACGGCAACAACACATTCCCTTCCTTCATCCGTTTGGTGAAATAAATGTTCACTCTCCATTTTCTTTGCTATTTGATTCGTCTTTAAATCTGTCGTTTGGAGAAATTTTTAAGTCTGTACGAAATTTAAAGTATTCAAAGAAGTAATTAATACATCAAATACTCATGATTAAATTGGTAACATAAGAGCGTGAGTTTGCTTCTCTGTCTACACACCCTGATACCTCAAATTCTAAGGATTTTTTTAACACTACACATAGCAATATTTTATCATTTTCAGTTGACGAAATCTTGCATAACAAAACTTGTGGTATTTTTATTCACTGTATTCACTTCATGAATTCAATGTGTAGTATTTATTATCCCAAAAAGTATATCGCTTTGCAGTCATTTCAGCTATTCCTTCTGTCTTGAGTAAAATGCAGTGAGAATTCGATAATCCCTAGAGAATGTTCGATTACGAAGGTTTTTAGAAATACATTTAACGCGATCTGAGATATTGCTTTCAGAAAAAATATACAATAGAATTTTTCCCGCAGTCCGCGAGAAACCAATGTCTCTTAAATTTGATTTGTTTTTGAAGACACTTCAATAATGTTATTTAAGAAACAAAACTCGCATCACCGACAGATGAAAAGTCGAACTCTTCGGGGATCCAAAGTGTTTGTCTTTGCTTTGTGAATTCAGAGATCCCAGACGACGGGGAAGAGTGGAGGCGGTCTCTTTTCGGTGACGTTTTGCTCAAACGCGAGATGTCCAATGATAGGAAGTGTATTTTCTTTTCAATCGTTGACATTTATATATTTTTTATTTCTTGAAGCAGAAGACAAATGCTCCAGTATTAATTCTTTCTTCATCATTGTTGAATAAAAAAGAGAATCGGTGGAATAAATGGTAGGTTGAAATTGTAGTCTCTATCTCTCTCTATGTATACACACATACATACAAGCATGTACATACATACAAACATAAACGCTCATCTATGTAACGTCACCATTACTTGAGGATGTCATGCCACTCGTTAGTGAGCACAGTCTTTGACACGGCCAAACGTTGGACGAATGGTACAGCGCTGTTCCTCGGTACCGGAATTTGCGTGTTTCAATCCCGCTGATGGCATGAATGTTCGCAGCTGTTCGGAATCAGCTTTAAGCTGTAGGTTCCGGTCTCATTAGACCTCAGTAAAACAGTAGGCTGTAGCGATCCAAGAGAATATAAGTATTGTATATCTCTACAGATTCTTAACGGTTTTCGTACTGTCATGTTTGCTAGATGTAGAAATTTTACGAGGTGGCTAACGAGTGCTGGTTGAATGGGCCTATGGGGAACTTCCAAAACTAAATTTAGTCTATAGAGTTATTCATTGATCTTTATATCATCTCAAAGCTCGCATTACTGACAGATAGACATAGCTAAGCTCTGGACCTGTCCTAAGGGTTTTTTTTTCTGTAGATGTTAGATTCCATAGATTTAGTTATACATCTCAAGTTAGTTGTCTATTCTCAGTACTCTTCTAGCGAAAATTCCAGAATATTTCCTTTAAAGGGAAGATTTTTACTTTTTAATCTTTTTTTTTATTTATCACGGGATTTAAAGGTTAAATGGGATTTATAGAAATGATTTGCTTGTTTTTCATTCGCAATTTAAGAAAATATTTGGTATATTCAGTTTAATCGTCTTCAACTGTTTTGTTCTGACCAGACTGTAAAATGAAAAATTTATAAAAAGACTCTTAAAATTGATAAATTAATAAAATCTTATATAAATACTTATTCCATCGAAAAATAGTCTCAAGTAATTATAAAAATGCGTAAAAATTCTCGTTATTGCATTTCAAATTAAAGCAATTTTATTCTATATCTTAACGGAAAAACAGAGTTTCTAGCTAAAAGGAAAACTGTACAAACGATCTTAAGTCTGTTTAGTATGAAGACGTGAAGTTTCTGATCCTAAAATAAGGTTCACAATCTCAAAGATTCTTTGCGTCTAAACAGGAAATACTTTTTGGAACCATACGTAACATAATTCATTCATAACTGAAGTTATGTTTGATTTGGTTTGATTTGAGTGCTACGGTCTACTTTTTGAAATACGAGGGCTAATGAGACCTGGAAGTACAGCTTAAAGCCGATTCGGAACGGCTACGAACACCCATGCCACAGTGGGTTTCGAACCCATGAACTTCGGTACTGATAACTGAAGTTAAAGAGGATTCTTTAAATTAAAGATCTTGTTATTTGTTTAAATTTTGCTGATTGGTATTCAATATAAACTCTTACTAGCCAAATTGGGTTGGGTTTGGAGTGCTATGGTCTCATGTTTTTTACACGAGGGATAAGACACAAATTGGAATTTCGTAGCGTAAGAGATGAAACATCTTAGAGAGATATCTCTAGAGAGACTGCTTATTATCAAACAAGTGAGAATAGGAATTGGTTCTTTATAGGATGTTTTTCTTGGCTAAGGAAATAGAATTGCTAAAACTTTGACACTAGAAATTAAAAAAGTTTTAGAACAAAAATGAATCACGCTTTGAATGTAATCCTATTTTTGGATTTTCAGTCTGCAATATATATGCCATGTATTGAAATAGATTATGTGTAAAAAGTAAATCTTATAAGATTTGAATGTGTCAAAATTTCATTCCATTTAACCTTAGTACTTTTATTTAGTTAAGTTTAGCCTTCGTATTTGAGATCAACAAAATGCTAATTCGACTGGAAAGTAACCAGTCCATCTTACACAAAAATAGTAATGGAGTGTTTTGAAATAAACAGTTTTGAAAAACCATAAAATTTATTATTCATAATTAATTATGGACACTTTTTAAGAAATTCTTAGGGTGGAAGTGGTGTTATAGTTATAACGTGTTGATATTTTGAAAATGTGTTGGAAGAGACTAATGTAAGAATATATCCTTCTATGAGATTCATAGGGTAAAGTGGAAATAAATAACAGAAAGATTCCTTTATGAAGTTTAGATATTGGTTGACACCCCAGTTCAAGGATTAGAAAAATAGGAGTTGAAAAAGGAAAACGCTTGATCCATGCAAACACTAGTCATGTTTAAAGACTAGAATTTTTTCAAACTTAACTTATGCGTATTATTAACTTATATAAACATATAAGCTTTTAAATGCCTATGAAAGACCTAACTAATATACGTTTTTATGATATTGCCTTATAACAATTTTTTATATTGTTTTTCTTTTCTCGCAATGAAGTCACTATGCGTTTTAAGCATTTATTTTGTATTTTTACGCACCAATATTAAAAATCAAGAGTTTAATATTTTCTTTAGCTAGCTAGTTAATAGGTGTTCGACTTGTGCAGATTTACCTTTTTTAAATTAATATTTTACTTTGCTAAACTACATCTTATTATATCTAAATGTAAAACCATTGATGGTAAAAATGCACGTTTAAATGTATCAAGTAAACGAAATAATTCCAAAAGTCTTTTACCTCAATGCTCTTGAATGTGTATAATCGCCTTCTAATCGTGCTCAAACTCAATGTTTGTATGTAGTACTTGCACTAATTATGAACTGTAAGCAAATGTTCTATATCAGTTTTGTTCTGAAAATAACTTTGATATATAGAATAGAGTCCCAAAGGTCTTTCGAAGGCGTTATGTGGAAATATTACAAGAGCCTGTCTCTTCTTTCAATTTAATAGAATCCAACATTTCCGAATCTATCAGCTCTCTCTTAAAGGTTTCCAGCTTCCAGTTTAAACAAATTTTCCTCCCCAAACTGGAAATGACATCATATTTTAAAGATTAAATGTTGCTAAGCAACTAATTCCTAATGGCTTCCCTTCGATTATTTGGATTTAAAATCTTGATTAAATGCTCGGTTCTCTCCCATTTGAGAAATCATGCTTAATTTCCGGCCGTTTCCGAAGAAGCAACACAAACTTAAGACTTGCTGGGGATTTTGACATTCATGCTCAGCCGACATTTAGAACACACTAAATAATAACGAATTAAAACTTGGGCTCAAATACATTTCGCGAATAAATATTACAGAACCTCGGGATGCATTGAAATAAGGACCTCACATTCTTAGTAGATACTTTTTCAATCCCAATAATGCATTAATTTCCTTTCTTCTTTTAATTTTTGTATCAGAAGTACAACTCCCCATGGTAAAATAAACAGGAAAATATGGCTTTAAATTTTGAAATAGAATTATGGTCAAAATGTAAAATGAATTGAGACTATTTAAAAAAGAAAATAAATTTTAAGGTCTTAAAATTAAAAATACCTAGTAAAAAGCAAACTTTATTTATGACGTATTTTAATATGTTTTTCAAAATTTCCTAAAGGAGTATACCGAAGGATGGTCGAATGAGTAGGACGCTCTCTTTCGTAGAGCAGTTCTTGGGTTCGAATCTCCCTGCTGGCATGGATGTTCGTAGCCGGTCGGAATTAGTTTTAAACAGTAAGTTCCGGTTTCATCAGCCCTCGTGTATCAAAGTAGTAGACCGTTGCATTCAAAACGAAATCGAAGCAAAATATTTAAAGAATATTAAATAGTTTTTTAAGTTTGTAAAATTATGTTAGAAAGCAATCAGTATAAAAGTTAAAATAAATAAAAAGCATATTTTGTAAAAATTTGATAAACATCAGTATGTGTGACCTCTATTGAAACTAAAAACAAAACAAAGAAACCTATCATATTTATTCGGAAAAATGTTAATATTTAACTATTTTGTAAGAAATGAACTAAAATACTAATAATAATCTAAAGTATTACTAAATTATATTGAATCCAGTAATTTGGTACAAAAATATTAAAAAAAACCCCGTCAAAAGTACCAACAACCCTGACTCTAAAAAATATATTTAACTCCTTTCCAGTGTCACCCGATACAGGTGTCGAACGATAGCCGAATGAGAAGAAGGCTGCTCTACCGGATATTCATGGGTTCGAATCCCACTACCAGGGTAAATGTTCGGAGCCGTCCGAAATCGACTGTAAACAGTAGGTACCTGTCTCATTAGTACTTGTGTAGTTTGTAGCTTTCGAAAACAAATCAAACAAGTTCGGGCAGCTCAAATGGGCAAAATTTGTAATACCCAGACTGACTGCTGTCAGAAGAAAAATTAAATTTTCTATTCTGTGAAGGCCAAATTCCGTACACTTTCAAAAATGTCTTTTAATTTTTACAAGTATTTCAAAATATTAATCATAGAATCTATTTTATTCATTTAAAATTTTGCTATCTATCAGAATAAACATTATAAAATCTTTTTACTACTATATTTACATTAATTAATAAATTAATATAATTCTCTATACAGTTTGGTGTTTAAATACGATTGTTAATAAATCTATTATTACGAAATATTTTTTATTAATAATAGATTGCCCGGTGTTTAAATTTATGAAGCACATTCAGTACCGGTTTCTGTACTTTAAAATACCCCTCACAGGAATCGATGTTAGCGACTTATTAAAAAACCCTATAAACTAAGGCCGAACTATGGCCGAATGGTTAGGGTGCTGGCCTTCGGAACCGGAGTTCGTGGATTCGAACCCCACTACGGCATGGATGTTCGTAGCCGTTCGGAATCGGCTTTAAGCAGTAGGTCACGGTCTCATTAGCCCTCGTGTTGCAAAAAGTAGACCGTAGCGCTCCAAAACCAAACCCTATAAACTAATAAATAAACTTACTTGACATGAGTTGACTTACTTGCAGATGAGCTTTGTTATATCTCTTTTTTCTGTTGTATGATGCATGATAAATGTTATTGCTTGCACATTATTTTCAAGATTCAATGTAGGTTTCCTTCCATGTGTACATCATGGTAGATTTCCTGGTAGATTTTTCTTGTATCCAGAAAAGTTCCAGCAAACATCAAAACAGGAAATCAAGAAGTAATGCACATGTTTTGTTTGATTTGGAGCTCTACGGTTTACTTTTTGCAACACGAGGGCTAGTGAGACTGGAACCTACTGCTTAAAGTCGATTCTGATTGATTGCGAACATCCATGCCGCAGTTAGATTCAAACATCAGCACCCTAACCATTTGGCCATAGTTCGGCACAATGTACATGTAATGACGATAATTATATGGCTGACATTAAATTAAAAAATGTTGATAAGTTGGTTATAGTAACAAAATGACTGAAAAAAATATATGTAACCGAAATAAACCAATATTTTATTTTTCGGTTCAGTTCCGGTACGAAGCCCTGAGTATAAGATGAATAGTAATAGTCCTCGATTCAACATTTTACGGCTAATCGTTTTTGAGTGTTGGCCTACAGCGTGGATAACACTGTATTGAAATTTTTCGTTATATAGAGCGTAGATTGCAATCTAAAGGAGATATGCTCAGCTAAACGTTATAAGCCCTAATCATAAAATATTCAGCTTCTAATGTGTCTTACTGTTTTGACTTTTTGCGAATACATATGTACACCTAGAATAAACTACTTATAACCAGTTCAGGAATGATTAAAATAAGATTTTAAAGTTTCAGGAGTGAAGTTTCCTTGTACGTATATACAGATGATGTAACAATTAAAATAATTAAAACTAACAGTCATGGCAAAAATAAATATTTTCGTTGATATGGAAGCCCTGATATTTGTGTTTGCAATACTTCCTTTTCTTTATATAAGGAAATCAAAATAATTCTATTACAAAAACGTCGGTATAAGACTACCGCGGTAAGTGGAAATCAAGTGTAATGAGTAGCGCTTCTTTTAAAATATAGCAAATTTTTAATTAGTTTTTTATCATTTAAAAATGTTTAATGAGCTTTTCCAATAGTTAGTTATACTGCTCATAAATATGCAAAACTCTTTAAATTAATAATTAAAAAGCTTATTAATTTCTACCTCGCCCTAAATGCAAACCAAAAATTTAGTTTTTGCATTAAACTACAAAAATTTTGGTATTTCATTTAAAATAAACTAAGCTATTAACATTTTAATGTTTTTAAAAATTAATATATATATATATATATATATATATTACGTTAGTTTTTAATTTTTTTGGAGATGGTATAAAAAAAGGCGAAATAATTAAAAAAAGCATTTGTTGCTTTTCCAGGAGTTTTTTTAATTTACCAGATAATAAAATATATGGTTATGTAATACACGGAGTTGGTGTCTTAAAATGTTTACCAGATTACAAGCATTCTTAGGAAAGAACCATTGACTATAAAGCTGTGAACATTTTATTATGGAACTGTCGTATTCTTGAATTGTATTTTGTCAAACAAATGGTGCAATTCATTATAAATCAGTGATGTAGTATTTAACTATTATGGGTTTGGTTCTATGAATTCAATCTTCCATTACTGCATAATGTCATTTTCGAGAGTATTATGGACAAACTGCTGTAGACGGGATATCAATAAAAAATGGTATGCAAAATATAAAGTCTCTGGCAGTAGTTGCAAACGTTCAAGATGTTGGAAAACTACTACGCCCAAAGTGGAACTCTTGTATTTCACCGGAGTCCTACGAAGTTTTTTCGAAGTGCATCGCACCAGATGAAAGCCGAAGGGTAGGGCGCTGCTCTTCAGTGCCGCAGACTGCGGGTTCGTATCCCGCTGCTTGCATGGATATTTGTAGCCGTTTGGATTTGGCTTTAATCAGTAGGTTTCTGTCTCATTAGCCCTCGTGTGACAAAATAGACCGTAGCACTCAAAACCAAACCAAACTATATGAGCTACAAACACCTCGGCCAACAAACATGACAATTATTCATAATATTCTTAACTATCATGTTCAAATAGGGCAACTTGTGCCGAACTGGATCTCTGAGAATCAACAGGTATGCTAGATTTGCTAATTTGCTGGGAATATGCGAGTCAGCTTTGCTTGAAGAGTCAAATTTGTATTAGTTCTTTGTTTCCTGATATAGCTGGAAGACTTACGAAGCAGAGCTACTTTGTTTTCTAAGTTTTAACATCAAGAAAATGAAAATGCAACGTAATCGGTTCATGGGCTACATCATTTTTGCTGAGCCTACCAAATTAGGTTAGTTTCTTAATATTTTTTGGTAATTTTGGATGGTCTTTGAAATTCGGGCAAGGATTAACAATTTATACCGTCGGAGATTGCTTCTAATTAAGTGTGACACTAACGCACATACACAAACACACACACATATGAGTGTGTGTGTGTGTGTGTAGTACTAGTAGTAGTAGCATGACGAAAGTATTGATATCCTCCATAATCACAAGGATCTCACAGAAAGCGTCTCTTCTTTTAAATACTGATAACTTCTTTTAAATACTATAAATCCCGCTTAAGTTGGAATTGTTACGATCCAGCGATTTCTCCTGTATCATTTAAAATTATTTTAAAAAAGATATATGAAAAAACTGAGCAAAGTGGATCTTAACAGTTGTGCAAGAGACAATTTACAAATTCATTAGAAGTTATAAAATGTAATCTCATCGTAGAATCACATCATTAGATCACTACTCTGCAAACTGACTGAGTCTACGAAAAGCAAGTGAATGCTTATAACGAATAAATATATCAAAATAGATGCAGATATATGCTCATTTCAATGCCCATATGTTTTTCTAGAGAATAATAAATGTTTATATTTCTATTTACCTTTCAATTTCAAAATGCTAAGTTTGCTCTTTCTGTTCAAACTCCATAGAAATAAAGTTCTAATGATAAACTATTTTCAGTTTTATTATAATGTTTAACGTTGTGTTAGTCATAAGACAAACTACACAACATTTCGTTCTGATAGTTTATGCTTTATCAAAACGGGATAAGCAATACTTCTCTCTAGAGAAATTTATGAAGAATCTTTCTTGTTTTTGATAAACATTGAAAAATATTTCTTAAGTTGAATAAATTCTGAATAACTACATGAAACAGAGAAATCTAAAAATTGAGCAATCGGATATAAAATTGTAACAATCAGAAATTTTCCGAGGGAAATTTTTTTCGATAAATAATAAAACTAAATGTTGTTTGAACTAAATGTTAGAAACTCAAATATAGCCATGAAGAAGATGTATAGAGATGAAATTTGAAATCACAGTGTTTAGATTTTGTAAAACTAGAATAACATGATTATAAACTTGTATATAACAAACTATTATACAGTAGCATTTAAATTAATGTACAGCCTCTTAAGTCTAAACAGGTAAATTTTATACAACACTCTATAAACTTCTATACATAAATTAATCAGGAATTTGCAGATTTAGTATCAATGTAACATATACAAATTAAAGTGTGCATTACATTTTTTTGTTATTTCATCGTAGAGTAGGCTTTATTGTTAACTGTTATTACGTGAATTCTGTAGTGACCCTTAAACCACATTTGATCCCCTTTAATAATTTATCATTTACCAGGTATAATAAAATTAAAACTGAAGACATTGAAAAATTTTTCACAGTTGAACATCTTTATGATGAATGTGAATAGACGAAAGATTTTGGTAGCTTTATTCCGTAATTGGCAGAAATCAGCATGAAAATAAGAAAAAAAAATTGCAAACTTGAAAAGTGAAAAAAAATAAATTTAAAATAAATTTTTTAAATTTATCAATTAAAATTTAATAAAAAAAATTTTTCTTAACTCTTTATTTAAAATGGTTATCAATTGAAAAACAAGAAAATGAAGGAAAAAAATTTTTTTTTTTTCAACGATAATATTTAATGAAGGAAGGAAAAATTAATAGTTTAATAAACAAAGAAATCTTCTTTCATACAGTTTGAGATTACAATAAAAAGAAATGAGAAAAAGAAATGAACAAAAAACAATCTACAAAATGCAGATGCAATACAGAGGGGAAATAATAAATAAAAAAAAAAATGAGCAAAAGAAATGTACATTAGGTGCCATGAAGGGCAAATGGACATAACATTATTTGTGGCAGAGACAAATGTCGAGGGGCAATAAATAAGTACAGCGAAGAAACCAAGACAGCTAACGTTTTGCCTGCAGGGCACACAGCCCAGATTGATAGCTGGTCTGGGGCAGTACAAGGCGATGAAGTGAGTCAAGGTAGCAGATACGACCAACAAGATTGAAGGTAATAATCAAATATGCATACAACAGAGCCAGTAAGTGACAGATAAAAAATCTCAATTACGCCCTGAGAAATATACCAGAATGTTAAAAGAGTTGTTGTGGGCAAGAAATTCCAAATCGGCAGATGAGCTAACCAGTACTGCATTTACCAATATAAGTGTTTAAAAATACTGTGTTTAGTATTGCATTCCTAAAATTACGTTATTTAATCCCCACGAACCTTGTTTTAAATAGAAGATCAATTCTAGTATTTATAATAACAGTTATAATCGCAATTACCTCGTCGTTGAATTGGGTGAGTTTCCAAAAATGACTTACCTCTTTGCCATGGTTTCCATTCTCACCGCCAAACACTCTGACTTTTTGTTGAGTGCTATGTAAAATGTTTTATATTTTTACCACATCTGACACGTGAATTATCAGGACTGCTGTTATAGCGTCTTAAAAGTTAAATAAATATGAAATTCAAATGACTCTTAAAATTCTAATTGATTTTCATTAGTGGACGGACTGTCATCATTAAGTGGGATTTAAGTAAATAAATCATGTCAGGAATTTTTATATCTTATGCATTCTCTGAAATCTAAAGAGAAATTAATTAGTAGATATGTATAGCCCTCTTTTTACTTGATTTATCTGCAGAAAACGTGAACTGATTTGAAAGTCTCGAAAAATCTTAAAATGTTAAAAGACAAAATATAAAAGTATAAGAAAAATACTATAATTATTTGGGTCCTTGTTTATAGTGTTGTCCTTTACCTTCACAAAATAATTTTTCCGAGAAAACACATATATACAAACATTTTTATCAAACTAATCTGCAAGTAGCCGTCTAGTCTGTAGCCGCATTTAGACGTTGATATCGAATTTTAAACACTAATTCATCAAATGAAAAGTCCAGTGTCGATTTAACGTTCTCTTTTCCTCCTTTAAATATCGTAGAACTATTCTTGTAAACAATTCGATAAAATTCCAATGGCGTCCCCCAAACGTTTTTTCTTCCTTCTTAAATCCAGTTTTCTCAATTAGGAGTTCATTAATAGAATAACTGCTTTTACATTATAAAAATGTGCTATAGCTAGTAGATAACGCAAAAAAACGGACTCAAATTTTGAAGTAAAAATAATTCAGACTCTCTCTATCTCTATCTTTATGCATACATACACTTGTTTTGCCTTAGTATTATTTAATTAAGTATATAGTGCATTAACAAGTTAGTAACAAAACACCAAATTTAAAAGGTTTTAATAAATCAAGGCTGTTGTTTTACCACGGACTTCTTTCCTTAATCAGGTTTACAACTTACTTCGCAGTTTTTTGTTTTTGCCGTTTGTACTGTTCTTTGTTTGGTTTTCAACTAATTGAAGCAACGATAAATTCTGAAGAATATTTTTTTTATGAATGTGTGTGTGTAATTCGATAATAATATTCATGTTGGTGGTAAAAGACACCCAATTTATGAATTATATGTCAGTGCGTCAAAATAAAATAATTTGGGCGTTAATGGGTTAAGAGAGAAATTAAAATTGGTAAAGTGATATACAGGCCATTAAGCCATTACACACACATGCACACACACACACACACACACACACACACACACACACACATATATATATATATATATATATATATATATGCACACACATGTCTGCGCAATTGTAAAAGTAATACAAAACTGTATGACAAGAGTGCTTTTAATCTTAGAAATCTAACCAAGAATGAAATCTTCTCGACATCTAAACAACAAGAAACCACAATTATATTTTTCGCCAAGAAAATATCCTATCGATGACATCTTTAACCGAGGTTTGTTTTCCTCTGGGAAAATAAAAGAATCAGGTTTTGCTAGTGTCAGCGAAATCCGCTTCCTTCATTTCCAGAAAATATTGGCTTTCGAAGAATTCTATTTCTAACACGCCTTAAGACGGGCTTTTCGAACACACTCCGAAATGAGATTCGATTTTTAATTTCCACACTTAAAAAATATGAAAAGAGAAAAATAGAGAAGTTTTCGTTGCTCGTTGCTATTTAAATTTTTTAAACAGAATACCGCAGAAATTTCGATTTGTTTTGAGCCAGGAAAGACTGATTGTTATTTTAAGATGGGTCAAACTGGTTTTTAAATGAATTATGCATTTTGAGTACATATATTTTAATACAGAAATCTTCGGAAATGTTGAAGCGTTTCAATTTATCTTCAAAGTCGGAAGAACACTTATTACGTTAGAATACATACATTAGTATATATGCACATATATATTTGGATGAAGACCATTTATTGTTCAACTTACAAGGAGCATAAAACAAAACAAAAATAGAAAAAATGAATTTATTACTAAATGATTTATAAAAACAGGGTTAAATTTCGACATAATTCCGAAAGAATTAGGCATTTGTCTTACTGGTGAACCAGGTTTCCGATTCTCTCTTTGAAGACGTTACTGCTGTATTCAAAACATTGAATGTATTCTAACCCACCAAACAAAGTGAAGAATTTCGAACAATTCCTCACCAACAGACATGTTAGGGTTACAATTTTGGAGACCAAAGATGTGATGCTTGTGAAGTCGTTGAATACAAAAAATGCAGCGGTTTATTTTTTAAAAGTTTTGCTCTTTCAGTACAATGCTTATTCTCAGAGTATCGTTGAAACCTAGAAGCTTCTGAAACAATTTAAATGGGATGTGTGTGAACATCTGTCCTACAGTCAGGCTGATTTCGGAGCGATTTCCACTCTCCCTTAACCGATAATCCATCGATATGAATATCAACACATTGGTTTACCAATTTTCTTGTGAGGTATATGTATGCACACAGACACACGTGTGTATGTGTATGTGTAAAGGCATTATTGTTTATTTTGGGGCACCGCGGTCTATTCCTTAACCACACAAGTATTAATGAGAATGGAACCAACAACATAAAGCAGACTCAGATTCATTTGAAACATTCATGCAGCAGTGGTTTGCTTTTGGTTTGGAGCTCTAGGGTCTGCTGTTTTCTATACCTGCTTCTAATGAAACCGGGACTTACTGCTTAAAGACGATTCCGAAAGGCTAGGATTATGAATACCAGCAGCAGGTTTCGAACCCTGGTTCCGAAGAGCAGCGCTCTACCATTCCATCATCGTTCGAAAACTTTATGTAGTTACCTTTTCCTGACAATTAAAATTGAGATAAAATTTATAAAAAATCTATCCCCACACCTAAACGGAAGGCAATAGTGTGATATGAACGATTAGACTCCAGTTTTGAGCCTCAACACTTTAACTCTCCACCCATCGTCCAGCAACAAATGTATATTATATGTGTAGACTATTAATGCATATATTGTAAAATAGTTTTTTGTAGTTATTTAAAAACAATAATTATTACTTTATTTTACTGCCTATTTCCCTTTGCGAAAATAAGAAAATAAGAAAATTAAGGTCCTACAACGAAAGTGGGCTCTAATGTTTTCTGCAGGTCATTTAGAAATGAAATTTTCTCGAAATCCAAAGAATTAGAGAGAATATCAAATAACAATTCTATTAAGTTGAAGTTTAAACTACTTTCTCAGATTTCTCAGATTTTGGAGTTTTCTATGATTTGAAATTCATTTATATTTAACAGTTATTCTTTCTGGTTGTATCTTACTCTCTCTCTCTCTTTGCACTTTTTAGTTTATGGAGGCTGCTAATTGTCTGGCTCTCAGTGTATGTGCATTCATTCATGAAATCAATTTGACGCTAAGCTTGAAAAAAAAAGCGTTGCATTTGTCTTTTGTTTAGTCTTCTTTTTCTGCCACTGAATTCCACTAGCGATAATGCAGGTCGTTTGTAGATGCAAAACAACTATTTGCTTTCATTCTTTTTTATCCGTTCTATATTTACTTTCGCTTTGCATTTAATACTATATTCTGGCAAAAAGCTTTTCCTTCTAGTGATAATCTATTGTGATATCTTTAACAGAGTTTTGTTCTTCTGAAAGAAAATGTTTTGCTTAGATTCTGTTATTGTCAGCACATTTCGTTTACTTCGTTTCGAGTCAATATTGGCTTTCGAAGAATTCAATTTCCCACACGCCTTGAGTCCGGCTTTCCTGACACACGACTGTCCACGCCGAAATGAGATTCGATTTCTGATTTCGGACCTTGAAAAAAATATGAAATGGTAAAGTTTCTCGCATTCGAAGTTACTTCTGACTTAATGGAACATTAATATGTTTGAAAATAAATCCCACGGACATAGTGATGCTGGTAGATTGAATGAAAAGAAAAACTTATTGGGTTAAACTGTTTGGCAAATGGTGTGTGCAATTTATTGTCTACATATTCTAATACATATTTATTTGGAAAATTTTTACGATTTAGAAATAAAGACGTAGTGGAAGAAATTAAAAGAAAATACCATTCTAAGCTGTAATCTTTACTCAGAATGTTTCGAAGAAAGTCAAGCTTTCATATCAGCTTATTTATTATTTAAAGATTATATAAAATAAAACTCGGATTTTTAAATGATGACGTTCAAAATAATTATAGTATATTTTTAAGAAATAAAATTTAGTTGTTTAAAAAACTATGATAGATTTACCTTTAATTAGAGTGTTTATGATAAAATATCACGATAATTTGATTTTAAATGTACTTTATACAGACTAAAATGGCTTTTAATCGGAAATAAAAAAATATATCGTCTGTGTAGTCAAATAGCTGTAACAAGTACAATAATTGAATTAAAGAAAAATATTTCTGCTATATCTAGAAAAGTTTTGAAGTCACATAACAAAAATGAAGATTACATAAATAGCAAAGTTCTAAATTCATAATTTTTAAAGTTATAGATGGTTGAAAATAAGCAACTAAAAAGTATCAAGCATCTTTAAATGCATCATGTAACAGAGAAACAAACATAAAAAAGTGAATGGGTGTTTTGTAGCGGTAGTTGAAAATTTTTTTAATCATATATGTTGAAGATTTATAACTCATACGTATTGCTACTGAGCGGTGCTGCAGTTTGTGTATGAGCTTGGATAACTTTATTGTTGATCTTCAGAATGAGAACGGGCAGCATGGAAGTTGTTAACATAATCCATGCAACTCAGTAATTTTCGTATCTTCAGATTCTTGTAGATATGCATTTAACTGTCTTTACGTTGTGTAAAATATAAATTAAAAAAAAGAAAGCTCTTCTACTGATTTACCACAGTGCACAAATAATTTATGCCCTTTCCTTATTGAGCATTTAATTGGCCTCATGAGTTTAAATCAGTTGCATTCCAGTAAAAATGTATTCAAATTTGGATTTCTAATAATTTACTTTCTAATAAATTATTCAAAATATTATAGCTGTCAAACTTTTGGTGACTTCTTATAACAATTTTAAAATTTATTTTTTCAAAAAAAATGTATTTGGTATTAAATAAATATAATACATTTAATGTATTTGCTATAATACATTTATTACAACAGAATTTACAGAAACTGTTTTATTAGATCATTTATTATCTGTAAAGTAACTAATATTTAGGTAAACATATTTTAATGTAACATTAAAATAATTCATTGATTCGTTTCATTGATCATTCATGATGCATTTTAATGTGACATTAAAATAAATTATAAATATGTAGTCTATAGAATGAAATGACTGAATAATGAGTCACGTTCTTGAGACATCAACAGCTATTTAAAAAAATCAGATAAAATTGAAAAAATTTCGATTTCTATAAAATTGAAAACATTATAAATACTAGGTATCTTCGTTATATTATTCTATAGATAGCAAGTATATATTAAAATATGAAAATTTCTAATTAGGTTTATTTATTAGATTATCGTACCACACGTTCAAGGTATATATAAACTCCAATGAACTTTTTTTTAATGGTAAAATTTTATAGAAAAATTGACGTTTTTAATTAAAATGAGGTTTAAAAATATAAATTGAAATGTATATGTAAATAAAACTGTGAATTTTAAGGATATAGACCATGTTTTAAAAATATTTTAGCTAACATATGCATTTATGTATAAACATCTTATAGCAAATTCAAATGAAAATATATCGATAATATTTAATCAGTACACAACAAATGTTTACCTGTGTTATGATGTAAAAGGTTTGCAACTGCTTCACAATGTTATTAAAATATTCAAAACTTTTTAAAAATGTATTTTTTCCTTAAAAAATAAGCATGAATTCTAAAAAGTCATTAAAATAAATATTTGCTGCGATCTTGGATTTAAGTTCAGAAAATAGTTCGAAATGGATAAAAGATTTTAGCAAAATTTCATTTCAACACTCTAAAACTATTTTAAGAAATAAGTAGTTCTTCGGATTTACAGAAAATGTATTTAAAGGTTTTTTAATATAGCTTATCCTTTTTTTTCTTTCTTACATTAATACTATAATATATATATTTGCCGTCTTCCAGGAATTTGATTTAATTTATTTTAAACAATCGACATCAGTCAGGAATGGCTCATGTATTTTCTTATTATTTTTTTTATTTTGTTGTACTGTTGAGGAGTGAATTGTTGGGACGCCTAAATATCTGCTTCCTGTTTATAATTTATACTATAACAATGCATATATTTCTCATAAAAAAACAATTTGGAAGACTCTCGTTATTTTATGATAAAACAATCGTAAATTGTCCTCTAAATGAAGAATTTAGGGTAGACACATAACATAACGAGGATTAAAATATTCAGTTGAAAAAGAACAGCAAAAATAATGTAAATTTAAACTATTTTTGAAATGGAACAGCCGACAAATTTGTATTTTGCAGTTGAGTCAGTTTCCCATTCCAAAATAATCTGCAGTCCATTCTGTTTTGTGGAAGCTTTGTTTGGACTGTCCTTTATTACAAAAGAGTTGAATGTTATTGAAAGCATTCATGTTCTTTCTGCTCTCGAAAAGTAAAATGAATTGAATGATGCATTATTCATGCGACCCACACTAAGGAAGGTAGAAATGGAAATAGAATACAGCGTTCCCAAACTCAAAAATCTTTGCCATGGGCCTCATATTTTTTTTCTGATAATACAACTTTTGTTCCACAGAGAGGGGTGATAAAATGCGTTTGAAATCTTTATGGATTTTGAGCGATGCATAAAATTTATCTACTCGTATACTTAAAGCTATTGTTAGTTAGAACGTGCTACTTCTGGAGTTTCTATTAATAGATTTCAGTGCATTACGTACTGAAATCTATTGACTATTGTTCTGTACCTGTATTTATTATATTTTTATGTATTTTCATATGAATAATAAATGCATTTATATTTCAATCTATTTATCCAAATTATTTTCAAATAGTGATAACTTATAAAATATTCGAATATTACACAGAACTATAAAAATTGAGACACACACAGGATGTTATTATAACTAGTAGAAGCCCCCAGACTTATATAATTATAGTTTATACAGACATATATGCAAGCACACACATATACATATAAACATTGCAAATCCTCTGTGTATTGACGAATTCCTCAAAATGACTTCTATCCGATAAATGCTATATCACAACGCTGAGTAAGAGCCACAAATTGTATGTCCTCTTGTCAACTTTAACTGTAGTTGGTATTATTCAGTTCCATTTTATATTCAATATTTCAATGTGTGATTTACGTGATTCCGGAGCTAAAGCTCAAATTTATAGAAACTAGTTAAAACCAAAATCTATCTAATCTATAAATCTAATCTATCTCACGCAACTAGAGTGCGTGCTACTTAAATATTAATAAAATATTCTCCTTCACTTGTAGTACATGAATATTCAATGCTTCTACTTTAATTAATATTTTAAAGAAGGTGACACCGAATATAAAAGTTTATAACAAATTTATATTTAGTGACACCTCATATATATATCTAAGACTCATAAAAAACCTTTGAATTTAATTTAATTCTTAAAACGTTGGTAGCGCATCATTAAAAATTGGTTATCTCCGATTCGATGAAGAAGTGAATACGGAAACAAAGCATTTTGTGTATTTGATTTTTGTCTCTTTAATAATAACTTTCTAAAACCTCATTTCTAACGATGTAAAATGCCAATATAAAATTTGCTATCAAAATGCAGTCTTTTGGGACATTTTTGAAAATATATACAGAAATTTGCTTGCTGTCCCCACTTCCGATGCCATACAGTCCTTATAGGAATTTTCAATAATTTTATTTAATAGGATCGTGATACTCCTTTTGTACATAAGATAACCATTTTAAACTCACCAATTAAAAAAATGATTTTATCTCAGTTTTTTATAAATAAATGAGCAAGAGAAACACAAATGCTACCACCCATTTTGAATCCTCCTATGTCTTATCCATTAAAGGGTTAAAGTGATAATGTATAAAAATGGCTGTGCAAAGTGTACCACCAATAACGTGTATTTTTATACGGAACAATTATATATGCAAAAATATGCTCAACACGCATTTTAGTTTCTCAGTTAACTTACAAAGCACTAGGAACTCATGAAACAACATAGGTGAAAACGCTTCGTTTTCTAATATTCTCTAAACTGGAAAATCTTGGAGAACTTTTAAACAGGATGTTAATACACTTTAAGGATCAAATTTTAATACAAGTTTACTAAATAACTAATTATTTGTTGTTGTTTCTAACGTTGTTGTTACTAACGGCTACTGAATTCTGCCACATTCTTTTAAATCAAAACTAAAGCTTAAAATTTGTACTATGCTGTCAATTACATTCTCATTTTTGCTAAAAATGACTATCATATACTTATAAAAACAGAGTGATATTCCTTTGGTGTGTAAAAACACAATTATCCCAAGATATTTCTTCGAAACCCTTACTAAGTAAATTTTTTCTAATCTAGTAAAAAAAAACCACTCACTCACTCCGCTTTGATGCAGACCATATAATACCTTCTTCAGACAATAAATGTGCTGTTGCTTCTGGGGTCGATAAAACCCTGGGTTTGTCTAATGTAAACAGTATCAGAAAGGAGTGCACACAAGTAAAAGCACATTTAATGTTAAGTTGCTGGTGGGATCATTTCTCATAAGTGATGGGGATAAACAATTGAATTAACGAAAAACTTATGATCGAGCTAAAGATTTCATCATAAGATTCTAATTTTAGCTGAAGAAAACCAATCAGATTTATACATCACCTGTTCACTCTCCAAATTTTAATCCAAACTGAAAACCCACCGATTTCCAATAACTCTGGAATTCTCTGGTTTAGCTACAAAATACCAGATATTTCGATCATACATTACTTTGATTTTGTCTTTCATCGACTTATAAAAATCATCCAATTCCAGGTTACAAAGCAGAATTAAAATTTAAAGGAAGATGGACCTCATTTCTGTCTAATTATTTATTATTCGACACTTCACTTTCTGATTTCAAGGTTATGTATCACAAGGTTAGTATGCGACGGTTGAGCTTCACAAAACTTATTAATGGTCTCAATGACCCTAGGTTCTTCTGGTAACCATATGCTATATTATTTTATTAAGCTTCGCGTATCCGACTATAACACCCATCTTAGAAAGTAAGTAACTTTTTTCAAAGGTCAGTGGAACCATACATAAGCTGTGGTACCAAACCAGTTCACATGTTTCGCTAAAGAAGCTTTACCTTCCAAAAGTCCAAAGTCCAATTTTTTTAAACCTAAACTGTGATGATAAAAACGGTTTCAAGTATAAGTGAAACATTAAACGGAAATTAAGTTATAATAATTCGGATAATTTTAAACGTAATGTGTTATTTGTTATAATACTTTCTTATATTAAAACCGAATAGAGTTTTCAACACTAATGATTTACAAACTTCAAAGAAAGACAGAAACTACATTTTGAAAGAAAACTAAAAATAATAATACAGAAATTTCAATATTTTTTTTCTAAAGTGTAGGTATAACTGATACAAAAACAATGGTGATATTTATTCTTTAATATCCTAAAAACTGAGATTAATTAGGCAAAATTAATAATACAAAAATGTTAAAGTTTTAATGAAACAAGTTCACAAGTTTTCAAGCCTATAGGTATATAAATGCACGTATATATATATATATATATATATATATATATATATATATATATATATATGGGGGGGGAGTGTCAAGTTATATTACCTACATTCACCTACCAACAGGGTTTATCGGTAAAATAAATCTCATTAAATATAAAATTTCTTCATTTATTTTTGACCTCTCCCATTTTTACCTTTCTCAATATTTAAAAGTTTATTTCGGTAGCAAATAGCCGGTCAATATGATCTTTTTTGTAGCCTTTTGTAACTCAATTTGAATAAAATTTCCTCCTTCGAATGTAGTGCATCTTTCTTTTATTGAAAACCTTTTGCTCGGAGAATAGAAACATATGGGGAGTAAAATGAATTAAGTCATACATTATTCATTCTTACCACCCTGCGAAACGTAGAAATGTAAATGGGATGCAGTCGAAAACTAAAAAGTCCGCAACGTATGCCTCTCGGTTTTTCTTCCAAACCTCTAACTGTTTTTGGCTGGAAGAGATAAAAATTTATATTTTAGAGATGCAACCTACTGCATCATTCTTCATATTAGAGACCACGTGTTGCTCATACTACATGTATCGACGAATAAGAAAATGTTTACATTTAATAGTCCGTTTTAATAAATTTTTACTCGAGAACAAAATTTTAAATTGAACAAAGATTGAATAATTCGTATTCATTTTGTCCTACTAAAAGCGAAAATTTAAAAAAAATTCAAGAGTGTTTGTTTCACAAATGTCGATTGTGGTAAACTATAATGCAAGGATTATATAGATTTGAAAATCTTTTTATGTTTATTCAGCAATATGCAGGGAAATGCTTTATTTTTAACAGACGATATGTGGAGACAAGCACTTCAGGCGATACATTTCAGGATTTTAACAGAGTAATAAAATTTGAAATATAATAAACTGATTTCTTGTGTTTATTGACTCAGTCGGTGTTGACAGGTAATTGTTTTTTCGGTTGAAATAATTGAATATTTGGTCTTTTAAATTGACTTGAGTTTGGGAAAATTATTCTGAGATCTTTTTCTTTGTATGTGGATACGTAGCTATTAGAGAAGAGAAATCACAACACCGATCAAATCGGCATACTTCTGTTATTTTGGTTTATCATTTATGGCCAGGATATATCATAGCCCCGTAAATGGTTGTTTGTGGTTTGAAAAATTTTCATTTTTGGCCATAGAAAGCAGCACTGCATGGATGATTTTTCCATAAAGTTGGTAAAACTGTTAAAAGCTATTTCAGTTTGCATACGATTGCAGCCTATGATTTGCTATCGCATGCGTTTGAAATAGTTGTAGTGCGTATGTTGTTGGAAATGAGAAACAAGTCATGTGTATTGAAGTAATAAAACTCTCCGTGATAGAAGGCTTAACTATGATTTAAATACATTACAGAATTGTTCGTATGTATAGTGATTCTGTAATTTTTATTGTAAAGAAATAGGTGGAAGAGTTTTAAGAGTTCAAGATGATCACCACCAGGGATATCCAAAATAGGAAATCATCCAAATGTGCCTAATATGGTTTTGAAAGGTAGACGAACAAAGGTGCATGAAATTACCAATAATACTGTACTGATATCAAAAGTACGTATTGGATATATTTTGAAGGAGGAATTTGGCTGAAATATGGTTATGCAAAAGAAGCATTTACACGGTAGTCTTCTACCAATGCTTTGCTTTTTTCACGAAAAACTAAAGTAAATCTCCTTCTTCATAAGTGACAATGAATGATATGTGAATTCAACATTACAAGCGAAAAATAGATGCGTTCTGGTTGATAAGTGGTACTTGAAGAGAAGAGCATCTCAGGTTGGAATATAAACCAGTGTCAGGTTAAATAGCTATATAATCAACATATTTTATGCGTAAAACAATATGGGTTCATGATTGAATTGTCACGTGAAGGACTTAGAAAAGATCCGATATCCTATACAATGCGCACTCAACGTAGTCTCAGCTGATGTATTACTACCTTAGGGTCAACCGCTCCAGTTCTTCGCTGTTCGAAAAGCTGAAACAGAAAATATTTGCTATTTGTCAGAGAGAGGTCAGATATCAGCCTTGTTCCACAAGAAATAAATAGTGCGTAGCTCTAAAGTAAATGATTATTGTTGCAGTAATATAATTTCTTTAACACCATGTAGTGGAGATAAGCCGAATTTTATGTGCATACAGTGGTATTGATGGGGAAAACATGGAATTATTCTTTAAATATGCGAAACAATCCTATCTATCAGCTAGCTATATTGAAACATGTTAAGTTAAGCAATAATGTATAATGTTATTCTAAACTTCTGTTGAAATTGCAAGCACATTAGACCTGGCTTTCAGATAAAAGCAAGAATCGTTCATGAGGACAATGTACTTCTCCCAGAAGTGCCTCGACTATGGAAAAATTGAGAAATTTGCAATAAGAAATATTAGAATATCTACCGTAATCTCTAAATTGGCGTTCTTCTTACCTCTGTCTTTTTCAAACCTAAATCTTCTTCGATGGTGAACTGTTTTACTTCCAATTATGAAGTGTTTTTAGTACATTCAACGGAACAATAATGAGACGTAATAATGGCACAGCATAAAATAAATTAATACTCAGAGATATATTAAAAAATGAAACTTTTATAAACATAAATTGTCATTTATATTATAAGACAAAAACTTTTAAAACTACAATCGTATACTAAATCAGAAAGCGCCACATTTTTAGTTTAAGAAGGGGTTCAAATTGATTTTGCGTGAAAATATCATAGAGGCATTTATTAAGTACAATGCATGTGCTATCTTTAAAATTTTAAAACTTTTGTAAAAAAAATTTAAGCATATTTAGCATACATAATATTAAACATCTAAATGTAATTTATAGAGAGCCTGCTATATAAAAATAAATTATGCATTATTTAAACTGTTGTAAAGTTATTCCTATTTTAAATAACTTGGTACATTTAAATACAGTCAAGGAGTGTACCAAGAACATTTCATTCGTTCTGTAGGGGATGAAGCTACCCAGAAATCGAGGGAAACTGCAATTGTCCTCAGCTGCATAAGTGTTATCGTCTATGTTGAGCTTTGCTATCCTATATATACTTTTGTAATTTCTAATATCCTAGAAGTCATAAGAAGAAAATTTAAGTACAATCTCATGTTTCATTTAATATTATATTCTCCAAATAATCTCGCTATCAGGGATAATTTATAAAGAAAATCTACATAGGAAACTAACATCTCTATTTTCTTAATAGACAAGTCTGTTTCACACTTATTTCGTAAATGTCTGTTTTGAAATCGTGGAGCTACAGCAGCGACCACCTGCCTTGAGTAAAATTCCCCGCTACAGTTCGTTCAGTATCAGTGTCGTAATCTAATGGTTACTCGAAGATTCGGGTTATGTCACCATTATGAAATAATAATCTTACAAATATTCTACTGTACATGGTGTTTGGTGCATGTATCTCTCTGGGTGACTGAAATTCTGCTTATCTTTATTTCTGTCCTACTTCAATCTGTCAATATTACATAGAAAAAGCAACGAAACACAATACATATTTTATCAGAATACTTTTTAAAACTATTTTCAAATAACACATTTCCTAGCTTCATTGTATGATGAAACAATCTTTTTCTCATTATCATACTAATTTATCTCCTTTTGTATCTTTTAAAATAATACAAGATATTTAGAATTAAACTTGTAAAGTTTTTTTTAAATATTACATGATTTTTTTCTTAAGTCAGTAATTTAAATGTAATAAACACAAAAATTATCTTATATATAAATAGATTCTTATGGCATTTTAAAAGTATTTATCTCTTTTAATATTAATTACATACTTCGAAATATGTATATAACTTAGATTTTTTTAAAATAGTTAGTTAACATAATATCTACTTTCAGTGTTATTCTTTTGAATTTTCTAGAAAACATCGTCTGTGAAACTATCTTTTAATAAACTTCCCTTCTCATCTCGTCTTTATAAAATAATACAGGTAAAATTTTGTAAAGGGACTTTTTATTTGAGATTAAAGATTCAGCGTTCTGCATCTAAAAAACAAATTAAATCGTGAATTATTCATTTTATTCAACGAAATGAACTACACGAAAATGAAATGCATGTTCAAAAAATAAGAAATAAGAGGTATTTGTATCAGTTTTGCTTAGTTCTCGGGGAAATGTGACTATACACTATGAAAATGATGCTATTCTTAATTTAAAGCGCTATGTATTTATTATAAAGCTATATTTTATTTAAAAAGGTAAAATATTATTATCTCTATTTTTATGTCTTCATATATTAAATAATGCAATAAATTTTTCCTTTATCGTACTAATACATTTTTCCTCTTACTTTATTAAATTAAGCAAGATGATTAGAACTAACAGAGGTTACTTTTTACTTTAACAATACATTTTTCGTACAAGATCTATTCAAAAGTAAAAAAAATCTGTAATTATTTAAAATAAATATGTATTATATATATTTAAATTACAATTTTTTTTTATTAAAAATAGTTTACAGAAGCATGTACTGGTATAGTAGAAATTTCTTTTAAATAGTGTTTTAACAAAATATCTACTTTCATTGTCATTTTTCAGATTTTTGTAGAAGACGTCGTGTAGAAACCTATCTTTTAATAAAGTTCTCTCCCCAACCGGTCTTTATAAAATAGTGCTGGCAACATTTTGAAAAAGGACTTTTTATTTGAGATTAAAGATTCAGCGCTCTGGAACTAAAGAAGGAAATGAATTAAATCATGTATTATTCATTTTATGCGATGAAAGAAACTTTCGAATGGAAATGGAATGCATGTTGCAAAATAAAAAATTTTAGGTATTCATATAAATTTTGATTCTTGGAAAATGTAACAAAACAATTTATTGAATATTACGGTTTTATTCATAACCTTTAAAGTCTTTATTGTAAACAATATTTTATTATTTAAATGGACATATTTGTTTTCTATCGATCTGTCTGTTTGTATGAATATATAATTTATTTTTCTATATAAAATTTAATAACAATTGTCCTGAATACTTACAAATTTCCCATACACCTTTATAAAACATTAAAGAATACTGCAAATACGTCAAATTAATTCCCCACCTTCCGATGCTATATCACCCCCTTTAGAATTTAGCCGGTAGGAAATAGTTAGAACAACTGTGTTATTTTAATATTGATTAATGTGGTGTAAATGTATTTTCTCTAAAGATATAGGATGTGTATTAATTTATATACAAAAAATAATATGTTGTGATGCAGTATACATACACAGGGTGTCCCAAAACGACCTCATAAACTCTGCATAGCTAGATTCCTCGTGGGAGTATATAAAAACTGCCCCAAAAAACTTTCCTGTACGATCCATAGTTTACGAGAAAAATACGAAAAACAAAGTATGACGTCACTGCCAGTGCAAGAAAAAAACACTTTATCAACAACAGTATTTGCATATCTTTCCAGACGATAATGTTTAAAATGTTCGCCGCGCATATTGTGTATTTCCTATGGGGCCATCTCTAGGAACTGGTGTGTAGAGACGTAGTGACAACACCAACCGACTTAGTTGCTCGTCTGTCTGCTGCTTGTACGTCGGTGGACCCCGCGATGCTGCAACCTGTGATGACAGCCATTCCATGGCTTTATCAAGCCTGCCTCGACATGCACGGCGGACACTTTGAACATCTGCTCTAAATTGTGCATATAGTGCTGTTGATACGTTCCATAAAGTGCTTTTCTTGCACTGGCAGTAACGTCATACTTTGTTTTTCGTATTTTCCTCGTAAACTATGGATCGTACAGGAACGCTTCTTTGGGCAGTTTTTATATACTCCCAACGAGGAATCTAGCTGAGTTTATGCGGTCGCTTTTTGATACCCTGTATTTTTAAGAAAATGTTTTTTATAGTATGCTATTGAATTTTCCTCAAACCAAGGTCTTTAAATTAATAGTATATTACATAATTATATAATTTTATGAGTGTTCATGAAAAAATTATAATTTGCTTACCATGAAAGAATCATAAGAATGCATTTTATTTATCTCGGATTTAAGTTTCCCTCCCACTCTCTGTATGTGTATGTGTTGTGCGTATGTGTGTGAGAGAGTGAAAATGTATGAGTAAGTGAGTGAGAGAGAAGGAGAGAGTGTGAGTGAGTGAGCGAATGAGAAAAAGAAAGAGGCAGGAGAAGGAAAGAGAAAGAGATAGGTAGAGAGACAAAGAATGAGAGAGAGAGAGAGGGCGGGGAATTAATAATTCCTACATATGGCAATTTCTTAAACTAGCTAAAAATTATTTCGATAAAACTGACATCATTGATGTCTTTATGCCTTGTACGCATTTTTTTTTTTTTGCCGCCGCGGTTGTTTAACATACTACTTCAGTCAACTAACTTAAGTCTCTTATGTGATAATATTCAAGTGATTACACCTCTGCCCAGAGTATCATTTTCACATAACAATAAATGCACGTCTCTCTCGCCTGTATAAGATGTGTCCGTCAGTTCTCCAACTTTATAATGAAAAAGAATTTTTGATAACTCTCTGCCAGAACTAAGTGTTTTAGTGATTTGTCTTCTATAATATGTCTATAGTAAAGTTGAAGCTCCAAGGAAGCTCAGGCAATTAAAAAATAAGGATTATATACATTTTTCCTCTGTGGGGATCGATCAAAGAGTATATATACATGTTACACAAACATACACACAAGTACTGAGTGTGTGTATATATATGTACACACACACAGACACACACACACACACACACACACACATATATATATATACATATATGTGTGTGTGTAAGGAAAATTCTCAGGGGTTTTCAAAACTTAAATCAAGGGTAAAAATTCCCGCGTCATTTTCCATTCCCCTATTTAACCCCTAACCTAAATTGACCACTGGGGCTACAGGTTACGCCCTCAGAGAAGGGGCCTGGCCAATTATAAACCTACATGACCCTAGCGGACACTTTAGGAAATTTCCAAATAAAAAGAAGATACACGCTAGCGGAGACAGATTTTTCTAGAGATATTTTCACACAGATGTTGACCCAGGTGTTACGTGTCTTGTGCATAGAACTACATGCTAGTTGACCCTGCAGTTTGTCCCTATGATGAAGTGGGAACCCGTCCTTCAAAGTTATCTTATTAAAGGTCTATAGCTGAAATGGTATCATTTTTATGGCCATGACTGCAACCCCCCATCGAGAAGACAGTCGCATTACAGATATATATATATATATATATATATATATATATATATATATATATATCTATAACTATATATATGTATATGTATATATATATATATATATATATACAACTGGAGTGCCACTGAATTAGTAGTTAGTCGGCGTTAAGTAGTCGGAATTGAGACTCATCGCTCCATGCTACTCATTTACAGCCCTCTACACTCCAGTCTCTGTACTCTTTTGCCCAGGCAAGAGGAGCAGCCCGATGACTGTACGACTGGAACCATCATTGAACTGGGTAGTAGTTTGAGCTAAAGTTACTACGATTTGTCCACAATCGGAGGCGTCTAAATCAGGCAGTTTACCCATACTGCTAATTCCAACATCTAATTCAGAACAACCACAGTACGCGCTATATATGCAGTTAACACAGCGCCCTCACTTGCGCATAAATGATGCGCAGCACTACACAGTTTGCACAGCCCTTGCTATCTCTAATTCAAAAAAGAGAAGTTTCTATTTAAATTGAACGTTACAGTGGTATCTGGTAAATTTTGCTTTAGAACAATTAACAATTATTGCACACATACATATTTGCACATACACGCACACACACATATAAATACATATATATATATATATATTATATATACATTATATATATATATATGTATATATACATGTACATATAAATAAACGTATCTATATCTGTATATATTGTATGTATGCGGACGGCTGAATATCTTGCACTCTGGCGGCTAATATTTCAGGACCCTCTCTGCACACACACAGATATATGTATGTGTGTGTGTGTGTGTGTGTGTGTGTGTGTGTATGTATGTGTATAGGGCGTTTCTGGTCAGTTAACCGCCTACGTGCAAGGTAGTATTTAGCCAACCCTTATTCCTGCCTCCAGGATAGTATGTAGCCAACCACCCCTTATCAATGCATATATATAACTAGTTAACATTCTATCGGCCGCCTTAGAAATTTAGCCGCTTGCATACACGCATACACTGCAGATCTACTAGACTCGGCCCTATGTATACTACGCACATTATATTATTGGTTTCTAGTGAAAATGCGTCGATAAAAAAAGGATATTTTGATCTAAACAACTTGGTTGCAGCTCTAAATTAAAAATACAAATCGTTAAAAAAGTTTTCTGACATTTAGGATATTAGAACGGTTTAGAGTAGAATTTTGTTACTTAGAGGTCATAATGTTTCTACCTCGAACAATTATTCAAAGCAAGTATCTGGTATTTACATGCACTGACTTTGATAGATTACGTAACATCCCGACATTCAAATCGAATGGATTTTAGTTAAGCATTTATAAACATGCAGGTTTCTTTCAGAGTAGAGAAATGACCGAATTATACATGTACCAGTAAATATATGTATGTATGTTTTTATATTCAAAATAAAGTGAATAAAACATTTTAATAATGTTATTGTACGATTTTAATTATTTTCAAAGGGTTTGATCGCGTAATCTTACTTTCTCCAGTTTTAGTGAAAGATTATTTAATATTTCACGTATTTTACTTTTTCTTGAGTGAACACATACAAATAAACAAGAGTGTATTTTGTGTACGACTTGATAAATAAAAAAAATTTAAAAATAATGGTATATATTTTGTTATTAAGAATCTTATTTCCCCATTAATATTTTTAGTTGTTTCGTAAATGCACAGTATTTTTTTATTATAAGTATTTAAGTTTAAAAAGCTATAAAAATCCTAGTGATTTATTTTAATTTTTTCTATATATGCTGTATGATTCTACAATTAAAGCTAAGTGATATACAGAAGAGAAACTAAAATTTCATATGTTGGCATTAAATTTCTAATACTTTTATTATTACTTTTAAAATTGAAAAGAAAAGGTATATTACATATACCATTCTTTGCAAGAATATATATATTTTTTTGGCACTACTTTATAATCTATTGATACTAATGTTTTTGTTTGGAATTCAAAAGAAATATTTCCTTCTAAATTCCTATACAAACAAAACAAAACTGTTGCGGGTAATATAGAGATAATCCAGTATCTTAAAATTTTTTCATGATACAAATGCATAGTCAATTCTACAAAATGCAAAAAACCTTATAAGGATTGATCAATCGTGATAAGGGTTGACCAAACTTAAGGTCAATAAGAACCGCATTCCGTATTTTGTTATTGGTTATTTTGTTATGTTTACGCTTCTTACCACCTCAAACATGGATTGCAGTTATCTGGAACATCAGTAATGTAATGTAGAATAAATGGGAAAACAGAAGTTCCATGTTTATCACTCCATCAGTCACTAAAATTAAAGTTTGCGTATAGAATACGAAATAACATTTTCTCCAATTTGTCACCATTTCGTAACTAAGATGAATAATATTCATCAAGCATCCACTAGCAAACCTAACATTTAAAGATTTCTTTTAGAAAAATGTTTAATAGAATTATAATTTTAATAGATAAAATGTTCATTAACTATTTTTGTACTTTTAAACAGCATTTTCAACTAGCCAGAAATTTAATAAAGTATTAGTTTCAAACACTGATTATTCTTTGATTATCGCATTTCATACTGATACTTATAATTAATAAGAGTCTTAAGCAGCTTGTGAACCGCGCTGTGGCTAACCATATCGTATACAAGACAGACGAGGGTGGGGGAAGAACACATACTATCTCGTGAGCAATTGAGCTATTTTACTAAAATATTTATGAGAATGTATTTATGAATATAGAAAAAACAAATTAGTAATATATCAGGAAGTGTAAATATTTTGAAAGTAAAATGAAAAAAAAAGCAGATTAATTTTTCTTTTTAATTTTTCAAATGCTTATCAAATGTCTTTTACGCTTCTAAAAATGCTAATTTGCTATCCTAGTTTTATACTAAAAATATTTGAAAATAAATATTTTGCTTCTTAATGCAACAAAATAAATTGGTTAGACAACATCAAAAAATGGGGAAAAAATCAAAGACAGAACTTTAATTGTTGATTTCAGTTGAAAAAAGCTAAATGAATATTTTGTATTCATACGTATTACAGGTGTTTTGTATATTTTAAAATTGTGACTTTTCTCCTTTTTTAAGATTCTAATATTTTGACGTTATCGTAGTTGCTCTTTGTACGTTTCCCAATACTGTTTTCGATTTTACTGTTTAAGTTGTGTAAAGGTAAGCTGAAATTGCATACGTTGTGATTAAATTTATATTACCTTCATTATGAGAATTTTAATCAAAAAGAAGAAAATAGTGGCATTTAAAACTATACTCTACTATAACTTATGTAAAACATGTGAGACTTAAAAAATTACATAAATAATATACTCCTATTCGATATATATGAGTTGTTTTAGGAAATTTTAATTTATACTAGAATGAACGAAATAAGAAACTTACAGGTATTATACGAATAAAAAAAAACACACTGCAAAGAAAGCATAACTCCACCTGAAATTGAACTCATAACTTTTCTGGAAAATATAATTAGTTTTAATATTTTGAAGATTAACATACTAATTAGGCATTTTTTCTTCAATAAGAAATTAGTGCAATTTTTTTAATAATTATGCGTTGTTTTCAATTAATAGTTTAATCCTAGTTTATTGATCATTCCTACCATAGTTATTTAATCTTTGGCAAAGAAAAAAAAAGAAAAAAAACTCGAAATAATTTTTTAAAAACGTTATATGAAATAATTAATTCTTCATCATGGTCTACTGCTTTCTTTTACATACTTCACATAATCATTCCGAAAACTTTAAAAATGAGAAAATTTTCTTTCTTCTAAGAGCTGCCTCTTATCAGAAGATAAGAAAGAAAATCCAAAGTGCTTTAATGCTTTTTTTATTGATAAAATAATGATATGATTATTAATCCTGTTTAAACATCTTACTATATAATAAAAATCAAGAAGTGAAATGTTTTTTAATGAACTAAGTGGAATAAATATTAAACTTGAGATTAAAAAAAGTGCTGAGTAAGGGATTACACGTCATAAAAGAAAAAAATCAATTAATAAAATATGCACAATACTTGTAGGGGAAATACGGAGCTTATGATGGAACAAACGACACATTACTAAAAAGTTTTACCAACATGTTCCTTGTATAACGCTGATTTCAAATGCCATAAATCTGTACCAGACTTGATTTATTTTCGCTGTATCATTTTTTAGTATTACGAAAGAGAAAAAATTACAAATTTCATTCCAATGTTAAATTTTACGAATCAATGAGATTTAAATAATGCATCATTCATGATCGAAGAACTACAAAACTCTAATATGTAAATGCGTGTTTAAAAGCTAACAATCTGAGTTACCTGGCTAGCTGTTTTACTACTTAAATTCATGACTTATTTTTGTTCTACATAGGTTTATATACATGTATGAACGTAAATATATAAATATAAGTGCGTAATTGAAAGTTTATATTTCTATAATTTCAGAACAGTAAAATTAAAGCTCCCGTATGGATACTGTAATTTTTATATTAGATGTCACTTGTATTTTATAATTTAGTTTACGAATTGAAATGTCAATTGTATTTAAAATAGGAATAATTATATTCGGTAAATTTTGGCTTACAAAAATTTTAGTACTTTTACATGTTAATATTGTTTATTGAAAATAACGTTTTTTGGGAGGGGAAGTATTTTATTGTTTCTAAAACTGAAATATTTTAATATCGTGTTTCTTACACTAGAGATTACTAAAAAGACAATGCGCATTGAAGAGGTTAAACGATTCTTTAATTGGATTAATTAAAATTCTTAGCAGTTTAACAATTATTTTTACACCATTTGGGACTATATGAAGCCAGTTTCATTTATATTGTCCTTACATACTATAATAAATGTTTCTTTGTGTCTAGAGATGTATTTTATAACTTTTCTTCTTATAAGGAAAAGGTGACAAATGTTCTAATAGCACGACTGTTAATAAAACACACCTAAATGTTGTTTTGAAGTTGATGCTTCTTCTGTTGTTTTCTATTTACAATTGATAATCTGATTACCGTAGCTTATTCTATCTTATTTATTTTATGTAGTTTATTACTATTGTTTAGTTTATGTAGATTTTTGGTGTTTTGCCCTTATTTAAAGGCATTGTGGTATATACTGACTACATCTGAAACAAAGTAAATTTTTCAAGATTGTAAACACCAAAAAGAATGTAGAGTTTTTAAAAAGGAAAGATATTGTTGTCATTTACATATAATTTCATACAATTTCTTTAATTCTTTCAAAACCATGTTTACTCTTATAACGCTTTTTTAAATTGAAGAAATCTAAATAACCTATCAAATATTTTCCAATTTTTGATTAAAACCTAAATATATTTTTGTTTCTTGCTTATTTGTTAAATCCAGACTAAAATTACTATTCAATCATACCTGTTTGTTAAAATAAAATATTTAATATGTAATGCATTTGCTTAATAGTTAAAAAGTTTTCGGATTACTTATGCATCGCATTGTTTTCTGTTCATTTCTACAGGGACTTACCACTGCAAACATAAGCATAATCTTTAACAAAGATAATTTAGAAAATTTAATTTGAATTTAACTCTGCTGTGATGACTAGAAAAGTAATATTATAAACCTATTGCTGTGTCATAAATGTTTAAGAAATTTATTTAACCCTCTGACTGCTCAATTTGTAGTCCAAAACCGATTAAAAAATTGTGCATTTTTTTTGTATATTTTAAACTTATATATATTGAAGAATTGGAATATGCACTTTTTCTTTCTAGAAAATGGTTTTTATACAGATTTTTATCGAAAAATTAATTTTAGATGTTATCAGAAGAAAGTTTTTTTTAAATAAATTTCAGTTAATTTCTATTTATTACATAATGTAATTATAATATATAATTAATATTATAATTGTATTATTTAATAAATGCATAATATAAATATATAGTTAATTTTATAAATATATTATTATAAATATAATATATAATATTATATAATATTATTATGTTATCTAATATAATTATATTTCTATTCATATAATTTTATTTATTGCATAATTAAACTTCTAATACTGTATATAATTCATTTCACTGTTTAAACTGTGAAAAAGTGGGATGCTCTCCTAAAAAAAGGAAGAAAAGCAAATGCCCGCTGAAATTGCGAGATAAGCAAAATTTGCTACATTTGAGTTGCCCGTGGAAATAGCGGGATGAGCAGCCAGAGGGTTAACACACATTATTATACTTACTGTAATCTTATTTCAACCCAAATTAACAGATGTGGTAATATACATGTTAAATTCGGTTGTTTTGTAGTAATATTTTTATACATTTTTATTTATGCTGAACGAGAAAATATTCTTGCTCAATATATCTGCAACTATCTCTAGTTGCAGATTTTAACATATTAAAATATATGCATAGTTATTGAAGATACTTTATATATTAAAATATCTGCAATTGCTTATCAATTTCTGTAAGGGGGTTATACAGGTTTCAAACAACTCCGAACAACATCAAGCACTATAAATTTTATTCTTCTTGACGAATAGCGCAATATCGCCTGAAAAGGGCAAAGAGCATCTGCATATTCTGTAGCATGCTAAAGCGGAAGGGTTAAATTGTAGATTTTAAACTCGAGAGATCTTTCGAGAGGCTGCTAAAGATTGCTGCTGTCCTTCCACAAACCGATCAAAATCATTTAATGAGTTTTCCCGGTTTCAGTCACGTGAAACACAAATGCGAGCTCTCTGGAGGTCTCTTCGTTTCTAATGGTTTCTGTAGCCTCTGTGCCAATACACTGAATCAGCAGTCTAAACCAGTCTCTTGCTTTTATTAAAAAGATTTTCGCTTAGTATCAGTATCTGTCTTAATTAGAGCCAAGTAATAACTGGCTAGATATTTAATTCGTTGCGAACTACAGAATACAGTATATTTATACTTATATTACTTTAATTAAAATTGCTCAGCAACCTAAAATATTTAAGGGCATAGACGAGATGACCTTGTAAATGACAGAATTCGACAAACGATATTTTTACACGGTAAAGTGTACTCTCATATTATTATAAAACTTTTTGTATTTGAATTTCTATTTCATCAAAAGCAGTTTTTTATTGAACACTTGTCTTAACACTCTAATGCTCGAGTCATTTCTGACGATTACATATCTATGCATATCTTAAATCTAATTTATTATGGAATGCACAGTATAAAATAAATATGTAGTTTAAACAGCTTTAAATACGACAGCACGTCACGTTAGGAATCAGTTATCGTTTTAAACATCATAGGGTGCTATTTACAAAAAAGGAAAAGAAAAGCTTCTTGAAAAAGGTTTATTTTGTATTACATAGAAAGTACTGTAAAAGGGAGTTTTATGATAGATAAAGCAATTTGTCCTGATTTCAGTGTATGTGTAAATTTATGTGCGGTGTCAAACAATCATAAAGTGTCGATCTAAATGGAAAATTTATAAATAATAGAAATTTCTTGAAATTTTTGTACATTCTTTATAAGATTGCTCTCTACCTACTCTCAAGGGGAAAGTTCGTTTATCACATAAAAGTCCTAAAAACTGTTTTTTAGCCGTATCTAAGAAGATACGCCAGGCATTAAAGGGTTATTATAACTTAATTTTCTTTTCAGTTTATTTTAACCTTCTTAGGGTCTTCAAAACGTTACAGAAGCATCTTGTTTGGCGAATATCACTCACGTTATAACACAATATTTATGAAAGTACATGCATGAGAACTAGATATGGATATTATAATATGTTAAGCATTTTGCAAAGTTACGGATTGTGTGATGCAGTGAAGCGACGAAAGAAATCGCAAAAGCATTGTAGAGATCTATGTAAATGTTTAAATGTATACACACACACAAACAAACACACACACACACACACACACACACACACACACATATATATATATATATATATATATATATATATATATATATATATATATATTATCACGGTGAAATTAATACGCCGATTATATGTGATTAAGCTCCTATTAATTTTAATTTCCCAGGCTTGCTGGGCAATGGGAATCCTCAGCAACGAGCCTAAGAAGTAAGCAGTATTCCATAAAAAGAAGTAGGGGAGTCCAACGGGGAACTTAACTTTATTTAAGACGACCAAGAAAAGACGTGTTTCTCTGTCAAAAGCAGAATATGGAATGACCACAAAACCACTTTTCTTTTAAAGGCCCTTTCAAATCTCTTTCACCGCAAGCTATTACCACTGTGTGGAGGGGAACTTACATTATTGAAAAAAAGTGAACCATTTGACTGGGTAAGCTGGAAAATGTGGCGAATGTACAAAAAATTAGCATTTATTTCACAGGGATTATTAACTTTGGGAAATGGGTTGGAAAAATTCAAGTCTAGGACACTCCTTTTAATTCCGAGATTTTGTGGCTGGGAAAATAGATGTGAAAGAATAAGAATAGGTAAAGGAAAAAATTATTATAAGTGTAATAATTTTGATATTATTACATATATATACTTCTCAAAATAGTTAAAGGATATTGCAAGTCTTAGATAAAATAATAGTATCAGCGGTGGTTTTTTTTTTCAGAAAATAGAATAAGAGAGTTTGGGATGCAAATCTCTCTCCTTTTCAAACTTCAGAGTATGCAAATGTTGAGTTAAATGTCAAAAACGAAGCTTTAGTGGTAGCCAACGTAATTTGGTTTTCAATATATGTAATTAAATGCAACATAATTAAGCATAAAATATTAATTTTAAATAATTTTAAGATCTCGATTAACACTTTCCTGAGCTGAACGTAATTTTTGACAGACAGTAGTCTTTTTAATCTTTTCAGCTCCTAAGAACGTTTGTGTCCCTTGCTGTTAATCAGATTTCAACATTTCTATCGTAATTCCCCTCTTTATACTTTCTTAAGTGGTTTGAAATTTCACCTCCTCCCTAGAGTCTATTAGAAGATCGACGCACTAGATGCATAATAAGTCTAAGATATGAGCCTACATTAGTTATTTATCAACAGCAAGTTAATTAGTTCTAAATATTTCTGTGTTGTCGCACATTTAATGTTATTAATATTCAACGTAATATTCTTTCGCCTTCAAATTTAAAGCTCATACTCTGTTCTCCAATGGCATAGAAACCGAAAACTTACTTTCACACTTAAGTGTTACATTAAAAGTAATGAATGATTGTAACATGTTTACCACTTACGGCTTTTCTTGGTCACAGAAAATAGAATTTCTGTTGTCTGCTCAGAAATGGGCCGTAAAAATGGGGAGATTATTTTCAGCTTTTACAAAATTCTGTAACAAATTTAGATTAAAGTCTGTCGATGGTTAAATAGAGGTTTAACGACAAATGAAATTTCAAAATTTTATAACTGAATAAAGCGTAAAAAATTATTATGGTTAAAAACTGAATCGAATTAAGTAATTTTTCTTTGAGAAAATTCGATTTTATGTCAATTGTAACGAAACAATTGGATCAAACGCAAAGTGCAAAGCCGTTAATAGACCCTTTTCTATGTGGCATTAACTTGCGTTAAGTAAGACTTAAATTGCGAATACTCTTAGTGATTTTTAGGAAGGCCTTTTCCTTTTAAGATGTCAGTATAGAGCTCAGTCTTTGTTCGAGGTTAATTCTTATTTTAGACGATTGCAATTTTAAATTGAATTCAAGGAGAAATTTATTGTTTGAATTCTGACATTCTGAAAAAAAATAGTAGGATTCATCTAATATTTTAACTTTTTATTTACTATAAGAGTAAGCGAAGTGTGTATCTTAATACATTGAAAATTTAGCAATCGAATAATTATTTTATTTTATTAGAGGGATGCTGGATGTTAAAAAGTGTTTTTCTAAATTATTATCTTAAAGTTATGAAACTCTGTACACATATACACTGAAGAATTAATAAAACAATCTCATTTCAAAAGTTTTATCGGTTATTATTTTATAAATTTATTTATTTCAAATTTTTCTTAGTTTCTAAAATGCTTTTTGTGACATTTTTATTATATATTCCTAGAACATTTTACCAAACACTTGTAACATGCATTAAAATAAATTTGTATATCCATTTGAAATTTCTATTTGATTGAGGTTATTTAAATTTAATTTAAATTTAGAAAATCAGATTTATCCAGAAGAATTCATCATACTCACTGGAAACGCATGTACACAATTTTTTATATCTCCTTGATGCTGTTTCAGTGTTTTAGTTTTCTACAGAGCATTTGACTATGAATTGGTGAACCCGGTGAATTCTAAATACCGATTCTCAACATGCTTTTGTTTGAAGAAAATAGTTGAAGAGAAGAAAACACATTGAGGACCTGCATTCCAATGTCGCTTAAACGACTATTCTGGCAACAGAGGTTTAAATGGTTTGGTCAGTCCTTATGTCAAATGAAAGCATACGTTTTAAACAGGCATTGTGAGTGGTGTTTGGCATAGATATGTGATCTAGGAGTACAATGTTGGAATTTTATTGGTACAGTTGGGTTTGATTTCATTTCAATGACGACAACATTCGGCTTTGGAGCTCATTTGATCGATGATCTTCTGGAAAGTGAAAATAATTAAAAGTTAGATTGGCTAAATCTCCAGACTTCAACCGTATAAAGCCCACTTGAAACACTGCTGGGAGGACAATTGAAACTTGCCAACCTCTTTCGAGAATCATTGGGGTCATGAAAATAGAGTCCCTGAACGAGTGAGACCAATTGACCAAGAAACTTATAAACTCCTTTATATCTTATATATCACGCAGCAAAGCCTGTATATCTTTTAAAGGAAACCATATCCCCTATTAACCCCTTTTTTTGTTTAAAATTGCAATCACTGTTTCATACCTTCTGATTCCAACGTGTTTTACACACAATCATGCGTGTGTATAATACAAAACTGAAATAATACAAAATAAATAATAGTGGTTATTTATTTTGTATTTTATCAGCTTATGTTGAAACTAAATTTCATTAAAATCAGTCCAGTAGTTCTGCAAATAATTGACCAAATCTGAAAACTCTCATAATGTTGAACACCAGCATAAGCAAATTATGAATTTAATACATAATTGCAGTCTATTTTGTATTTATCTACTTTCTTTTTTCAAACTACTCATGGAAACCCTAGTTACACTTTAGTACACCTAGTAACACCTAGTTACTCCTAGTAACCCATAGTTCCAGGGTACTCAATTTGAAGACCACTGATACAAGGTCTCAAATCGAGACAAATGGAGAAAACCTACATCTACCCCATCGATATCTGTATACCTAAATATGAGGAATCTAGTTTTCTTATAGTCGTTCATTCAAAAACGGAATTAAAATGTTTTTTAGTTATAAATAATTATATACCTCTGTCTTATCTGATAAAGTTAATACAAAAGCAGGAATAATTTTAGCGTGAGTGACCTTAATCAATGACAGTATAAAGTAAACGAATGAGAAAAATCACTCGCTGTAAATTACATTAATTACAAAAAAAAGGAACACATCTTAAGAAAGCAGAAAAAATAAGAATACCTTATTCTTTCATTGAATCCGCCGCATACAAGTCACTGAAAATAAGCGATATAAATATATTTACCAATTGCAAGGTTTTAAGTTTATTTCATTTAATTCCCCGCTGAAACAAAATCATTTTTTGAAACATTTTTTTTTTCTTTTAAGATGATGCTTTATGCATTTCAAGTGATATTCTCTGATGTAATTAGTGAATGTTGTTTGTACGTAATTCTCAAATAGGCTCGAATATTCCTTTCGAATTGATACAGCAACTAAATGAATCAACAGAAAATATCTTTATTTCTTTCTCTATTCAGCATTCTTCATTCTTATTCAATTTCAACAGTTCTCTTGGGTTATGATTGAAAGTCCAAGTCACGCAGTTTAAATTTTAAGAATTTTTGTTAGAAAAGTTAGCGACAAATAATAAAATTTAAGTTACTATTTTTTTTAAATGAGACATTCTTATTTACTAAAATTAATGTGCAAAAGTATTTACTATACACCGACAATTACTCGTTTGATTCCATATTCATTTAAATATCTCTCATTAGGAAATAAAACACAGTAATTAATCTACAGTCAAAATTTTAAAAGAGGTAGGTATGGGAAAATTTCTGAAAGATTTCGCTCCTTAAAATTACAACGCATATATGAAAAAAAACGTTATTTTTGAGACAGTATAACATATGTGACATATCTGTAAAGGATTAAAATATAAACATTAAGCAAATTAGTTTTAAAAGTTTTATTAAGACTCGAGTAAATTCAAATATATATGCATATTTCACTTTAGCTTAAAACATTTTAATACCAGTTTAATGGTCATTTTTAATAAATTTAATACTTTTACGTTTCTCAACGGAATTATTTTCCTTCGAATTTTTTATTTCATGTGGCATGTTTGAGTACTTTCCCCCTTCTCTCTTTCATTTTTTGGTTTCTTTATATCATCCATCTCAATGACGAGAACATTAAAAAAAAAGTTTCATTGCAGCAGGGAAGCGACATTCTTCTATTGATAAACCATTTTGAAATACTGATAAGCGTGTCTCACTGTTTTGAAATAGGAATGCGAGCAGCAGGATTGGCTGAGGATGACGCATAATAAGAGCAACTGGCCCCAAGAGAGGAAGTTTTATTTTATTTAAGACTTTTTTTTCATAAACATAACTATAGAAGAACATCTTCCTATTTATTTTGCAAGCAGTTTTCTGCTGAACATATTTTTAAAATTTTATATTTGGACCATCAGAAATATAGGCAAATAGAAAAGTTTACAATGAAGGCATGATTATGAAAGACAGTTGCATTATAAGTAATTTAAATTATAATATTCTAAAAATATATCAGAAATATATATTTCATCAAATGAGTTTAAATTTATTTCGTAACACAAGTATCAAAGAAAAAAATCCCGACTTTTTAATTTAAAACTCTTTGTAAAGCTTCTTTAACTCTGGTTTCGAAAATACGTTCCGTAAAAATATGGTATTTAATTATGTTGTAAAGCAAATATTGTATTGTAGTATACTGGATTCTCTATTGTGCGTAATATTTCATAATAGAAAATTGTGAGCAGACATTTTTGTAAGACCTGCAGGAGAATACTTTACACCTTATATGTATATGTTTATTTTTATAAAAGTATAAATTTTGCAATTTAAATATCAGAAAAGTATAAAGTAGTTCTGAAAAGACATTTAACTAACAAAGTTTCATTTATTTTTTTCTCGATTGATGACACTGATACTTAATTACTTTTAGTTTCAGGAATACTAAATATATTTAGTTAGTGAAAATATTTGAAATACTTTCAATAAATTTTTCTTTAACACTTCCACTGGAAATAAATCATAGGGGAGTGATTAAATAAAGTCATTTTGTTCACTACACAAATAACAATTTAAAATCATAGTTTTTTTTCTAAATCCACCTTTGAATCTGTAATAGTAATACTTTTTTCTCAGTCATGTTTAAATCATTATTTTGCATTTACAGTCGAGCTTGTTTAATTGGACAGTTTAAAAATGTTCTTCAAAATGTGTTATGAAACTTCCTTTGAATTGCTTATATAATGAAATGTTGAAATTACTTTGTTTTTTTACAGATAATTAAAGATTGTTAGGTTAATTCGAATTCGAAAAGTCTTAACGTGCGAAAAACAATCTTTTTTTTATTTTAAGAATTCTTAAATTTTCAATAGAACCACAACTTTACTTTGTACCAATAGGCTTGCAATTGATGCTGGTATAGAAATATATTAAAAGAATCGAAAGATAGGGTGAAGAGTTTTAAAAATTTTTTCAGAGTAAGTTATTGTACTCTATAGTATTTCACATATGCATGTGTTTGATCTTTTCATACAATATTGCCCATTTCACTGGAAATATAGAACTGGTAATGCTATCATTTTAAATATTCATCAAAAGGCTGTTGTTTGTAGGCAATAAACTGATCCAGAAATTACGGGTGATGTAAAAACAATAACATTAATTCATTTGATCTAAAAAACAATAATATTTATTCATCTAATGGAAAAAGAGAGTTTTGTGATGAAGAAGAAAATCTAGAACCAACTCCATCTGAAGTTATAGTTAAAATAAGTTGATTTTTCAAAGCACAAAATAACGCTATTGTTTTCCATTCTGTAAGTGTAATTGAAGATTTCTTATATTTTGTGTACAGTAAAAGGAAGCAAGGGAAATAAAAACTGAAATTTTTAAAATCATGAAAATTTTGGTGTTTGGTGCTTTTCATAATTTTTAATTCTTTTAAATGCCTTTATTTGAGAAGATAAAATGTCTGTTAAAATTGTTAACGAAATTGGAGGATTACAAAGGTTTTACATCCTTGGTTGATTGATTGATTTGAAACACTGTGGTCTACTAATTTGCTACAGAACGGCTCATGAGACTTTTGTATCCCACTTGAATTCCAAATAAACCTAGTTTGACTGTATCTATATAACTTACAAAATTAGAAGAATTGTTATCATTTGGCAATCAATAATACTTTCTTAACCCCCTAAAGAAAATCTAACAGCTCCTTCGAAGTAGCATCGTCCAACATACATTTTTGAGTTACTATTTTTAATGTTAACCTCTTTGCGACCAACGTCTCGTATACGCGACGCAGCGATTTCACTCTTATTAGTTGTTCAGCTTCGCTCCACGCGATGATGTCCGGTTGATATTGAGAGACCAGCGTCACCTATGCATAATAGGAGATATGAACATTCTATTTTAATTTTAAATGCTAGATTTAATTACTAGATGGCGTAAACGGCAACGGTTGACTAGTATATCATTTACGTGCTGTCCTCAAGGGGTTACGCCCATTCTGTCCCATTCCATTCTATTCTTTTCAATGTTTAAAATACAACATTAATATGACAGCTATGCTATAATTTAGGAATATGTGAATGAAATTAATAGTTTTAATATAAGCATACAACCAGAGTCTAAAGAACTACCATTACATATATATATATATATATATATATATATTCCGTACGGTTTGGGAATACTGTCTACTGTTTTGCTCACGAGGGCTAATGAGACCGGGACCTACTGTTTAAAGCCGATTCCGAACGGCTACGAACATCCCTTCCAGCAGCGGGATTCGAATACGCACCGCTTTACCATCGGCCTTTCCTTACCGTACGATATCAAGCTCAATGTCAAAATTTCAAAGATGGTAATCCGTGAATAAAATTTTGAGCTAACTTATTTTATTTTAAATCTTAGTAACTTAGGTTAGGTAACTTAGCTTAGGGTGAGTTTAGATAACATGGCTAAGTTCTTTTAGTGCCAAAATTTCTCTGTGCAATAATACAAATCCTATATATATTCAGTTCTACCTTATTAAATTAGGTACTATTAAAATTGTAATAGAATCTGAGAGAATGAACATTAGTTTAATGCAAAATCAATATTTTAACTAAAATCCAATGTTCTAACTTACAATTTACCCTTTATTATAGATCTGTTCATTGTTTTAGTTGACATTTCTGAAATTTTTTTAAGAATTTCTTTTAAAATGATTTAATATGTTGCAAATCAAACCCTTTTTATAATAAAATATGTAAAAATATTCATTAAAAACTAGCACATGGTTAGATAAACTAACTGAGGGCAATAATTGTTATTTCAAACCATCTTCTATTTTTCTGATCTTAAATTTTCCAGCTATCCAAATTAAAAATAAGTACATAATTCTTTAGATTGCATTTAATCCACACTTCTAAAAACAAAAACTAAATCAAACTGCTACGTGCAGCTTCCTTACCTTTTCAGCTTTCCTATTAAGCTTTCCTAAATATCCTATTAAGATCTGAGAATCTTTGTGACGTTTATACCGTTGCAGTACTTTTTGGATTGTAAAACAATCATGCCCCGAGAATTGTTAAACAGACTACTAAATAACAGCTGATTTATGTATAATATGACTCATAAAAACTATCCACGAGATTACTTCCCCTCCTCAGACGGCATTAGTAAGAGTCACAGAGTATTAGTTGACTTATCAACTAATTTGACAATTTTATAAGATGTCGTACCATAGGTGTGAATAATTATCCAGCTAACCTCTCATGAGAAAGACTGGCTTTGCTTAGGGCTGTAAAAACAAAAACGTGGCGGAAAAAGTGGACACAACGGCATAAAGATAGCAATGATTCTCAGTTTTTACTGGAAGAATTGACAGTTGGTTTAGGAAAAGGTAAGAAAGGTTCACACTTAGCCGTTATTATGCCAACTCTGTGAATCAAGTCCTTGAGGGTGGCTACAAAAGATAAGATAGAGAAAAATGAAGAATTTTAATGAACTTTAGGGGAAATAATAATTGATATATACAGACACACACCTGCTACGTGCAGCTTCCTTACCTTTTCAGCTTTCCTATTAAGCTTTCCTAAATATCCTATTAAGATCTGAGAATCTTTGTGACGTTTATACCGTTGCAGTACTTTTTGGATTGTAAAACAATCATGCCCCGAGAATTGTTAAACAGACTACTAAATAACAGCTGATTTATGTATAATATGACTCATAAAAACTATCCACGAGATTACTTCCCCTCCTCAGACGGCATTAGTAAGAGTCACAGAGTATTAGTTGACTTATCAACTAATTTGACAATTTTATAAGATGTCGTACCATAGGTGTGAATAATTATCCAGCTAACCTCTCATGAGAAAGACTGGCTTTGCTTAGGGCTGTAAAAACAAAAACGTGGCGGAAAAAGTGGACACAACGGCATAAAGATAGCAATGATTCTCAGTTTTTACTGGAAGAATTGACAGTTGGTTTAGGAAAAGGTAAGAAAGGTTCACACTTAGCCGTTATTATGCCAACTCTGTGAATCAAGTCCTTGAGGGTGGCTACAAAAGATAAGATAGAGAAAAATGAAGAATTTTAATGAACTTTAGGGGAAATAATAATTGATATATACAGACACACACACACACACACATATATATATATATATGTGTGTGTGTGTGTGTGTGTATGTGTGTCAATTTTGACAGGTCTTAGTTTCCATAGTGTTATATTTTACAAAATATCACGCTTGTAAAAAATGTAAGACATATAAGTAAATAAAATTGTAAAATTTTATTGTAAATAATGCCGCTTTAGAAAAAGAACATCGCTACCGTACATTACATACAAATTCATTTATTGTCTAAAAAGTTCCCGGAAGTACAGAAAGTTAAAGAGCAATCCATTGGATAAATAAACCGCTAGATCAAGATCAGCAACAGTAATTTTATTAAATCTCCTACAGTTCGAAATTCTGTTAAAACGTTATTATAACATTGTTGGTTATCCTCGTCATTTTCAGATAATGCGTACTTAAATGATTTTTTTATTCTATAGTACTTTTCTTTTTTAGAATGACCTGTTAGCAAGTAATATTTTCTAAATCCGTCGTAAGAATGTACTTAACATTCCGACACGATTTTCTAAACAACAAAAAAAAAAAAAAAAAAAAAAAAAAAAAAAAAAAAGAGAGTAGAAAAAAAAAGAGATTGGTCATTGAATTTAAACTTATTCGCAGTCTACGTGTAAAAGCATGCTGGCATTATTCGCCCTTATTCCAAAGAAACCTCGCTTCTTTTACTTCTAAAGTTTAAACTTTTGAAAAGCAAAATGAATTAAATCATGTATTATTCATGCACGCGTCTGTGAGAATCGCAGAAATGTAAAAGTAATGTAGTTTGAAAACTGGAAAATCTATGGCATGTGTTTCATTCCTTTTTGTAACTTTTTTTTTTCATTGGAACAGATGGGAAAATTGATTTTTAAAATGCTAGAATGTGTTTGGGTGGCTTTCTTTATTTATCCGGTAAAGAAAAATCCCTCAAATATTCAACACATGTAATTTTGCAAAGATTTTCTCTATACAGACGTTGAATAGCAATATTTTAAAAATGTACTACATATTCAGCGAAGATTGAATGTTTTAGCGGAGTATTTGGCGCCTGATTGTAAAAACATTGATATTCTATTCAAGTTTAAAAATTACACAGTCACTTCCGTTTAAGAAGCAGGAAAACAATAAAACGTAAGTAAATTTATTTACTTAGACCTAATTAGTAATGTCTTTGTATAATTATAATGTATTATATTGACTCTAGAATTGCTTGAATATTTACCTTGTTGGCATCACCTCAGCCGAATATGTATAATAATCCTGCAGTTAAGTATATTATTTTTAACAAGTCAAAATTGGAATGAATATATCTGCAGTTATTTATATACAATTTTATGCACATTCCCTAAGGTAGTACTGTTATATATTATCCGATATATGATATAATGTATGCATTGATCTGAAATTTACGACATTTACAACGGAGATTTATCAGTCTTTAAGTTATTTTTCAGTGGATTGTAATAGGAGTTTTCATATTTGCTTCGTTAACGAATTTTTCTTAAAATGTTTTTTTCATTTAATACTATGGAAATGTCCATAAATGAAACTAATATACAAGGATCTAATTTCTATATTTTAATTATATTTTAAGAATTAATTTTTTTATATTAAGTCAGTCATGAATGCATATACTTTATCTCTATATTCAAAGTCCTATGACTGTGTTTAACGTAAGTATTAGACACATTAATATAACTTCATCTGACTAGGTCTAATTCGACAATTAAATATGTTTCATTTTTAACTGATCTAATCTGGATCATATTTCCAGAGAGTCAACAATTCAAGAGTTATGTGTTTTGTTTATGGAAAATTGCTAAATCTTTGCAGCTATGTAGTGCAGAACATAATTCATATCTACATAAATTCAATTTAAATGTTCTATTTGATTCCGTATTTATGCATTATTAATGTTTGATTCTTAGTTTAAAGGTCACACAAGCTTAAAGCTTTATATAATTAATGAAGGAGATATTCGAAGAGACAATTGATCAAGCCCTAATCCGGTCCCTCCAGCCTTGTCCAAGTGGTGGTGGGCGGATCGTAAGTACTGGGCCACGCACTCGGCCAGCCCCCTTCAAAGTGGCGGACGCGCGCCCGTCTCGCCGCAGGCGCCACTGGGGAGTGAACGCAGCCAAATATCAGTCATTGGAGGAATTTGGAAGAATATTGGATGCTCTAACGGATCTATTGGTAACGCCAGAATGAGTGAGGGTGGGGCGAGCCACGCGGGCCAATAAGAGGGCTACTCGTGTAGCCTGATGAGTTTTGCTGGTTGCTCTTAGGAACGGAATATGAATGGCCAAAAGGAGGAGCAGGGAATTCTGAGAGGTGGCAATCGCAATACTAAGCCTTGGAACCATCGCTCGTAAGTCTTTACATCGGAACTTTGGCCCATCCTGCGAAATCCCCGGGACTCAGCTTGTTCAAAAATGCCAATCTCAAACTGACATTATTTCTAGGTGTGAAAAAAGACCTTAAACTAAGTTAAATTATTATAATAATAAATAAAAAAATTGGGGAAAATGATGAATGTTGCATAAAAAAGGTCGAGCTGTGGTCCCCTCAGGAAATGTGGTCCATTTGACTGAGCTGTAGAAGTTATCCCCAGGAGTCATAACATCTGGCGTATGCTGACCACATCGCCGAGTCACTCATAATTGCAGAGTTATTCGATGAGACCTAGTTTACTATTTAATTAATACGAATATTTTTTTGCGAATTCCATATTTTTATAAAATATAATTTGCATTTAATTGTACTAGAAGTAATAATTTTTTGTCACGTCACTATTTAGTACAGTTTCTTAACACATATTAGTTAAAATTACGTTCTGTAATAAGATTTTAGCGTTACTGTACCTAAATTACAAACTTCCCTTTATTTGGCGAAATTCCCATTATCTTTAATTTCAAGTAACTTGCTGGTAAGCTCAAAATCGCCAAACTAAATTCTGTAAAAAGTGAGCATCAGTTACATAACCATTTATAAAACTAACGGCACGCGTAAAAGAGTGCCACCCGTGAACAAAAAACTAACACCTAATTCGCTAGTACTTATATCCGGCCAGTCGTTTTATCATATTGTAAGCTGTTTTTCGTAAGAGAGCGGATAAAATCGTCGTGAAAATAAAATCTCTCAAAAATGTGGCTGTGTTTGTGTGAGTATCAACTCATCTTAGCTCTAGTCTAGCCAAACAGGTCATTACAAACATTTATATATGTTTATGTATATATATATACATTATATATCTATGCGCGTGTATGTTAGAGAGAGAGGTTCGTGAGTGTTTAAAACAATTCCTTTTGCAAAATTCCTTAGATATATAAGTTTTAAAATCTTCGAAACTATATCTTAATTTCTAAAGTTCTGATTTTTTAAATTAATGAATATTTAATTAATGCAACATATTAATTAATTATAAAATAACATTTTAAAGCATGTAAGATTTTCATAAGATTTCAGTTCATTATGGGTTGCAAATATTTGCGAGCTTATGCTTAAAATATCAAATGTACGTGAAGAATTGTTTTTATCAAACACGAAAGATATATATATTTATATAGAATGTGTGCGTATTATTGTGCGTATTTTTAAAAATATATTATTTACAAATTTAATTCAATTATTTTTGTAAAACTTTGATGTATATTATTATATTTCAAAAGTGAATATGCATAAAACTGGTTATTAAAAAAGCATGTTATGCATTAGTATGCACTCTAGTTTCTAGAAAAGAACTTCTGCAATGACGGCCTATTTCGATTACTTTAAGTTCATGTAAATCTTTAAAAGCCTCCATTCTTACCAAGTTACGTACTACTTATAAAAGTTATAATGCTACAAGATATCTACATGCATGAAGCGCGACTATATGTATAAAATAGGGTTTAGTGTTTTTATTTTGTTAAAACAATAAAAAAGCATACTGATTAAAATATATATACGATTTTATAATATTTTTAATTAAAATTTTATTTTGACAGAATGCGTTTTCAAAATACTCTTCGAGAATAAAATTTTCTCATATCTCAAAAATTTACATCGTAAAAAACTTTGAATGTAAAGTTAATTTCCTGTACCAAAAATGAAAAAAAAAATGAAGCTTAAATTATCAATAGTTGAATGCCGCTAAAAAACTTTTCGAAGTTCTTTACGTCGTATACAATTTTCTACATGGTCAAATCAGGACAGATGAACGAAAGATAAATCTCGATAAATGGTCAGAAATATAGAAGCTTGAAAGAAATTCAGCGCACAAACGCACATAAACATTTAAAAGAAGCATTTTAAAGAAATTTTACTTCTCCGAAAATTACTTCCGACTCGTCTGCCATTGCTCTGATACCATAAATTATGCAAGATAACATTTAAAAGTGTAAAAGAGGAGCTGGTGCAATATAATGCTTCGTAAAATAAACTAAGTAAAACAAAAACAAGTAAAAAAAAACTCGATGAAACTTTTTCACGCTCTGTTCCACCATGGCTGTGAATAAACCATTTTCTCTCAATTCATGGATGTTTATACTGTAATATAAATTTAGTACAGAATGTTTTTGTCATGGAAGCTTAAGTTTGCATCTTATTCTAAATATCGGGAGTTATCTAAATATTATTTGCACGCATGTTATATGGGGAAAAAATAACATTCAAGAATAAAACATTGCGGACATCGCATGCATCAAAATAAATTCCTGCTTAGCTCAGCTATTCTTATATAACTGCTATACCTAACATAGTTTCACTTCTAGTGCGTCAACATGTAGTTAACTATTAACACTTTGATCGGCTGGCTCATTGGTTCTACACACCACTAGATAATACCATGTACACGTTTCGACGGGAAAGTAGCTCTATAGATTAGGTGTCAGAGTAAACTCAGCACTTTTATTTTCGAAATTTCGTTTCTTATTTCACAACTGCATCATATTCAGCATGGATATCATTTTTCATTTGTGGGTTTTAAACACCCATTACATATGTGCGTGTGTGTAGTGATATTTTAAGCGAGTATTTAGGCTGTACCTAAAAGAAAAGAATTCTTGTGCTTTGGCGAAATTCTCCATGTATTTTTAAATCCCAGTAGCCCAGTTAGTGAGTTCCATGTCCCAGTTTTGCTCACTCAGCTTTCTTTACATAATTATCTAGTACAAAATCTTTACATGTTGTTGTCATTAGCGTTCTCAATCTGATCTATTTTAACCTTTCTATTAAAATGACAAGATCCGTCACGACGAGCTTAAAATATAATTTTGGTTCTTACCGGATAAGATACCGGGACTATTTCCCAAAATTTCGTGCCTCCATATATTTGCGAAAATAAATGAACTAATAAGGAGATATCATAGTCATTGTTAAGAAGTCAGATGGGGACGGAGAAAACTTCCATTAATACTTTAAGATTTTATATTTTTTATTTGTTAATGATATATATATATACATATATATTTATACACACACATGTATATGTATATATATATATATATATATATATATATATATATATATATATATATATATATATATATATATATATATACCAGGCTAAGGACTTGATAAGATAAATAAGAGACATTAATTCCAGGTGTTAAAGTTTTAAACTTATGTTTCACAGGGCTTTATACATTTATGTTATTCACAAACAAATCATCCAATACATGGAATAACACACTACTTCACAATTAACAGTTAAAAGTTTTATGTTGTGCGTATATACCTACATACATATATATTATATATATACAAAGAGAGAGAAATATAAAATGGATAAATTCGCGCGCTCACATATTTACCCAACAATATATTTATTATGTCAGGATTTTAAACATGTCATCGACGCTGCGGGGGTGATTGTCGGCTCCCTCGAATTCCTGTGGGCTCCCTCGCGGCTTCCATATTCTCTGCTCGAAGTCGCATGTTCCCTTCCTTCTGGGTTGTTGACCTCCTTCGTTGCGCTCGCCAGCAGCATTAGAGGGGAGGGGGTGTTAAGTAACTTTGCCTCCTCCGTTCCTTAAGAAGTCGGGGTTTCTCCGCAGATTCATTATCCTGCTCGGCTATCTTGTCATGCCTGGGTATCATTAAACAGTCGGGCCATTTGTGGTATATCCAATTTCTCCTTTATTCTTCTCCAGACATGATATTGACGAGGAAGTATTTCGCTTGCAGATCTGTACTCTAAGATGCTAGCCTAAAACGGTGAGAGTCTGCTACTGAGCTAGAAATGCGAAATGAATGTCTTACTCTTAAAACTAAAAACTCCTATCCAAAGGGGTTTCCTTGGGGGGTTTTGGGGGGCTCTGCTTGGGACCATTTAGATTCCCTGAGGGCGTGTGCCGGGCGCTATAGGATATTTCTATTGGCCGTTGCTTTTCCGCTCCGCTCCCAGTGTGGCGGACAGACAACGTGGGGTCTGTTTTGAGATGATTTCACCACATGTTGGGGGAACTTAAATTATTTGACAGTCTAGTGTCAGACTGGGATTAACTTCTTTAACTTACGATTTCTGTAATGTCAAAGGGGGATTAAGATTTGCTGTTTATGGGATGCAGGTGTTTCAGATGCGTCTCCGATTTTGTTTGCTTCCTAAACTTAGGGGTTTTCTCTATTAATTTTTATTCTCGGGGGTGTTATTCTTCGATCTGTTTTCCCTACATTAAAATATTCCTCGATCTGTTTTCCCTACATTACATATATATGGGTGTGTGTGTGTGTGTGTGTGTGTGTGGTGTGTGTGTATGTGTGTGTGTATATACTTAGAGCTTCTATATTAATGGAAAATTTATAAATTCGCAATAAAAGAAGTAATACTCGGAAAATTTTTGTTTGTGCCTACATGATAAAAGAGATACTGGTATATTTTTATGCGAAATAAAGTTTTTAAAAGTAACCCAAACAGGGCTCCGACACGTCATGTTGATACTTTTTATGCAAATCAGGCTATCAATACAACACGCGGTTTGAAATGGATCCGTCATCCGAAGCTGGCAGCATCCTTTGTTTGCCCAATCGAGAAAGCTCTAGGGGTTAAACTTTTCTCCCAGAAATGTGAATTCACCACTGTTGCGAATGTTTCGGACGGAAAAAGAAATGAAGGCGTCTTAAAGATCTATTTCATTGCATGAGATATTGATTTTAGTACAGCATTTTGAGGAAACTGAGAGTTTTGAGGATTGTCCACGAAGTGATAGATCACCCTCGAGTACGAACAGCGTCCATGTGCATAAAGCGTCAAGAAAGATTTGGCATCCGAGACATCAACGGAGATCTCGTTGTTCGGAAAAGAACTGGGATTTTGGAACCGTCAATTCAACGTATTTTTCACAGATACAGATGAAAGGCAAAACTTTGTTCATGGGATTTAAAACATATAAAACATGACCCACATTGATGTCTGAACATCATGTGGGTGAATGAAGTTTTTACTGCATTGTGTCTTTAATATGAAATACAGTTGTATCTGGGCTACATCAAACCGCCGGGATTATATGTGCCAGCCACTACATTCTCCTTATGTGATTCATTGTTGTAGTGTTACTGCGTCTTCAATTCTGAGCCCTTTTTTCATTTCGAAGAGTCTTGTCCTGTATCTGGCCTTAAAACCTGTTGAAGGTACTGCAGCAGGTATGTTACGCTTTTTATTATTCACGTTGTGCTTGTATCGCTGAAAAAAGATGCGTTTTTTGTTGTCATATTTAAGCAGAATGGTGTTCCGCCCAACATTACACGTGAAGTCAAGACATTCCCGTAGAAATCTTTCATTGAAAATAGAGTGATATATTGAGATTGCAAAGTTCACTTACACTCACTATCAGCTGACTTAACCCCGGCGAATATTTGGAAGTCTAGATACTTAGTCTCGTGTGTGCCAAAGCTCCCGTTTGTGGATTTGAAAAGATGTCATTGGTTTGACTACTAGTTTCATAGTTGGCGACATGCTACACTCCGCTGTAATGGGCTTCTGACTTGGCGTAAATATCGAACACGTGTTAGTTCGAAATAGAATGCAGTCTCATGTTATTGGGATATGTTTGGTTGTTTATTTGTGTGTGAAGCTGGTTTTCACAAAACGCCTTAGTATGACTTTTTTGTTTTTACACTAAAAGAAATTCGATACCCCTCCGATCTCTCTAGCTTAAAGAGAAAATTCTTCCGAGCATTACTTCTTTTAGTGCGAATTTATGACACACTCGATGCATATATATGTTTATTGTGTGTGAATATCATGTATGGATTTTAAACTCTCTTATAGTACAACATAACAGATTATTTTTCTATAAGATGATAATCTCATGTTTTTAAACATTTATTCAATTTAAATTCTATATTACAAAAGAAAAACTGGAAAGCACAAGAAGAAACTAGGGTTTTCTTCCCATCATTATTGTAACAGATCAGGTAAAAGTCTTATTAGGCTTTTAAGTACTAGGACTCTTTTGCGGAGAAATATATTTCTTCAACTATCCTTCCTAAATGCTTAAATGTTGTTTAGCATAATGTATCGAGTCAGAGCAATGGATGACAAATCGGAAATCCTATTTGAAGAAGTTGAAATTCTTTCAAATATTTCCTTTGAAAATTTAGAGACATTTGTATGAGAAAACTTCTTTTGAAGCTTCCAAATTTCTAACCGTTTATCGAGATTTATTTTCCGCTCATCTGTTGTGGTCTAAAAGGTAAGAAACTTGTGTACAAGAAATATAGGTTCTTAAAGAGTTTGGAAGCACTCGACTTTTGAGCACTTTTTACATCTTGAGGAGAGGAAAATATATTTATGTTTAGACGGGGTTCTTTTTATAGAAAACTATTGCATTAAAATTTTTTAAATTTCTAACAGTGTTTAAAAAAGCATTAATGCAGAAATGAGTATTTATAGAATTTTAAAAAATTTAAATCAAAACATACCTATTCCATATATAAAGAAAATACATCCATAACCCAAAAAACAAGCATAAACAATTTGTATATATTATTAATACTAGTTTATCCGTTATAACACACACACACACACACACACACACACACACACACATATATATATATATATATATATATATATATATATATATATATATGTGTGTGTGTGTGTGTGTGTGTGTGTGTCTATTAATGGACAGCATTGCTTAAAATATTTCTGTTTTGGTTTCAAAATTCTATATGTCAATTCTTATAAAATGGCGGAGTTTTTCTTGTTTTGGAATTTGCACACTGCACACTTTAAGTGGGATAGGTTTTTAGAATTCGCGAGAACTTTCTATACGGCATGATTGGCTGTCTCTTGACGTCAATTATGACTTCGATTCAGGTTTTAAAATGTTTTAAATAGGCAAACACCAAGGTTCGAAGGGGGATATTTTTTGACTTTCTATTCCTTGCTAACAGGGCGCAAGGTTCAGATGTGTGCTTTGTAATTATAATCATGTAAAACTGGAAATAAATGAATTATTTAGTCGAATTTGGTGATATTTTGCATTTGAATGCTGCACTTCGAAGAAGAACAGTCTAGTGTCCCATTCTAGGATTGGACACTGCACTAGGCTGTTTCCATAGTGGACTCCCAATGGACACGACTACATTCTGTGGGTGTTGATGGATGATGTGTACGGCTACAGTTCATCACACACACACACACACACACACACACACATATATATATATATATATATATATATACATATTCAGGGTGTAGTAATAACCATCCGTAAACTTTCCTAATTATTAAGTTGTTCAAAAAGTTATGAAATGTTGTGCAGGACATAAAGAAAGAAAGGGGATTTGTGTACGAAAGGAAAAAAAATAGTTTAAATGTACAATTCATCAAAAAATGCCCTTTGCTGGTGAAATTCTGATCTAATTTTTTTATTCACTCAAACAAATTCCCATCCTTTTATTATGTCCTTTATAACAGTTTATTACTTTTTGAACTGTAGTTCCGACAGTAGACCTCTTTAAAGTTGGGAAGTTTAAATATGGACATCATGTATAGTATATGTGTATAACTGAGGCATAAATTCCACTCTAGCTAGCTAGCTTTGAAGCCCAGTGGATATACATTGGATAAAAAGCAATGACGTATCAACCTAACAACCCGGTAGTTTGTTCATTTAAATAAGAAAAAAGCATGATTTTTAAAGAGAAATGAGTCACGTTTCACTTACGTTTCAATAGTCTTCGCTTTAAACCACTTAATGACCTGTCATTGTGCATACAATATAGTCTAGGCTTTGATTATAATAGCTTCCTATATTTCCTACGTTCGGCAGGAATAATTCATTTCTTTTCAGGCATTCATAAATTTGTTTATTAGTTTTACAATGACACTATCCACTGTAAGGGGATGGGGGTATGTGAAATACCTCAGGAGTTCTTACTTAAAATAATGAAGAGTCTTTGGTAATATTATTTTAAATTATCATACCTTCTTATTTAATGAATGAATGGCGATGAGATAAAGTCTATATATTACCTCATACCTTGCAAAATCAACCAAAGAAAACCGATTCTTGACTGACGCACATATAAACATAAGTTCTACAGTTTTATTATATGTATACATAAATGTTGTTCTAATAAAACAAATTCATACTTATTTAATATTTATCCCCTAAAACGAGCACTGTGACGTTGTAATATAATTAAGAAAATTCTAGGAATCCTCCAGCAAATAATCTCCCTCCAATTACTATATACTGCTTGTACTCATTTCTATTTAAAATGCTGACTGGAGTGAGAATTATATATATATATATATATATATATATATATATATATATATATATATATATATATATATATCCTATATACCTGTTATATATACCTGTCCTACCGTGGCTGAAATTAAATGAAATTTGATAAGTCTTTCCTTCATCCCTGCCCTATCTAGATCAGATACGATAACTTCCCCACTTTTTAATTATTATTTGCATACTAAGGTACATATGCTTGTTTATAGTATATAAACACACGAAATGCGTGTGTGCGTGCTTGTGTATGTATATAAATAATTAAGTATAGATCGATGGTAGTTTTATTCATGAAATTTATGTTACACCATAATACAGCCTGCGTAGCAAATTATTCCAAAGCAAACTTGGCTTATTTAGAAAAGTTACGAATTTAAGCTTTCTCGAGAAACGTATTCAGTACAAAATTATATTACAAAATAAACCTCCGAAAAGCAGAAGAATAAAGAGTTTAATCACAGCTACAGTAGAAAAAATAGTGTAAAAGTTCTGAAGCCTTTTTTCCGTAATCTGGTTATTCTATGAAGCACACTATTGATCCAGCTTCTCTTTTACACATTTAAATATTGTTTTATGTAAACATAGCAACGGTCAAATCGGAAGTACTTTTGAGAACGTCAAAATTCTTTAAAATGTGTCTTTTTAAAAATGTTGTACGTTTCTGTGCCGGATACATTTCTACGAAGCTTCTACAGGTTTTACCGTTTATCCAGATTTATTTTTCTTTCGTCTCTCCTGGTTTGACCATGTAGGAAATTCTATAAAACAAAGAGAGCTTTAAATAGATTTCAATGACATTAAACTAACCAGAATTTAAGGATTATTTCTGTAAGTAGTACAGGAAATTATATTTTTGTTCGACAGTTTTCACGCTGAAAATTTTGTGTTAAAAGAAAATTTAAAATATTGTGTTTTATACAGATTAAAAGGTGAGTATTTAGAGCATTTTTAAAATTTTAAGTCAATAGATGTAAACAAATTCTTTTGGTTCTAATTATTATTTTATCTATTTTAAAACACTCACACACATATATAGTGAATATGGTCGTATGTATGTGTACAGTCGGGTATCAAAGTTTTAATTTTAGAATGGCTGAAAAAATTAAAGCTTAACCATTTTTAAAAAGCTCAATAAGTCATGCTAAACTAAAATATAAGAAACAAAAATTATTTTATCTGAAGTCAAACATGAAATACAATGTATGCGTGACCTTGCAATTTTGCTACAAACTTTCCACTGTTAAACCAAAAATACTGGAAGATTGAGGAGGGTGGCTGTCTGTGTCAAATGTAGTTCTTAATTAATTGAAAAGTTTTTAAAAGGGTTAAATGTCAGTTGGTGAGGATGAAGATCGTCAAAGAACAAGATGATGTTGGTTGTGTCTTTCTGATTCAAAGATGCATTGTTCAGGATAGGTTTGTACCACGAGATCAGATGTTAACATAAGTGTAAACAGCCCTGATGCATTCTACAGTACACCAGTTCTAATGAACCGTATTTAATGTGCTGCACATTGTCTTAGAAAATTTTTTTATCACCGTGGACGTAGTAATATAAGCCGGGGAAATATTTCCTAGAACTTTTAGTCGTAGTTGATTTGGGAATCTATACCATTTCTAAACACACATTAAAGCAGGAATTTAAAGAAAATTACAAGATTGGGTGTAAGTGTAAATAGTTTAAGGGGGTATCGCTTATATTAAGCGTAAAGAAATATTATACGTGATGGCCCCATATTCAACATTAAATGTGAAAAGGATGATTTTGGATCAGCACAAATTTATAATCACCCCCTCCCCGATCTATCAGTTAACAGAAAACCTGAAGAACTTTCGGAATATTGGGGATATTAAAATCATCGCTTTTTTTCTCCAGCGAAATTTCTATAATCTAGATTTGTTCCTGTTTGATTCCACTAAGTTTAACGACTCTGTGGCAATAAAATATAAGATTATTATTGCAACGAAATATTGTCAATTATGTTTTGTTCTCTTTGTTTTTAAGTGGTTTTGTTCTAATCACTTCCAGTTTTATTAATAAATTATAACTAAATAGATGGCACTGAAATTGTGTCACATTGGATTTTGAACAATGCATATTAAGTGAAATTAATTATGCAAATTGGTGACTAGAACATCAGACTACCAATTTAAGTAGCACTTGTGCTATATATTATGGTTTTAAAATTTTTGCGAAAGGATTTTTGATGTGTTTGCGGTAACTGTGCAAAATGTTCTTTTAGGGATATACATGTTATTTTACGGAAAATTTGCTATTCTTATAGACTTAGTTATAACATTTTAAATCAGTGTGCAAAAGTGCATTTCACACCAAAGTTCCACAAGAATTGGATTTATAAAAAAATTTTGAAGTCCAACTTTGTAATCACCTGAGAGATTTTTCCCAAGGAAATGAAGTTGTTTTTTATAGAATTTACGTGTTTGTATAATAAGAATAAAAAGAGTATATAAAAATATACAATCTTATTTATGTTAAAAAAATTGTATGATGTCATTTAAAGGAGAGATTTAAAATATGTATTCATCTATTGAAAAAAACAATTTGAAATTTTCCTATTAAGGATTTAATTACGAGAGTTTTCACAGATACCTATTCTACATAGTTTTAAACACAAATTATTTTATAAATATATATGTATATATTTTCTAACATTTACATTACACTTTAAATTTTTATCATTTTCAAAAATATTTCAGAATTTTACAGACACAATTTTAAAAATATGCTTTTAGTTTGTGAAACTAATGAAAGTTTTAAAAGTAAATATAGCATCAGACTAGTTATCTGTGAAAAAAAATTCTGAAAAATGGGCTGTTTCTTTTTTACAATTTATTCTTACGTAACCGTTATAATTTAGAGGGAGTAAATTCGCCATAGGGAAAATTAAACACATTTGGTAATGTTTTTCGATGATTTGTTAATGTTGTTCCAACGCACGTACTTTGTGGTATTTTTTCTTAAGTAAACATATTTTCTTTTGCCTTATTCTTAAAGATAAAAAAATTGGCAATAAATTTTGCAGGCATAATATCCTGAAGATAAATGTTTATTTTGCATGGTTCGCCAAAGCAAGCGTCCACCGAGAATGGCAGGATAAAACACAGTTTTTCCACTTCTTTAAAATAAATATTTCTTGGAGCATAGTTAGAGATGTTATCAGTGTAGGTAACTCATATTTTAAAAATATAATGTACTTTTCGATCAGCACGTCGTCTTAAAGGATAAAAGGCTGATTCTGGAGAGAGTTGCCTCTTTACAATTTGCATAGAAATTTAAAAGTTGAAACTTTTTGATGCGAGTCCAGAATAATTTCGAATATTTCTTATATCAGAATGATTTTATATACTGGCAGTGGGCAGTATATAAAATCAGTATATAAATATGGGCAGTTTAGAAAAGATTAAGAACTAATTTTTTTAACTACACTTTTAAAATACAAGTGTCAAATTATGGTTTAAAAATTTTAATTAAAATGTGTAATATATACAGATATAATGTATATATATATATATATATATATATATATATATATATATATATATATATATATATATAGATATATATATATATATATATAATCGAGGCTAATAAGTGTAAGGTGGGCAGTGCGATTATGCCAAATTGCTAAAACGACCGGTGGAATAAATAACAATAAAATATGCTAACGAAAGCCTTTTTCAGGAGAAGATTGTTCTTAAAATATTTAAAATTAATAAAAAATTATTTTTCTTTCTGCATTTTTGCATCTGCGAATAATTGTTGTCTTAAACCTGGGTTTCCTTTTAATGAATTCTTTTTCGCATATTTTCTTATATTAAAAGATATTGCCTTGCAATATACAAGGTGCGATGGCTATTTGAGAACATTTTTATCATGCTAAATTAACAAGAATATTTTAACAAAAAATTATTTATTTAAATCGACAGAAATATCCTTGATGATATTTCTTTATCTAATTATTTCATGAAATCACCTTTGACTTTAATGACTGCTTCTATTCGGACTCGAAACCACCCACAAGCTAAAATTAAGTGGTCCCTATTCATTTTGGATGTAGCCTGGAGAATGGTGACGTTCAGTGGAACTATGGTACTATGAAGATGTCGATTGGTTTTTCTTTCAACGACGCTCCATACATAATAGTTCATGGGATTTAAATATGGCTATTTAGGGGACCACATATTGGGGTCACATGATCTTAAAAATTCTTTAATAACCAGTCCTGTTATTACAGTCTTTGTGAGATGGTGTTTCCTTGACAGACGTATTGCCTACCATTGAGTGCTTTATCTCTCCAGGGCTCAACAACTGTTTCAAAAGTAATGCATCGAGCAGTACTGACCCCAAGTCATTGAGGGAAAATATATGGGGCATCACATGGCCTTTACTGGTCACAACTCCTAAAATCGTCACAGTAACTGGATAATGAATGCGTATTACTCTTCGTAGGTTAGAAGGAGATGAACGTAGCTAACTATCATTCTGTTTGTTTGTTTTCTGATCTTGGTCAAAGTATTTTTCGTCGGAGAGAAACCCAAACCAAGCTATGTTTCGGGGAGGGGAGGGGGAGTGACAGTCTTTAGCAAACTTTTGAATTAAGTAGACGGATTTCTTACGTCTTTGCCAACATGAATTGGTCTCTCCTCATTAAATGTAATTTATATTGAATGTTCTGATGTACCACAGCTCTAATAGTCCACTCTGTACTTGCAGTTCTTTAGCAATGAGCCTTTTTCATTTTACGGGGTCCTCATCGACGATGCTTTTAACATTCAGTATAAATTCTGGTGTTCTCACAGTATCAGAGCGTTGTGAATGCTACTTTCGCTTTGCGACTGAGGACACATTGCCATGTTATCCCTGTAGTTCCATCTGAACCTTGTGAACAAAGGAGCTGACAACATGTAAAAAGATACTGATTACTAAATCACTATATTTGCAACCAAAGCAGCTGTCCTTCTTTTCATATCTTGGGTTAACATCTTCCTCTGAATGGGTTATCTGACACAAATAAATAATATCATAAATGATTTGAATATGTACTGAACTTTAAACGACATGTCCTCAAATAACTCTCGTATCCTGTATTATGTAATTTTAAAAACATTTACTTTAAAAAATTTCGTAAATGTCAACTAAAAATCCCCAATTAGATTTGTTATAAGGGGTAAAATGAAAGTTATAATATATAATTTCGATACCAAATCTTACCTTCTCTCTGCCCCTTTAGTTAATGTTTGATCCCGTGGACTTCAAAAATAAAAAAAGAACACATTCTGATTTGTTAAAAAAATCAAATTATAACAAAAGAAAATCAACTTTAAAAAAATTTATAAAATTTATAATTAAATTGTATAGAAACAACTGTCTCCAGGTAAGGCTATTTACTCTTAAGCCGTAATAAAGTGATAATAAAGTGAGTGATCTTAAGTGATAATAAAAATATGAGTTAGATACAATGAAAACATGCCTAATTAAACATAAAAAAGTAATTATTTTAAAAAGTAATATTGTTTATTTTATGCCATCATTCTCATTGGACTTTCCCGAATTGTTTCTACTGTTCCGAATAGATTTATCTTCAGGATTTAACGGTTGCTAAATGTATTACCTAAATTTTCTATGTCTTTATCAATGAATAAAAGCAAACTTTCTTTACAAAATAATAATAATAATAATAATTGTAATAATAATAATAATAATAATAATAGGATGCTATTTGAAATAGAAAATCCTTTAATACAATAGCATTAAAACTATGTTTAAGTTCCCTACTGGAAAATTTATGGCGTCGTGTAAGAATATGTATTAACTGAAGGCCGTCCTGGCTTTATATTTGTTTTCTTAATTTCGAATGTTCACCTATTTTTGTGAACTCAAAGCATTCCATCTACTTATTTTACTTTCAATTTACATTAATTGAACACCGTCCAATCATTAAAATTGTTTTGTCAATTTAAAATGGTTATTTCTTCCATAAATTCTGTTTTCTATGCATTTTCTTCCCCAATTCAATTATATATGCTAATCGAAGAATTACATTTAATTTTCCAGTTTACACAGTTTGTGTTTTTTATGGATTTAAAGTGTTTCATAAGTATATTTTCTTTCCAACTTCCAATTAGTCGAAAACTGTGCAGTCTTTAAACTGTGTATTATCAGTTTAAAATGATCGCCATTTTCATGAATTAAAAGTGTGACAATGATTCATTAAGAAATCGTCTTACCAATTTTTATTACATGTGTTAATTGAACATCACACAATCTCTTCATTTTTCTTTTCAGTTTAAAGAGTTCATATAAGAATTTAAAGTGTTCCAGTTAAATAATTTCCTTTCAGTTTCCAAGAACTTTTCTCAATATTATTATTATTTTTTAAAAAATGTGTCTATTTGTTTATTAAATGTTTTCCTTCCTCGTAAGAAGTAATTGGAGTATTGTAATAGCGAATACTATCGGAATTCATATTTCAATAGTTCTGAGCATGCCTGAATCAATTTTGACTAGTTTGGCCTATTCTACTTGCGTACAAGAAAACTTCAACATTAAAATTTTAAATATTCAATTTGACCGTCTGAATTTTGACTGGATGCATTATGTCTGTAAGTACGTAACACGGAAACGATTTCCGTGGATTGTCGAAACTTTATATTTAGGACTACTGTAACATCTAATTATACACCTCTTTTGTTGATAGCATTTGGAAATCTATACAACAAAAATTTTTAATATAATAAAAATTAATACTGCAGCAATACAACACAAAGCTACTTATTCATCTGCAGTTGCAAAAGTCCACTTTTAGAGAACAAAAATTAAAAATTTTTGGAGAGAATATTTTGAGTTTTTAGGAGTTTATAACATCCCGATAGAAGTATTAAAATCGCGAAAAATTTTGGTTTTTAATAAAATATCTATGTAATGAAAAATCTTAATATAACTAAAATAAACACTGCGTTTCGCTGCTATATTGCGGTACTTCATCATAAAATATAAAAAGTATACATCATACAAAATAAAATAGTGTAAAATTTAATAAGCATACAAGGATATCATGCGGTGTCCACAAAAGATTTTTTTTGCAAAGATTGCCAATTTCCATGTTGCGATAAGAAAATCATGTACGTAACAAGCTATTAAAAACAATTCATATTATCGTCTTCAAGCTCTAAGCATGTAAAATAAATACTTCTTCACATATTTGTGTAACTGTTATAAAATCATCCTATCGATTTATTTCAGATCTAAATATTGAGATTAAATCCAAATATTTAAATATTTCTAGTAATTCTGACACTGTTTACTTTAATTAATTTATATATCTATAATCAAAGAATTGTAAAGATATATTGCGACAGAGGGGTTTGGTAAATTACACAGGCCTGCGATGAAAAAAATACAAGGGATGTGACATCTAAACTTAACGTATTTTTTAGTACTGATTTTGAAAAGAATCATTAAAAATGTCTATCATGTCACATTTTTTTGAAAAATTGAATTTTATGTGTTTTTTATGAATATTTCTCACGTATTTTGCTTTCATACTTTTCTTCGTGTTTTGACATTTTACCGTGATGAAACCCTCAAAATTACCCTTCTGTGGTAAACTACAACAGCGCAGTTAGTCTTTTAGGGCTTTTAAAGCTTCAGTGTTGATCCAGATCACCAATTAGAGATTCCTGGAAGCGTGAGAGCCTGGGAAGAGCCTAGGAACGCGCAATGTCCCTCTTCATCATCCCTCCCTTCCGACGCAATCGCTGTTAACCTATAGCGACGCTCGAATCCTTATCAGTGACCTCATATAAGCACCAGTACTTAGTCTGTAAAAGAGGCAACTCATTTATTAGGCTCCAGATTGAAAGAAAAAAACTTATTGGCCAGAGGAACCACTTTTTATTGGTATAGGAATCGTGAAAAGGAATTTATTCAGTATTTTGACGAAGACGAGAACCTCATTTATTGCTCAGATGTTCCTGGATTGATGAGAAAATTTAAGATTCCCTACAATAAAGATGAATGGAGGCTTTTTTATAGATTCGTGAAAAAGGAACCTTAAAGCTGTCCTACTTCATCAAGGAAACCAATGGGCGTCTGTGCCAGTTGAATACTATGTGTATTTAAAAGAAAGGTATGAAAACCTAGCTCTCGTTCTCAACAAAATAAAATATGAAAACCAAGGCTGGATCATTTGCAGTGGTTTAAAAATCATCACCATGCTTCTCGATCAACAAAACGGGTATACAAAATTTCCGTGTTTTATTTGTGAGTGAGACAGCCGTGACAAAACACAATATTGGGTCAGAAAAGATTGGCTCAAAAGGCAGAATCTTGCGCCAGGCACCAAAAATGTAATTCGAGAAAGCTTAGTTGATCAAAAAAAAAAAAAATATTACTACCCCCCTGCACATAAAATTAGGTGTTATGAAGCAGTTTGTTAAGGCTCTTCCAAAAGATGGTGAGTGCTTAAAATATATGTGTAAAAAGTTTCCTGGATTTTCTGAAGCCAAATTGAAAGAGGGAGTTTCGTAGGACCAGACATCCGAAAACTTATTAGGAATAACAAATTTGAGACAACTATGACATTAAAGGAAAGAGAAGCTTGGGTTGCCTTCAAAGATGTTGTGGAAAAATTTCTGGGCAATTGCAAAGATCCTAAATTTAAAAGAATTGTTGGCAACATGCTAGACAAATTTCAAGTGTTGGGCTGCTCCATGTGTGTAAAATTACATTTCCTCCAATCGCATTTGGACTATTTTCCGAAAATTTAGGATCCGTCAGCGAAGAACAGGGAGAAGGTTCCACCAAGACATGAAGGATATGGAGAAAAATATCAAGGTAGGTGGAATAAGAATATGCTTGCCGACTATTGTTGGATGTTAGCAAGAGATGAAGATAAGATTGAACATAAAAGAAGAACGTCAAAAAGAAATTTTAACGGAAAAAATGTACGTAACTAAATTTAAATGTCTTTGTTTCGTATTGAGTTTCAAATATATTTCAAACTTACATTTATTATATACAAACCTTAATAAAACGTAAAAACAGGTAGTTGGGGTTTTTCTAGGACTGTTTTTCTTATAAAATTAATGTAAAAAATTTAATAACGAGGGAACTTTTTGTCTCGCTCTGGAGTGGCTCATGCGTTCTGGTGCGATAGTTTTCATTCTTTGTATACAAAATGTATAAATTTTTAATTTTAATTGCTGTTTAAAAATTAATATGCCTCATCATAAACAGATTAAATAAACTCACATGAATAGATAAAACCCACTGTTGCCAGTCAGTACAAGCTAACAGTTCGAGAGCATTTTTTCCGCATAGGATATTACCAGTAATATGTACATCAATTTTACAAAAAATCCTGACGTGATGGAAAAAAATGGAGGTCATTTTCGAAATCAGCATACCAAATAACTTAAAAATAAGAAAAAACTTCTCTTGTATTTTTCAAAAATTTCAATTTCGCAGGCCTGTGTTATTAGTAAAGAGTATGAAATTTCGTAAAGATTACCAAAATAAATTAAAAATTAAAAAAATTAGACTTTTCAAAGTTTAATTTTAAAACATTTAATAATTTCTCATTCTGTTTCATAAGTTCATTTTCTTTTCTTTATTTTAGTCTACATTTTAAAAAATATATTTGAGTATTTTTTAATTTAGTTCATTTATAAGAAATGCTTTTAATTCAGCACGTTGAATTTCGTAAAATTACAGTTTTTTATGATTTATATAACATTCAATACTTAGCTTATATATAAAGATTCATTTTAATGTATATGAAAGGTGTTGGGTAAAAAAGTCTTTGAATTTATGAAAAATTTAAGAAGTAAGAGGCATTTAAAAAATGAATTATTTCAAGAAAATTTTTCAAAAAAAATTTGAATAAATATTTTTAATAGTATAATTTTACTTCATTGTATAAGTATAAAATAGTTTCTAAGTTAATATTTAAAGAAAAAAAAGTCTTTGTAAGACCCACTATTATGTTAAAATGTAAGCGATGAGTAATTGAGAAAAATAGATGAAACGCATTTAAAGAATAATTTGATAGTGTTCCCTGTTATAAAAACAAGAGTGATTTTCAGGATCTCCAAATGAAACCGAAACTACTTCTAAAGTTATTAAATATTCCCGAATTCTGACCAGTTCCATTGAGGCTAATACATGTATATTCACTTTAAATATTCTCTGTGAGTAATGGTGTAGGCTGAAATAAATAGCGAACCTTCTGTTACTGCAACATTTCATTTAACTCTAAGATAAGCAAAGTTATTTGATCCGTGTGACACGGATTTCCAGGACTTTCGAAAATATTCTTGCCGTATCCATATTCTAAATTAGAAAAGCGTGTTGCGCTCCGAAAATAAGGCTGTTAGAAAATGAAATTCAAAAAATTTTCATTAGTATCACTCCCTCATAACATAAATTGCATTGGAGCGAGCACTAGTATTTCAGAGTGGTTAAGCCTACACTTCGGGCTTTATGTGCCCAAGAATTCGAAGGTGAGGGACATTTGTAATTGTAGCAAAGGTCTTAAGAATTCCTAAAACTACTTCCCGTGAAACTTAGTCGAAATTTATCACTCTTAAATGGCCTTCGTTACAGTCACTTGTGTTTGAGTGAAGGAAGTGAAAACTTTCAGAACCAAAGCCGACTCTCGTGACCAGAAAAGGTTATTGTTTCTTTGTAAGGAATAGAAAGAGGAGGATTCTGCCAAGAAAAGAAATTCTTCTATTACCGTTGCACAAAAGCTAAATAAAATGACTTCTATTCTAGCTTCAAGTAACGCGAATTAAGAAAGCTACCGAGTTCGTGACTTGTATATGTGTTACTCTCAAGTGAAGCGAAAGATGTTACACATACAAAAATAAAATCTCGCAGAGCTTTAAAAGTTGAATAAGTAAAAAATACTTTAGATATGTCAAAACACAATAGAAATTGCTGTTTATATGCATTTTGTCGAAAATGTGTGTAAAAGCCAATTGAAATAATTTGCTTATACATTAAATTATATGAAAAATAATAGTTTTCTCACAACAATTTCTTTAATGTCTTCCATCTGACAGGAATATATTGTTTAGGAGATAATTCACTGGATATCCTTTCATTGAATAATATCTTATTTGTATGAACTATAAACAAAATAAAATAAGTAAATATCTAAGACTTAGTATTATGCTTTAAATGAAAATAAATTTGCTACTGTTAACTGATCATTATAATAGGTCTTTCAAAAGATTTATTTCTTTTGATTTTTCTCTTTAAGAAGCATACAAAAAGAATGAATATATTATTTTTCAACATATAAATTACTCTACCAAAAATTTAAAGATTTTTAATAAAATGTAAATATTTCGTTACTCGAGTAGATGAAGATATTAATAACTGAATAGCCCTTTTGTAGCATTTAATCACGGGATTTCTTTTCAAATTATATCACGCAAACTTGCTTAAATATAGGGATGAAATGTTAATTGTTCCAGCGAAGTTTTGGTTTCTGAATACGAAACTTGTTTAAGTAACAGTTGAAAAATTAAAATATTCTCTCATGAGGTACAGACTCGAATATTTATTTGTTTTTACTTTTATGATAATCTAACAAACGCGTAGCACGTCAGCGTTTTATGCCAATTTGACTTAATGTCTAAATAAAGAATATTATTTTAACCCAAAAGCAGATATTTTGAAAAACTGTGTAAAATTAGTAAGCGATTTATGTGACGTGAATAGAGTAATCTTTTATGATGCCTGTATTTCTATTATTGTGTATGTTTAAACCAGTTAAATCTTTTTTGAAATTATAAAAAAATTTTGAAAATAAACTAGACTACAAATAATCAAAAAAGGATTTACAAGGTTTTTAACCAAACTTTTCTATCTCTAATGATCCCATTTTAAATCTCTTATGTGAAATTATGGCCAAATAGGGAGCATCTTTTTGGTACCACAGTTCGTGGATTCGAACCCTTCTGAAGACTTAGTTGTTCTTAACCCTTCAGAATCAGCTTAAAGCAGAAGTTCCTGGTCTCATGAGTCGTTGTGTTGCAAAAGTATACACTGATCGATTTAATTTGCTCCAAAACAAATTAAATCGAACTTCTTATTTAATATATTCCCATTAATGTTTCATTATTTGGTGTTGCTTTTCATCAAACATACCTCGAAATAAAATAATAGAACACATGCCTAGTCAATTGAGCCAGAATTATATAGAAACTTAATTGTAAATTTATCGCATTTTATACCGAAATGTTGTAAAACCCTTGAAATAGGAAGTGTGATATATTTAAAGATTTAGGTTTAAAATGAGCTAGCATATACCTAATTCTAACAAATGATCCCTTTCAGTATTTACCGAGAAAAAATACAAATTGCCCTTTCTATTGCGAAGTGAAATAGAAAAGAATGGATATGGGATCAGTTACAAAAACTAATTTTAATTATTTAATTTTTTTCTCATTTTAAAGTAAAACATTTAACTTTTAAAGTCATTTTTTGAAAAATGAACGAAAAGTCATCTGAGAAGGGTAAAAAAATTCCTTTGTAAACCTAGTGTTAAGAGAAGTTTAATGTAAAGAAGTCAGATTATAAATATAAAAAATATTAACAGTCTATCTTTTAATTTTAAAATTAAATTTATTTATGTCTACATTGATACTTTCATTCATGTAAAATATGTAATTTTTACTTGCAAAAAATTATTAAAATAATAGGGAAATGAATTTTTGGTAATGTTTACGTTTGATAATTGAGTTATGGCGATATTCGCATTCTGCGAGTCGCAATATGCAAATTTTCCCTTCGCCTCCTGCGAAGAAGCAAGCGCGCATGTGCAAGATCGACAGAGGAAAATTCAACCTAGACAGTCCAGCGCGTCGCTTCGCTGGAGTTCCCTTACATCGTAGAAGGAAGGTTTTCGCCCAGCCACAGCGGCAGATGTCCGCATGATTTCAACCAGCTGAGCTCAACTAAAACTTCTATACACGAGTTGTAGAAGGTTGTTCTTTTTATTTTATTGTAATAAACGAAGTTCGTTTCTTTTACATGTTGGGAATTTCTTTATCCACAGTGTTAAGCAGGGGTCAAGATTCCCCACAGAGTCAATGAAACTTAATGACCTCCTATCAACGATTTAAAATGTATCTTTCCTTTCGTTAATTAATGAAAAAGTTCTTTTGTTACTTATTATTTTCAATATTATACTTATTATTTTGTTACTTTTATTATTTTCAATATTAAAGAGTGAGCACATTATCGATAGCCACGAGAGTACTGAAAGAGTGTCTCTCAAACCCTGTTTTACTCTATTAATGTCTCAATGTAAAATAACTCGGAAATCTAAGCCATGCAGGCACATTTAAAGAAATTTCCTGTTTTCTCCATAGTTCTTATCTAACATTTCCATCTCATGTCCCATTTCAAGAAGGTACTAGAAATATGTAGGTGTTCAGTATATTATAGTAATTTCAATTAAAAGAATAATAACAGGATTTTATTGCTTATGCTTCGATTTGATATTCCTACTGTTAGATCCAACTCTACTTTCTCGAACACGATTCATTTCCTACTAACAGCGGTGTTTTGTGGTACATTACATACAGAGGATCCACAAAATTAGGTTCCTTATCCTAGTTGTCTTAAGTTGAAACTATTGTATAGATTATTATGAAATATCGTGTAGGGCATTGTTTGAGAGAATAAAAAAAATACTAGTTAACTAGTTGTTTTTATGAATTACACATTTTGCAAACATTTACTCTAGTTTTTAAAAAAATTCTACAACAAAACATGTTAACGTGACGTCCATTATTTTCAGCTACCCTCTTGCTCCATCTTGCATAAATCCCAAACGATTCCCGATTGGTTAGGATGCTGGCCTCCGGTACTGGAGTTTGTGGAATTCAAACCCGCTGTGGTATGAATATTCGTAGCCGTTCGCAAAAGGCTTTAAGCTGTAGGTCCCGGTCTCCTTAGCCCTCGTGTTGTTAAAAAGTAGGTTGTAGCACTCCAAACCATCTTGCATAAAAATTGTGCGTGAAAGGCACTTAACAATGACAAACCAAGAACTATACTTGAACTGAAGGAGAGCATTTCATAATATGTTGTCAGCATTTACCCGGACAAACTGTAGAGCATGCTATCTTCTGATTTCAAATGGTATCTAAAAATGATGGCTATCATATAGTTTTGAGTCAATGAAACTTAATGACCTCCTATCAAACATTTAAGATTTATCTTTCCTTTCGTTAATTAATGAAAAAATTCATTTGTTACTTATTATTTTCAATATTATACTTATTATTTTGTAACTTGTATTATTTTCAATATTATAGAGTGGATACATTATAGGTAATTACTTTCGATAGCAACGATAGTACTGAAAGAGTGTCTCTCAGTTATTACGACTAACTTTTTCAAATGGTGTACTAATGTTTTACTAAATTAATAAATATATTAAATAGTGTAAACGTTAGCTAAATGTATAATTTATCAAAAAACTTTTGAACTTTTTAAAATTTTGAACCAATTTTTTATTTACCTAAACAAATTCCTCTCCCTTTATTATGCCTTACACAACATTTTTTAACTTCCTTAACAAAAGTTTCGACTGCAGACAACTTTAAAGTAGGTAAGTTTAATTATGGACACCCTGTATTATAGAATGTTTATCAAAATTTTCACTTAGGAACAAAAACATATATGTATATTATTTTCAATCTTTTATGCCATAATTTCTTTTAGTTAAAATTATGACATTTTTACAAAATTCCTTGATTTACCTATCAACTTTGTGTCATAAAATGGCGTTGATCGTAAAGTATGTTAATACGCATTCTTTACGGAAGTGTATTAATATTTGTTTTCAAAAACTACACTATCATCAGTCTTTAAATAACTGATAGAAATTTCAGTGTCCTTAAACATCGATAAAGTGAAAAGTAAAAAATGCAACATTTTGAAGCAGTAAAGCATAATTTATTATTTCATAATTTTTCATAGTTTCATACCATGAGTTACTTAAACGGAACTTTTTTTTATCTACTGTTTGAATATGCTCTTCATGGTTAATATTATTTTTGAGATTTGAAAGAAATGGGATGCACAAAATTTGATGTTTAGTTATATGAAATTTAGTAAATAATTTATAATTTTGTATTAATCTTATTATTATACATAATTTACAATTTTCTAAAGACTATGCATTTATAGCTTTATTAAATAATAAACATACCGAATTTACATATATATATTCATATATAATAACATATTGTAGACATCAAATACAGTTTAGCTAATAAATCTATTTATACAACATGAAGAAATTGGCACATCAATATTGCTAAGGAAAATTTATCATTAAATAATTCCACACTTCTTGACACAGTTATATTTTATGAAACCTAAAAATAAGTTTCATTAGTAAAATATTTGTGTATCTGAGATTTAATATAAAATTTTGTAATTGAATACTTTAAAAATTGTAATGTGCGCATTAAAATGTCATTGAATGGGTTTCTGGCCATTCTAGCTTTAGCAGACAAAGCTCATTTGAAATATGACTTTATTCCCCTTGGCTTGAAAGATGACATATGGCTTTATTCATTGGAACCATAAAGTTTCTCTCACAGACTAGAGTTTGGATACAAATTGCATACAAAATTTTCTCTCTATTAATATCTCGCGCTAATTGTTCTCTTTTAATATTTAAAAGAATCCCACACTTTGGAAATATAATACAACCAGAACAAATAATATATATATATATATATATATATATATATATATATATATATATATATATATATATATATATATATAATGTGTGTGTATATACACAGTGCTTGCATTGTATATATATATATATATATATATATATATATACACACAAAGCCGGTTCTGGGCTCCTGAGTGCGAGGTAGTATTTAGCTGCTCCATATCAGTGCGTATTCCTATTAGATATTCTATCAAATTCCCTAGAAATTTGGCTACCTGTGTACATGCACACATTGCACAATTACCTGTATAAATATACATATATATATGCATTATATCAAGTTTATTTAACTTTAACATTTCCTTAAAAATATCCTCTCTCCCATTCAGATTTCTTAAAATATTTTTCCCAGCTTCTAAATGTCTTAATCAAAGGAGTGTCTTCGACTTAAAATTATTTCGATATAATTCCCAAAGATTTCTATCCTATAGCAGTAAAGTTTCCTTCTATTCAACACGTTTTCCAGCTGTCTTCGGCAAATGGTCCGTTTTTTCCTAATCTTAACACTTATTTCGCTGAGTAAGTTTTTTCTACTTTGCGAAAATTCTTTCTGTCTTCACTCTTGGGTCCACCTTTGTTCGAGAAGATTGATTTTTGTGTTTTTCTCTTGTCTCTCGTTGACTAGTAAAGATGTCCTTTTTAGCAGCTCTAAAATTTAATTAGACTTGTAGTAATTAAGTTTTAATTAGACTTGTGCCGTTCTCTTCAATGTCGGCCGATTGCATTTTTATTACTGCTAGCTGTTTAGTTTTCTCCTTGTCCAGCAGTTTTATAAATATTGGATTACATTTTATCCTACAGGATTCGAAATCCATTAAAAATACAAATTTAACAGGAAAGCGTTAGATTTTTTTATAGATTTGTTTGAGTAAAAAGCTGTATAAAAACGGCTTTGGGGTAATAAGGAAGATGTAGCGTCAGTAAACATACCAAAATAGTAGATACAAGAAAATTTTAAGTCCAAACCGGGGTCTTTATGTCAAAACTATGTTAGTTCATAGTTTTTCCAATTAGCTCATACATTTCTCTTTTCCTTTCCCAGCAAGTCCGGGGAAGTAAATAAAATAGGGGCTTAATTCGATGTGACCGGCAGAGTAATTTTCGCCGTTTTACATATATAAGTGGCTAGTCTTGAGTTCAAGTTTAGGGGAAACTCTTTATTCCAGTAATTTAATAAACATACACATATATGTGTGTATACATACATATATATAGATATGTATGAATGTATGTATGTATGTATATATGTATGCGTGTTCGTATATGTATCATGTTTTCGGTAATAAACAGGTGGAATGGAAAATAGTGTACGCCTTTATTATTAAATAAATAAAAAATATTAAATTTGCATAAACTTTATTGACCTATTTTAAGGAATATTTATACGATATTGATTCTTGAGATCTAGTATTAAAATGTTTAATGAAAATTTTGAGGCAACAGCTTAATTTATAAGTACTACTTTCGACCTCTGTTTTACATTTCTTTTGCCTTTTATATATTAGCCGATCTATGGCCGAATGGATACCGAACTGCTTTTCAATACAGGATTTTTTAGGTTCGACTCCCATTGTTGGAATGTCCGTTCGTAGCCGTTTGTAATTGAAACTAAACAGTATGTCCTGGTGTTATTAGCCCTCCTGTAGCGAACCGTTAGACGTAGATCTCCAAATCAACCAACCAAAAGATCACGATTTTCCCGTAGCAGGAACTTTTGTACAATAGGACACTCCAGGAAGCAGCGTATTTGTTAACTTTACGCATATCCACGTAAATAGCTCAACTTATATAATTCCGAAGTTTTTTTCACTGCAAAGTAACTTTAACTTATTACAGTGTCATTTCGATGACATTCGACGCTGTGTTTCAAAATTTGAAGAAACAAAAGGGTTAATTCTAGTAGAATGGACACAAATGCGTATGTTAGCATGTTGGCTTCAAATTTATGGACGGCAGTGAAAACGAATGAGTAACCCGTACTATTAGCATAAAATGAATAGCATGTGGAATGTGTAGCCCGTCTGTTTAACTAAATAGTAATCAAACTAATCCGAGATAGAGAATACGAAAGCAGTTTAATAAATAAAAAGGATATAATTTGTGAATTTGTTGGGGAAGTTTCGCTTCCATTCATAAATTCCAGTAACGCCGCTAACTTGATATATACACAATATGTATGTTTGAAAATATTATTTTTTAATACTTAAGTAGGCAATAATCTTAATGTTTACACTTGTTTATAATTTGTTGTCACATATTTTTCCTTGGCATTTGATTTATATTTCTAATAATTCTCGACACAAACCTTTTATTCTATATTGTAATCAAGAAAACGATTAAAAGAATTTCATCAATTTCAAATTTTTAAATTTGAAAAGGTTGACGAGAAACATAAATACAAAATCGTTTCTATAAAATGGGAACTTGCATATCTGTATGTGTGTGTCGTTTTTAATATTAATGACTGTAGTTGTGTTGTTTTTAAATATGCAAAATATTTAATAAGTTTTCAATATATACAGCATTTTCAACGCTGATTATATCATTATGATCTGATTATCCATAAAGCGCTGCAAAATACACTTTTCATTCTTTCAGAATAATGTCGTTTCGTATCCTTACCAACGTTTAAAGTGAAACGTGCATTTCCCAAAGTTTAGCATCTTAATACATAGTACATGAAAATTTCCCCTTTCTGCGCCAATACTCTAGGCTACTAAAAGTTCCAACATAATCTTCACATCTAGATTTAACAGCCTCTTGCAACAATATATAGGACTGTGGCAATATATCCGGAATGAACAAGTTACGACGTAACCACGAAAGATAATCTGATTATAAATTTCATGGTCGCGTTAAATGTAAATATTAAATTAACAAGGCTATCCTTTAAAATAAAGGATTTCGGGATAAACCTTTCTCCTAAGAATATTTTGTTAAAACAGAGGACGTTGTTCTAGGAATGCGTCCTCATTTATTATGATTTATGAATAAATGATTACAGATAGGCCTGGTTATCTTAGAGAAAACAGTGATAAATATTTTAATTATAAATCTTGCGTGTTGTTGATCAAGACTTCCAACTTTATGAATAATATGATAAAGATAAAAATATATTTTACGCATTTCTTTCCTAACAAAAAGAATGTTAATGATATTCTTTGTTTTATTAAACTAAATAAATTATAAGAAGCTATTGATTTTAATCAGTGTTGCAGATAGACATTTTTTGCATACGTTTTGTGAAAAGCATCAAACTATGCATAGAATAAAATAAGCATTGTTTTGATCACATTAAAAAATAAGACTTTGCAGTATTTATATTGAAACAGCTGTTTATTAGAATAATAAATACATAGTTATCAAAGCATTAAATATTCTAATATGAATCAGGAAATCAGATGAATTATTTTATGTGGCTAGGAAAGTGACAGTAACTACGAATGTCGTGTTAGAAACTGTTTTAATTTATAGAAATGTATGTGTTACCAGAAATTTATGCACCCCGTTAAAATAACTGTTCCATAAAGGGAAGTATTTTGTAGATGAATCAAGTGAGGGAAATAAACTAACTATCTAAATCAAATAAAAACAAAATTTAAACGATATTTTCATATATAAATATTATACGGGTTACAATAAAAAAAAAACAACTATTTTTATGTATAAAATGAGTTGTTTCCTGTAATACATAAAATTTCACTGTACAGTAATTTTATATCTAGGGCAGCAAAATATTAAAAATCCTTAAATCTGTAATTTATTGAATAAAATCATTATTTTTAAATCTGTTACTTTTTCTATGGTGGCTTAAGTTTTAATTACAAAGATTTCTCTAATACTATCTCTATGCATAAAAATTTTAAATTTTGTAAAATTTTTAAAGAAAACTTGACCTACATAGATAAAATTATTTTTTATAAATTTATTATTCATTCGATCAAAAAAATTTCCAAATATGATCAAAATATGTTTAACAAGAATAAGGCATAATTAGAAGAAAAAAGAGAAAAGAGCATTTTAAAAATTGACATAAATTAAAAATAATTAATGTTATCAAATTTTTTAAAGAAATGATGCCATTAATTTAGTTATACATCAAATGATATATGAGAAAAGTTAATATTCTTATGATAATCTTAAAACTTTTAATAACAATGAGTAACATCTGCAGTTTTCTTAAAATTAACGAACAAAGCAACTAAGTGTGGAGACACAGAATAATATGTTGGTGGTTCAAAAAAGAACGTAACAAGTCCTTTAAAATAAGTTAATTTACAAAATCCAAATGCTATATAGAAAAAGTAAGACATTTGGTACAGATTTTTTTTCAACAGAGTCTCAATGGACATAAAAGCATTTGTTCCATCTGTAAACCAATTTATCGAAACTCAAGTTGAAGAAATCAGTGCCCTTGCCTCTGAGCCACTTACTAAACTTCGCCATCGCTTTGGAAATGTTATCCTTCCATGAGATTCTTCAACAGCCCGAAGAGATGAAAAGCAACTGGTGCAAAAACTTCCATTTGCAACAGTGGTCATCTGTTGTGGATTTAGCCCTAACCTATGCTCGTGTCGCACACTTTTTATACTTTATAAAATTACTTTTACCAAAACCACACATGCATTCTGAATGTTATATTTTGTCCGCAAATACCCATTAGCTGACGATGAATTTCTTCTGGTAAGGTGTGTTTTTCAACACAACAATCTAATTAACTTCGCACTTAAATATCTGACCTTGTTCTAGTCAAAGCCTCAATCTTCTATCTTAAATTTAGGAGCTTTACGGTACAATTAGCTCTTTCTTTAGGTGGAGTGCATTAATTGTGTGGTGTATCTATTTAGATATAGAACTTCATACACTCGGGGAACATGTGCATCCGTGAGAGCTCTTGTTCCCTTACATTTTGACCCATCCTCATATATATGAGTATGGATGGGAAAGGAGGATTTTAGTTACATTTAATAATTTTTTTTCTTTCAAACTATAATTTGAGTTTACTAAACAAGGCAACTATTAACATTTTTGTTAGATTTCAAACGGTGAGTTATCTTTAAGAATCTTTAATAAGTTTTAAGAATCATGCCATTTTGAGGCTTGACTTAACTATATAATTTAGGAAAAAGCCTTTTATGCAAATAATATTATACGTGGTATATTAGTAGCTTAGTATCAAGCCATTGAGAAAGATTAATACATGCCTGGGTTTGATCAGTTTGAAAATTTTTATCAGACGAAATTTCCTTTCATGTACGCATTTACCGTCCATTTAAAGATACAAGTTTTTTTTTTTTTTTTTTTTTTTCAAAAAGCAAATAATTTCTCTCTGATTTTATTATAATTTACCAAGTGAAAGTGAAATTAATCCGTTATACATCAGACTTAATAGATAATCCGTCAGCTAATGAAAAGAAAATCTGGAATATTTTATATACTTCTGCTATGAATGGTCTAGTAAATTTCTTAATCATCATTCTTAAATTATATATTCTATGAAAGCATAACACCACTAATCAAAGAGTAAGAATTTAAAAATGTAATAATTTTGATTACTGGTAGCAGCAAATCAAAGTGAAATAGATAGCAGGATATGTTAGATTGTATAAAATCCGACTATCAGAAATATCTTAAAACGTCTGCTATTAAATTTTGTATTATTCTACAGTTCACCTTTGTTATCTTCGGTTAAGAATAATACGAAATCTAATTACATCTACCTCACCGTAGATGTATTTTAGTAGATGTCTTTAATTTACTGAGTCTGAGATATATTAACAGGTATAGATTTAATAATGTCTTGTTTTTCTATGAATTTACCTCAAAAGAAGTGAATGGGTGATTTCTGTCATAATATAAAGTCAGTATGAAATTGAATAAAATATAAAAACAGTTTTATAATATAACAATTATTTTAATTTCAAATAATTATTGAAAATAGAAAAAGGTTGAAATTGTTGAAAATAGAATAAGAAAAAAGGAACCAAGTATATTACTCTACATCAAAGAAGAAGCCCAAACCGTCGATCGCGAGCTAATACCAGCTCACGATTAATCTTTCTGTACCTTGCATTGTCAGGCTATTTATTCTCTCAGTGCTAAAAAACTTTAGGACTAAAGAGCGCCACCCTATCTATTAAATTTAATATCTGGGAAAAAACCTGTTCTTATATCTATTACTAACAGATAATTTTAAGTTAAAATTCAATTTATTTTACTTGCATAATTTTATTAAAACTGATTTCATATTTAAATTTATGTTTCTAGGCAATAAACAAATATAAGATTAAAAAAAAATTCTTACATTTATCCTGTTTTTTCTTCTCCTTGCTAGCTCACAGTGAAGATTTAAAAACGGTATGGTTGCTTTATAAGCTTGGCAACCCCGACACTAGATTATTAAGTTTAATAATATATTGAAACTAAATGTAAATATTCAATAAGTGCAAACAGAGAGGAAATTATAAATTCTTTGAAAAGTTTATTAAGATTAATTAATTATATTTAAATCGCTTCGCCGCAACCTAAAATTTATTTATATGCAGATAGTTATATTCATAAAGGGATATATGAAGCAATAAAATAACAACAGATTTCATTTAAAATAAATCAATTTAGAAATTCTGACTTACTGAAAAATGAGTCTATTCTGTATTTTTGTTATATATTTTTTCACTTTCATATTTGTGAAATGTCTATTGAGCATTCCTATTCGATTTTAGTCCCTATGTTAAAATCTAGTTACACTTCAGAGTTTGTCTTTTGCAATCCCCTGAAACTTGCTATTATAAACTAAAAGAGCAAATAAGATTCTTACGTATTGAATAACAATGATTAATGCTCATTAAATGAATAAAAATGTGTTGATAGAATCAGAGAATATAATAGTTATCTATATTTAAGTTAGTTTAGATATCACTGAGATGAACCCTATTAAATCATGAAAATTTTGTAGAATTCGTGATAAAATCGGATACACAGTATATAATCATATACCAATTCTTTTATAATACCCCTAGGCACAATAAATTGAAATACTTCGAAAAATATTCAAAATGCTTAAAATTTATAATTTTTAATTAAAACTGATTTAAACGTTCCTATGACAAAATTAAAAAAATATGACACTATGGCTTATATGTATTTAATAAATTTTCTACCTTTCTACACATTTTCAATTTTAGAATTAATATGTTTAGGATGAAAATATGGTTTATTTGTAATTTAGAGGGAAAAGGATTACTATTCTCTAATTAACTATAATAATTTTAAGTACGCAATTAAACATAAACCGATAATTTCAGCCTTAAATAGAATATTTTTAATTAAGTGGGATTTTTATGAAAGTAAACTTCATGGTCGACTAAACTTGTAAACGTGATAAATATTCATATTCATAAAATACGTTTAAAAGTGGCGATTAATTTAATATTTAAATTGTTAATTAGAGGAAACCTTTTTTAAAAACTACGTTTAACTCCTTTAAATTACAACACCTGAAATGAAATATCGTGAAATATGGTTTTAAATTATTTGTAAAAAAATATTGACAACTTAAAAAAAATACTGTATGTGATCCTATAACAGAGTTCTTTAACAGGAAAATAATTGCAAGATTTGAGATCATATTAAGTTCAATCTAACGAAATTTATTAGGTATTTATGTCGGCAGGTAATGGTGGTAATTTAAAGCAATAAAAATATAAAATATTGAATTTTATCTAAGTACAAGTAATAAAATATCTGACAAGGTAGAAATAAAACCATTTAAAATTTCTGTAAAAAATTCTTGGTGATAAAGTGTTATATATACAGGAGGAATAGGAATTCTTAGATACAAAATCATAAGTGTAGAAAATTATATTTATAGCACATTAAGTTTTTTTTTAACTTTTTATTTTCGAAGAGGCAAAGTATAAACATTATAACAGTAAAAAACTGCTCTCGTAAATTTTATGATTTTTTTTAATTGTTTCAGTTTCTAAAGAAACCTGAAAAGTAGAAAGAATTTCTTATGTGGTTCGTGCAGACAAACTGTAGATAGCACATCAAAATTTTGGAATCGAGAAATTTTCCGAGCGAGAGGTGTTTTCCCAGTTCAACTGAATAACCTTAACCATTCGCCGAACGGTGGCCGAAGAGATAGGGTGCTAATCTTCGGAATCAGAGTTCAAGGGTTCGAATCCTACAGTGGCATGGATGTTCGTTGCCATTCATAATCAACTTTAAACAGTATATCCCAGTCTCATTACGATCAAAAAGTAGATCGTAGTGCTTCAAACTAAACCTTACGTATGCAATATATGTAAACAATCTTTATGGGGCTTTACAGCTCCCATATCCCTTCTCTACTCTTCCACGAATGGGATGTATTATGTTTAGTATTTTTTCCATAGATTATGAGAAGTACTTGTGCTTATTTTATAAAATTCTTTTTATTGGTTAAGTAATTTTAGATGCTCATTGAATCCATTGGATTGTCTAAAGTATACATACCATGGTTATTGATAATACATAAGAGACAGCTTTCACATAATTGACGGACCAACGTAAAAAAGTCGACATATACTCAAACTCTTATTTATTTTGTCATTTCACATTATATTTACTGTAAAAAGTTATTCTGACTGACATTCTGCTTTGAAATGGCATTTGTAGAACTACATACGTTTTCGCAGTTCTTGTCTCTATAACTATATATAGGGTTTTTTAGTCGGAAGCTCTACGGTGAACCAGGACCTATTGTCTAAAGCCTTTTCCAAATGGCTATGTCCATCCATGTCAGCAGTAGATTTTCGGTAACACGTTAACTTTATGTAACAATAAGTTGCATTCGGTGTTTCAACGTTGTTTTACCTCTTCTCGTTAGTCTTTGCCAAAGACATACAGAACAGGACCGGTTGGAACTAGGAAGAAGCTTCGAACATCTTCCAACCAATAGAAAAGCCCGTTGGTTTGGCGGGATTCTGACCCCTCCGTTTTTGAGTGGACCCCTGTTTTTTCTCCACGGGGCAGTCTGATTATTTTAGAGGACAAGGTTGTTACCAGAGGAAAGAAGAGAGTGAATACTACTGGCATCCTCTGCTTGCGGGATATACATTTTTTGGAGCGACAAGGGGAAAAGGAAGAGTAACACCATTTTTTTGCGAGATCGAAGTCAAGTCCAGAGGAGTCTTCAACATCTACGAGCGATAAGTAGTATTCCTGATGTATTCCTTAGGCATTTAATTGTATAAAATCATTTAATCAAGACATATTAGGTGTGTTTTATAATGTGTTTTAATTTCTTATTCTTAAACACTAAATCATCGTATCATTATTTTCACACTCTATTAACTCAGTGTAAAAGATTTACTTCAAACAAAAATTGCGAATATATTTTAGTCTTGTATGTCCGTTTGAGAAGAAATGGATCTAGAAGAGACATTTTGGTTTTCTCACTCTTCTTAGTACTTTGAGAATTTACCGCTGGGAAATGATATTTTGATTGTTTTAGGGAGATCTTATGGATAACTATGTAGAACATTCTCCTAACAGAATTAAGTAATAACTTTGTTCTATACATTATAAGTTAAAAATGATGTTCTAATAATAGGAATGACCTAAAAATTCAGAAAGAAAATAAATTCATATATACATCTATTACTTACTGCTTCTTGTTCCATTATTGAAACAGCGTTAATCCCATGGCAGTTAGTTATAACTTACTGCTTTACGATGCAAAATTTGATGTTTTTATACTTTGATATAACCCAATTAAAAACAAAAGTAACCGTTATATAGATTATGTCCAATATAGCCATGGTTCTGTGTAGTTACCCATGTGTGTTGTAGGATAAATAGCTGATGACTAGAATGAAGTAATATTTTTCATAACACAGAAACTATTTTACATTTTCCCATAAAATAAATATGGTTTCATGCATGAATTCTAAAATTCTGAAACAAATAATTTAAGACAGACATTCCTCTGAAATCTACGTGGGAAAGCATAGCCTTTTTAAATAAATTCGCAAAAAATTTTTTTTTTAAATTACCTAACTGTGCATGATCAAAACGGCAAAAAATTGTACAAATAAGAAAATATCTTTATAAGCTTTCTTGGATATTTTTGCTCTCAGTAATGAACTAACTTATCAATTGAAAGAAGTTTAACCCTCCGAGTGGAACACACCGGGGAAAAAAAGGTCTCCAAAAATACGCTAAAGTTTTATTGTGTCAGTTACCAAAGTGTTCTATGACTTTTTACTTCACCCTTTGCCTCACCCTCGTTATTGTCTCATTACTTCCGGTTATAAATATATATATAAATAGACATTATTGATTGTTAATTTTTAATACACATAAAGCTCGTCAAGTCTCGAAGATCATCACATAAGAAATAACGTATTCTAAAAGTACAAATAATTTTTTTTTTTTTTGAGAATTATTTATATTTTTTTACTAATGTCATCCAAGATATTTCAGTGGTGCAATTAGAGATATATATGTTGAAGCAAACGAAATACTTCGAAATAGTGATTGACAAAGCCATGAGAAGCTATCAGCGTCTTTGTTCCTCAGAGAGTAGGGGTGCATCCCTCAATAAATGTCAGTCAAAGAGGGGTGCAGTTCCTAAACAATCGACCTGACTCTCCTACCTCATAATTTCATGGGGAAAAAGCACTGTCAGAAATGTACAATACATTTATTTTTGGAACATTTTTGGGGGTTGAAAATTGTCTGTGACAGCTGGCGAAATTGTACGTGCAAACCGCTTAGAGTGTTAAAACGATTCTCTTTAATCATATGGAATTTTATCATATGGAACAGGCGTAGACTGAGTGATATCCTGTAGTCGACCACAAATCTTATGGATATAGTATTTACAGTAAGTATAGTGATGCATTCAGAGCTGATTTTAAAAAAGATGTAAAATAAGATAATGAAATAACCGAAATTGCATACAAGTAATAGATAATTACTTAAAATGTTTAGATATTAGTTCATTCAAGATAAATTTTGTGAAACTTTCAGAAACAAGCGTTTTCAAAATAAGTCACTTTCTTAATTTTTTGACTTTGTATCTTACAAGTAAAATGCTGCATTTATTTTTTTAATAATAATCTAAAACTTCTCTGTTTTTATTCCTGTAATTTCTTGAACTGTCTAAATTTCAAGATCAATTCTAGGGTATATACGTACTTATAGGTATCTAAGTGTTTGGCAGAAGTTATTAACAATTCGTTGTTGTTGTTGTTGTTGTTTTTCATGCCACTTGGACAAACCAAGCACGATTGAGCATGCAGGCTTTCGTTTTAATACCAAGGGGTGCACCTTTCGTTTGTTTTAATGGGTTCCATTAAGGAGTAAGAACGACTTCGCTCAAGTAGACCCTAGTAATTTTGAAGCAGAGACCAAACAGATGACCCACAAACTTGGCCTGCCACCAGCAGAGTTAATGATTGAAAATTTGGAGGACATTGGGACCACGAACATAGTTCACGTGGCCCAGTCACCTTTAACGAGCACTGCGGATCTTAGGCCGGCTCGGGTTCCAAACCCCCAACCTTTCAGTTACGAGAGCGTTGCCCTAGCCGACTGAGTTACCGAGGCTCGTCTTAATTTGTGCCCTACTGAACAATTCCAATTCAATTTCGTAAAAGCTAAAGGACATTTATGAGCACCTCTAAAACTCTTGTAAAAAGCACCATTTGTAAGTACATTCTCAATAAAAAGTCGTCACCTATACATGAACTTTTCAACTACCTTGATGTAAGAATTAATATATACACAGAAAATTACTCTGATTTATACTAATTTAATCTTATTTTATTTTGGTTCCCATACGATACATAGTTGCAATAATATTCAGAGTTCCATGTAATGTTATTTTCAAATAACTTAGCTTTCCATTGGACTTCTCTACTCAGATATTAGTTTGGTTTTCATACAAAGTGGTAGGATTCTACTACTGATAATATTTTTTCTGGGAATTTTCATAAACTGCAGTACTGATGAACACCGTTACGATAGGTGTTGATTATCATAATAAGCAATTGCCTTAACAAGAAATCTCATATGGGTAAAATAAGGCTCCTAATATCAGTAGCAAAAAGAATATTAAAATTATTTTTCAAAAAATCTTTATCTTCCGTAACACCGCTTAAAACTCTAGACATCAGATGGAGTTTAAAATTTGATTTCGTTTCCGATAACTATTGGTAGTGCAAGTTTGAAAAGGGGATATCTCATACGGTTCGGATTTTTGTTTCGATTTTTGACATTTTATTGATAATGATAGTTTATTGGTAATGATTTTGTATCATTAATAACAAAGTAAAATATATCATTAAAATGTGCTTTATATTTTTTGTATCCTTTAGTTCGCAGCGTCGCACCCGAATTATTCAAGGTTTTTATGAGGCTTCTTGAAATTTGCTTAATAGAATTATTCTGAATAAATATTTTTTCTATATAATCTAGAATACTATTTCAGTTATAACATCTCGCAAAATTATTTTCCATTTATTTTCATATAATAAGTAAGCAAAAGTTTTGACTCGGCATATGCTCATATGGATGACATTTCTTCTTAATATTCTACGAAATTCAGGTGACTACTAAAGTTCTCAGGAGGTAACAATTTGAAGCTAAATCCTTAAAAAAGGAAATGAAACAAAAACCACTTTAATATTCGATTTCATTTTTCACATAAGAAGATTCTAAAAGAGTAAATTTATTATTACTATATCAGTTAATACAAAATTCTGAGTGAGAGTAATAAATTGATTCCACGAAAACACAACACAGGAACACTACTATTAAGAGTTTAAAAATATATCTAAAATATATCTAAGGAGAAAAATACTTAGAGTGAATGTTTACAAGATTAATTTTTTGTAAATAGTGGTGAGTAATTGGTGAATCTAATCACTTAAGCTCTTTCTCTCAAAAATCGCTCTTAAGTACGTTTTCATAACGGAAGACATCGTATAAAAAGTCGTTTATTATAGTGCTATTGATTTCAGTTCTCCAAGAAGATTATGTTTTGAATAAAAAAAATGTATTTTATCATTTTTGTTTGCATTTCAAAAACTATGTAAATAATTTTAATTTTAATAGAATAACGTTATCTCTATCAAATAAAGATTAAACGATATTTGAAAAAATAGTAAATAAAACTCTGGAATCTAACTTATGTATTTCAGATAGTATTACATTAATGAGGATCTAAGTGCCATGTTCATATGGCACAAAACTTACAAATTATAATTTTATGAACATTTCATACAAGTATATTTATAAACCCAATTGATGTTTACTCAACATATATTGTCACGAAGATTCGAATGAACACACCGTTTAACTTAACAGAAAAATTTGTTGAAGCTAAGTAGCAACTCGCAACTTTACAAGATCGAGAAGTTGCCTACAGCTGATGGGTATAAACTTTTTACCAGAACAGAATATTCGAGAAATAACTAATTTACATATTAAAGAAAGATCTAGAAAGTTCAAGAACATAAGGAAACAATACATAACATTTTTAAATTAAAAATCTGTACTTTAAACCAACCGCCATGGAAAGCATCGAACCCACAATCTTCGGGTCCGGATCGCACGCTTTGACCATCCGGCCACTGAGCTCGTTGGATAACCGTCTTTATGCGGCAATATATTAAGCATACAATCACACACAATGCGTATATTTCAAGTATTTAATTTTAGTTTAAATTTTGATCATTTTAAAAATTATTAGACATCCGTTTTCAACATTAAAGTTCTGTCTAAATACTTTTTTTTTTTTTAAATGAAAATATTCTGAAAAATTCTAATTTTTATAAAATTTAAGGTCATAAGAAAATGATCTTAACTTCAAATTGATATGAAATTTTTCTAACACGTGCAAAAATTATCTTGCGAGTATGCCATTTAATTTTTTTCACCTTTTGGTATTTTAGTTTTTCTTAAAAAAATATGCTAGATGAAATGGCAAAACTAAATAATCTTAAAGTCTTATTACAAAAGTTGTAAAACTTTTTCTAAAAGGAGTAAAACTTATATTTTATGATAAGCATAAAATGACTTTTATAGTGAAGTTATTTCGGTTCAAAGTTATCTGTGTCCCCTTACATGTTTCAGCGAACTGTATATCTGTAAAATTCATTGATAATTCCTTGCATCCATATCGGAACTTTTTCATTATAGAATTTTTATCTTTTTTTCCATATATTTTTTGTGACTATGAATATAATGTATTGGAATAATAAAAATTCACAATTCAGAAAAATATTCAAAATTTATTCGATATTAATTAATTTGTTATTAAATAAAATCCAAGCTGTATTACATTAGAGACAAAAAATTGAGGTGGTTTAAGCTCAAATTTAATTTTAATATTTTTTTATCCAGTCCATAATAAATAGCAAAGTAAGATTAATATGTTATATATATTTACAATAACTATAAATCTGTCTATCTATATATAAATATATTTTTAGGGAGAAATATAGTTATATAATAGAAATTTCAAACACCACCGGAAGGCTTTTGAAGATTGTAAAGAAATGACAAAAATTATATAGGTTTTTTTGTTTTCGACGAAATATCTTGATAATTTGATGATAAAGAATTTATCTATACATAATTTAAAATTTGACTTTTTTAGTTTAACAAGTCTGTCATGGTTTAGGTTACTAGTCTTAATGTTATGAATTTTAACGGAAAAAAGAATACGATAATTTTAATATGCTGAGTGAAATGCGTTCTAATTAGGATATATCATTCAAACATATCTCTAAACTAACCTTATTTAAAAAAATACGTAAAAATACAAAACAGTTTAAAAAAGATTAGAACAACAAGATCATAAATTACAAATACTATGACAAAATTGAACTGTACGAGTTTATTTTTTTTACGTAGTTTAGGTTTGGTAATGTAGTATTTCTGAAAACGAAAGGTTTTAGAGCCTTTTCAAGAGTGTTTAGCACAGTAGTATTTGGCCGAGAAATTTGTCATAACTAGCCCAAATTGGTGACCATAAGCCACTCAAGTTTCTAAATAAGAACCAAATAGTTCCAAACTGGATCTCTGAACTTTTAGTGCATTTTAAATCAGAAATTATATAACGGAGATGGTATCGTTTAGAAATGTAGAATTTGTAACGATGCAGGAAAATAATCTATACTCACAGCAGTTTACGAGGGAGCGTGTCAAATTATCTGCTTATTAACATTAAAATAGCTCTACCTCCGTCATTTTATTTTTGAAAGTATATAATTAGAGTATAACAGGTGGTCTGAAACGTTCAATGGCTGACACATAGATGGCGCTACTATTATTAAATCCATATAATTTTCAGTTAGTACTAACCTTCGAAAGACACGTGTATAAATTTGACAGCTGTCGGATTATTAGTTTGTGAAATATAGTATTTTCAGTGAAGTAACATTTGTTAGTTTGAAAACAATCGATAATAAGGAATTTCGTGTTTTAATAAAGAATTGGTTTTTAGCTAAAAAAATATTATTGAAGACAAAACTTGGCTTGATAAACATTATTCAGACTCTGCACCAGGAAAATCAACCTTTGAGAAATAATGGTTTGATAAGTTTAAACAAGGAGAAATGATCACCAGGGACGATGGACGCAGTGGACGCCTCAAAGAGGCTGTTACCGACGAAAACATCAAAAAGTCCACAAAATAATTTTGGATGACCGTAAAGTGAAGTTGATTGAGGTATATGAGACTCTAAAGGTATAAAAGACTTATCGAGAATGAATATTTGTGTATGCGAAAGCTCTGTGCATAGTGGGTGCCGAGCGAGCTTACAATCGACCAAAACCAACAACGAATTGATGACTCTAAGCTGTGTTTGAAGCTGTTTAATCGTAATAAACCTGAATTTATGCGTCGATATGTGAGAATGGATGAAAAATGGCTCTATTATTTCACACCGGAGTCTAATCGACAGTCAGCCGAGTGGACTGCACGTAATGAACCAACTCCAAAACATGGAAAGACGCAACAGTCGGCTGGCAAGGTTATGGCATAAGTATTTTGGGATGGCATGATATATTATTCATAGACCATCTTGAAAAGGGAAAATCTATCAACAGCGACTATTACATAGCATTATTGGGGGCTTTTGAAAGACGAAATCCCGGAAAACGGCCCTATTTGAACAGGAAGAAAGTGTTGTTTCATCAAGGCAATGCACCGTGTCACAAGTCAGTGAAAACGACGGCAAAGTTATATGAATTGAGCTTCGAATTGTTTCCGCATGCATCGTATTCTCCAGATCTGGCTTTCAGCGACTTTTACTTGTTCTCATACATCAAGAGAATGCTCGTTGGAAAAAAATTTCTAACTAAGTCGAAACTAAGGCCTATTTTGAGGCTAAAGACAATTCGAATTATAAAAATGGTATCGAAAAATTGTATCACCGCTATAATCGTTGTATCGTCCTTGAAGGCAACTACATTGAATAATAAAATCAAATTTTATCAAAAAAAGTTTTTTTTTTCTATGTTAGCCCACGAACTTTTCAACCCAACATTTATATATTTTATCTCACTGGAAAAAAATCTTGTTGCTGCAGATGTAAACACAGAGCCGAGGTATATCCAGCTGCTTAACTTTGCGCGTACTACCTCTTTACTTAATCATAAGAGACTATCGGCTGTGTCATTAGCCATACGGGGAGTAAAATTGCTATATTCGTTCATGTTTCGCGTTGGGAATTTCAACTTAAATACAATATGTGGTGTGATCTGCAAGGTCATTTAACACGATGTCAGAATTGGGATTGAAAATGATCCTGACAGAAGGATAAAATGAATGAATGTTACGGCTTCTGAACCGAAATCGCTTCCAAACTCGAAAGGACTACCTAGAATCTGAGAATAAAGAACCATCTCAACCTGTTGGAAAAATAATTTTGCGATGGGAGTTGTATGCAATGGAAATTTGGAGTTAAGTACCACGACAGAAGCACAAAATGTTGCACATCTTCAATAGTCTCGAAAGCCTCGGACGGAGACAATAATTGACTAGTAGTATGTGATGGGGTCTAAGAAAAAGAAAATTTACACCATCACTGAAATGACCCATGGTGACCAGTACACCAAATTTTAAATGAAACATTTCGCACTTAGGTACCAATAAAGGTCATGTCGGGTATTCGGAGATTTTTAATGTTTTACGGTTACTTTTCAAATTGTGGATTGGATTAATGTGACTACTAAACTTAACCAGGATGGTTTAATTAAAAGTATAGATGATCAGGTTAGTCCTTTAAGCAACATCCTCGGAGCAAGCTCCTGACTCCACCCTATCACAAGAGGACAACAGCAGGTTCTAAGATATGAACGAATATGACTACTGTGATTGACACTCTTATATATTATCACACATCGATAGGTCTTCAAATTCCCCTGAACGTAACCCCAAAGAAAATCTGTGGGAAATTTTGTAACTCTTAAAGTAGTATCTTCACAATGTGGTCGACTTACGTTGTCTGATCCTAAATATGTTTGAGACGAGGTTGTAGTACCATCTAGATTCTACTTTTAACCAGAATCAGTCAGTTATTATGGTCAGATGAGTTATACAGTATTAATGGGATTCCTTAAAGGGTGACTAATTTTTGGTCCTATGTGCTTATAGATGTGAACACACTCTATATGACCATATATATATACAAATATACGAGCATATATACACATACACAATCAGACATGCACACACATACTCATGTATGTGCATAAGAGAGAGAACAAAGAATGTATTGGATGGAATATGAAATTTCCGATGCAAAGCACCTCGGGTCTGATAAATTCAACTTTAATAAATTCCGTCTCCATTCCAGGTACTCTTATTCTACGATTATTAATTATTATTTGAGTCAATCCCAGCGTGAAACAGATACGTTTGCTCCGAGGAGTCCTTTTCAAAGAGAGAAACGATTAATTGACAAACACTTTTGTAACATTTCAAAGAACACAATTGAAAATTGGCAATTCTTCTCCATTAATCTCTAAAATGATTTTATTCCACGCCAGTGTGAATCAATGTACTAGCCACTTTTCAGAGGAATTTCACGATAATTATTTAATCAGTCTCTTACCATACATTGTTTCAAACTCATTTTAATAAATATTGCTATTTATAATGTGTCCTGCGACAGTAATGCAACAACGAATTCGTAAGATTTATTCCGAAGTTATTTAAGGTATATAATATCGTGATTTTATTACACTGCTTTTGAGAATAAAAAAAAACGCATCCATTTTTTAAAGTAAATAATAAACGGCATTTATTTAAGAAATGGAATAAAGTACATATGTAATGGAAGTAAAGTGTTATATTTATCATACAAAGTGGTACAGATATCTCAGTATGGAAAAGTGAGGTAGCAAAACATGAATAAATTTCTACTTTGAAAAATATCAGAGTCACCATAAAAAGTTCTTTTCTGATGGAAAAACATCAGTCTTCCTGTAAAGAATATGCCCTTCTGGGACACATTTTGCCTCTGTTATTGATGCTGAGTACTAAACTATAGAGGAATGTTTAAGGGATGTTTTTAAGCCGTTTTTCAGGTTCGAAGATGTTGAGTACTTTGAGAAACAATTTTGCCAAGAGTATACAGATTCATACGCTTCCTATTTGCACTCTTCCAAGTTTCCGAGATTCCCAATGACTGGAAGTTTTAAAATGGTTGATTGCATATAATTTACAGTTAATCTTCCAAAGATGTAAAGAAAATAAAGTTTGATTTTAGTTTAGTAAAGTCCAATATATAAAATACAAAAGTATGATGGAAAAAGAAGAAGTTTAAAATTGTTAATAATTATAATGTTTTGGTATATCTTTTAGTGATATTTAAGAACATTTTATTACTAATATTTCATCACGAGCTTTAATGTTGAAAATGATATATTTTAAATTAAACTTCTGACTTTATTTTACTCACTTCTGTATCAATATGACATGAAATTAAAAACTATTTCTCTTAAGAAAGTATTAAAGATCTGAATGTTTCTTGAACTAAAGAAAAAAATATCAAATGCTATCTTATAAATTCCACACCGAATAAAATTTTCAAAAAGATTCCTGGAAGAATTTTGTAAAAGTTTCAGAGCAATCAATATATATTTCCATTTTGTAAAAGCAAATATCGAATTTTTAACACGATATACGCAAATATTTTGATAAACAGTTCTTTCTATTCAGTGAAAAAAGCTTCATATATAAAAAAGATATTTCTGAAAATTATATAAGTGAATGTTGTTTGTTGCTTTACATATTCTTTCTAACTCTGATTTTAAATGTAAAATAGATTAAAAAAAAATGAATTCCTGTAAAGTTTTTCCTTTACTGACTTATAATTTAACTCAAGATATCTTTGATAATGCACGAAGCAGATTAAAAGTATTAGATTTTTACGAAACTATAAATATAATATTTATTTTTCCATTTTTAACTTGCAACTTTAACCTTTAGGTGTCATCCATTTATTATTTAATTTTATAAATATCACTTCATTTTCGTTACAATATTTTTGACTGAGAGAGTATAACATTACTTAAACGGAAAATAGTTTTTTAGCGAAAAGCAAATGCGACATTAAACGGTGCTTGATAATTGCTGAATGACTAAGACAAGTGCAGATTTCGCTCACAGATAAATGAACATAAAAAAATAGTAAAAAGTTCCGTAGACGATTTTATGTATGTAGAAAAATATACCTTCTTTTTAAATAAATACTGGTATTAGTTTCTTCTAGAAAAATGCAATACTCGTGCAATTTTGGTATGTTTTTTGCAGGAACTATTTTCAAACGCACATAGAAGTTGCATTTTGTGTGTATCAACGGAGGAACGTAGACCACAGTACAGAGCCACACACACACTTTAATCCTTTTGACAACACTTTGCTAAAGTAACTGGAGGAGGGATTCACAAATAGCAAATATTGAAAAAAAAAGACCAGTAATCCTAAAATATGGTTACGTTAAAAAAGTCAGAAATGTAGGAAAGATAGAAGAAGACATGTTGTAAAAATCGAAAAACAATCAAGAGAATTTGAAAGAAATACCTCTTTTTACGAAAACTTTTTTATGTATGTTTACAACGTTTGATATTTTTAAGATATACTCTGGATCCACTCATTATTATATAATAAAAATGGAACCTTTTCCATGAAGAATTTATTACAGATAAGAATCACACCACGTGAGCAGGAGTTTTGCCACTTAAAGTTTAAAATAGTTCGTCGGAAAATTTAATACTGATAAATTATGATGATTAATTCCCAACAGGTAATATTTGCAATGTTTGTGGAAATCATTTTTCAAGTTGGATTAATTTTTCAATAATATCAGTTTTGTAGTAACCACAGATATGAGAAATGTTATGCCCTGTTTCATTTGCAGTCAGACCTAACAGTCTACATACACATAAACTTTAATTTTTACTGACGTAACAGAACTTTTTATCTAACAAGTACAAAGACTGAGTTCCTAGAAATAAGTTAGTAATAATGATAAATACCCATTGTTTCACAGTAAAACTGTCGACTTCTAAAAGGTATACATTATTTTGAAAACAATTGAAAACAATTACCTCAAAAATAGATTTCAACATTTATTATATTACCATCGTATAATCATACCGGATGCTGTTTTAAATCATTAAACGAAAGTGAACTACGAATGGTAAAGGCTTGCTGTCATATCTCACACCAGAATAAACCAGCCGTCCTCTTTCTAATCTCCTAATACTTCTGGCGAGTGCTCCTAATTAAAACCACCTACCCTTTTTCCATTCCCGTTGTAGGCTCGACCCTGTTTTCTTCCTCTGCTTTTATTGAAAATAGCTTCGTTCGATTACATAAGTCACTCGTAGTAAAACTTCCTTGTCCATAGCGGCATTTAGGAATAGAATGCAAATTCTCGCAATCCCTACAAATTGAATGGCACTTGAAATGTTTTTTTTTTTTTATTACAACTACATGAGCTCCCCAAGGGCACACCTCCTTTAGGTTTGTACGGGCTTTACGACCCTAGGGTACCTGAGTGATCTTTTCTTTGCGTACTTCCTGGTAGTCTAGAGTTTACCTTTGTAGTGTTTGCTTCTTACCGGGATGGACCACATTAAAATCGGACCATGAAGGGCCTCTCGTAGGTCAGCGGTGGCTTGGTAGCCATTATGGAGTCACTGTCGCGGCACGGTCATCAGGAGTTGCTGCTGTATGTCTTCGGATGGGTCAGCATAAAACACACTTACAACAGCATGAGGGAAGCCTTAAATAACCCGAGCCTTGTGCTTTAGTAAGCCTCTGGTTTTAATAAATTGAAATCTTTCGACCGGATTATCAAATAATAATAGTGCGGTTTGGAGAAAATTTAGCAATGACGAAATTCAGGTGATTGGGGTGAACTGCTCACACAAAAATGAAAAGAAAAACTATTGAAATTTACTAGACGAATGCACATCTCAACTCATAGGAAATTTTGAATAATTTATTGAAATGACAACTATGGATCATTTGAGGTTAGATATTATGAAGTTTAAGTCATGCTCTTTCTATTTCCTCTTCTAATGTCACAGAAATATTATTATGATTACAAACAATTTAATTTTAGATATTAGAAATACTTTAAAATTCGATAATTCAAATAAATAAAAACAAAATTTGCATACAATTTTACAAGTTTCATAGGAAGAATTTAACACATTTAAGCTTATAATGAAAAAGTATTATTACTGAATGGATACAAAATTTTACAGAAACTTTAATTATTATAAACAGAGTAGAGTATTTTTGTCAATGTGAATAGTAATCTATACAAATAGCAATATTTTTAGAAATTTTGAAATACATTATATACTTACAGGTTAAAAATAAAGAATAAATATTCTTTAAATCAGAAGAATACAAAAATAGATTATTGAGCTTTAAATATAAATACATTGATGATTTGATATGTTATTTATTTTTTAAATGAAATAAAAACCTTTACACATGTCAACAACATTCCCCAAATGAATAGAATAGAATATATAATGTAATAAATTTAGATGAAAATGTTATTTATTCAACTTATGAATAATGTTATGATTATACTATTCACACATAAATTTTCTGAATGAGTCAATATTTTTTAAAAAGGAAGGTATTATTTATGAAATATAGTTGAAAATTAAGTTTCTTTTCATGAAAAAAAAACTTGTTTTTGAATTGCAAATTGGAGGTTTAAGCAACTTGGAAATAAACTCTATAAATACTCAATAAAACGATGTCATTGAGAACAGGGTTTTAATGAAAACAAAAGGAAACATGATGATAAAGACAGTATTCTGAAAGTCTCAAACATAAAAAAATATGTAGTTTTAACTAACAATTGAGAAACAAAAGAACAGATGTTCCTGCGACATTTTGTTTTTAATACTTAAGTTCTTTGATTAACTTGACAGCTCTATAAAACATTGAATAAGAAATAGCTTATTATCTAATACTTTTAAAAGTTAAAATCGTTTTGTTAATTAAGGAGCTTTGTATATATGATTGTATTGCTATTTTTCATAATTTCTCATTAACGAAACTAGAACTTTTACTACTTAAAAACCTACTCAATATTACAAATAAAACCCGTTTTAGAAATTGAAGTAAACTTTTTCATGATCAATGCTTTTTCATACAATCTGCAATTTTTCCCATTTGTAGAATTTTGTAATTTTAAAATACTGTTTATATTTCCTGGCACATTTTATATATTACCCCAGAATATTTTTTGTTGAATACATACTCACAAAATAAACAATAATTTTGAAATCAATGTCAAGTAGATATACAAACAACGAAAATGGTTAAAGAAAATATACAGCACAAATAATATGCACAGAAAATAAGAAAATATACACAGTTATAGAAAGTTGGTGTCAATGTCGTTGGAATAGACAAGTGTTGTTCTGTGAATCAGTACTCTTTAGTGAGCGTCAGAGCTGTTTCTATATCAGATGAATTGTTTGAATTTTGATATGTTCGTAGTTTCATTGTTTAATTCTTTGATTAGTTGAAGGCTAAATTCAGATTTCCGAGTCTAATTATCGAATTTGAATTTGGAGTGGCATCTAACCATATAGGTGAAATTTTGGACGATATTGCAAACAATAATTATAGTCCCCTTTTGGTGACAGCCAGTGATAATAAATTTCGCGACTTGTAGAAAATTCAAACGCAAACACGTAAACACAGAGTATTCCTGTGTAGTCTACAACTGTTGTGTTTAATCGACGACTAACATAAACTCCAAACCAAAAGCGTAAACCTTTAGTTTGTGTTCCTGCTTGGTGTGCAGAAAAAAATCAGTGACTCCAGATCTTATAGAAATAAAACGAAAATGTTGTTTTAAGTAAACTGAGGGACTAATGGCCTTATCGTCAGCTTGTACGCGTTGTAAAGGCAACAGATTCAGTTTACGAATTCTTTTCCGGGTGAAGAATGTGCAAAATTCTTGCGTTGCAAAGAAACCTTTTCAACAGATTTATTTTAGTTCAGGTTATTATGTGATAAAGCTTTTAATCAGATGAAAAATTTTTGCTCTGACAGAAGAAATTCCCGTATTCTTCATTGAAAAAAATCCTAAACTGAAAATATTGCTTTTGCAACACGTAGAGGTTGACCTGTGGTAAAGACTTTAGGGACAAAGATCAGTTTGCGGTTATTGTTACTCGACGAGTTTAACTATTAGTTTGATTTTCCAAAGGAAAGCGGTCAGTGTACATAAATTTAATGAGTGGTATGTTTATAAAATTTTCTTTACTAATTAAGAAATTATCCTGATTGCGGGAAGGTTAATTAATGTGCATAAATGAATTATAATTTTTTTACGTGCAACTGCTTCAAATAATTCGAGAATAGATTTGTTAGTTAATATTGATAATGATTTTGACTATTGTTTGTGCTCGAATTTAAGCGTATTTACTATCATGAACATTTTTCAATTTGGTTAAGAAACAATGGCTTTCCTGGCGAAATAATGTAAAAGTCAATCTACGAATCCTGGCATATGAAATGGCAAGCAAAATCCCTCCAAACATGAAAATAGTTGATCTAGGAAAGATAATTATGCAGTCGGAAAATATAAAAGAGGTGTTTCTTAGGAACATTTAAGAATTAATATTAAAAGAAATGAAGAAAAAAGAGAATTGAAAGAGAAAATTGTCGGAGAGGAAGAAAAAAAACTTGAAATTATAAAGGCTAAGAATTAAAACATGGACGCGGTCATCGATTCCGGAGTTTTTAATAGAGATCATGGAAAAATGAGTAAAAATATGATTTAAAATTAAGACAGGTTTAAGACTGATATTATGGACAAATTATATTTGAGAGTTTATGAGCGTCACGCATAGAATAGCAAAAACCAAAGGATTGGATTGCTGTCAAATTTTCTAGCTCGTCCACCAATCAATATAGCTTAAATTTTCCTTAATGAACAGGATAAGAACTCGGGGGAGTAATTCCTAGACTAATTATTCTTACAGAGATTCACACTCAGCCCGGTTACTTTCTGAAATAATTTAATATCGCATATGAAGCATCCGATCTGTTTGTGAGGTTATTACGTTTCTCAGTTACGGAATTATTTTGAAAACTGATTAGACTGTTTGAAGATAACCGAATTTCAGGATTTAATTAAATGTAATCATTGTCGATCAGTTTAAAAAAGATTAAGTTCCGAAATAAAAAATAATTTTATTGGTATTTGAGGACACATTCATTTACTATATACTCATCATTTGTCCCTGAAGCCCTCCAGGCTTGTCCCGGCAGTGGTTGGCTGACTGCAGGTACTGAGCAGTCCACTGGTTCGACTTCCGTTGCACCTCAGGCGCTATGAGCGAGAGACAACAAGGGAGTATATGGAATAAATAGTGTGTATGCTCGAGCTCGCCTTGTACTCTTGATGCCGGGATAAGTTAAGATGGCACTAACTTCGTGTGCACAATAAAAGGTTACTATTGTAGCTGAGGAAGAATTTGTAAGTGTTGCAACTTCTAGGCGGTGCCTGTATGGCTTAAAGGGAAAACAGGAAATTTAGTAAGGCGGTAGATGTAATAAAATGAAGGTAACATAATAACGATTCGTCTAGTGTATGCAGAAATAATAGAAAATTGTATTGTACTGTGTTGTATAAATATTGACCTCTGATCTTAAATTTATAGGAGAGTACTTGCACTTTGTACAGATTTGTTCCTGATACTTCCTTATATTTTCGATTATATAGGCATAACCACTATACTGAATTTCTAATGGAAGTGACTGTAGTATAGTCCCTAAACGTTTCTTTATACTCCAGAGGGAGTTTACTGTTTTCTGAGCTGAGAGGCAAGTGTCAGTCTTGGTCAAACGGAAATGTGCTGTTCTGGTGGCCAGGGTCATTTCGTGACAATTAAACTTTTATCTAACGCAGTTGAATTGTGGGATTTTTAATATCCTATTGGAAGTAATGTATATACAGAAATTGTTTATCAAATTTTCATTATTTGTTATCACCTTATCAAATATTTGAAAAGCAATTTATCACTATAATAATTTCTCATTTAAAGTTTTATAACTATACTTATTAACCACTGTTACTTAAATACAATGATTTATTAAACATTTTTTCTTCCTTAAAGTCATCTAACTGCTAACGTTGAATTTATAGAGAATTTCCATTTATTTTTAGTCAGTCTGATAACAGAAATTATGGAATTAAACAATAATGGATTTACTTTTACAGACTTATAACGGCGATCAAAGTTTAATTTTCTTTTCAAAGTAAATTCTGCTTTTATGAAACTGCTATACAATAATCCAGGCCACATGAAGGAAAAATCAATTTAACAAACTGTCACATTATATCTTAGCTAAAACGTGCAAAAATTGACAAAACACAATTTTTCCCCACTGAAATTTCTCTGTCATCGAGCCATGTGAAAAATCCCACAAGGCTGGTTAAGCATGTCATCTATAGTTTTCAATTTTGCCTTAAGGCAAAATTTTGTATCTATACCTCAGTTCAGGAACCTACACTTAAAACCACTCCATTGAAATAGAGGAAGGATAATTCTAAGAAAATAAACGTGAAAGTGAAGATAATAATAAAGTATAGTGCATATATTTTTTGCAGAATAAAATATTTAGAGACAATATTAAAAATAATCATTTTTAACAATGTTTTTATAATGCGTTTTTAACAATGACGATATGCTTACTGAAAAGTTAGGGAGTTAATTTATGTTTCTTTATAAAATATGTTTAAAGAAATATACGCAACAGTTTATTTTTCTACGCCTATTCACAAGAACAGGGTAAAATTTAAGCATGCCTAACTTAATTATGCACTAATAGCCTTTTGTGGTCTAAAAATCGTATGAATATGAAATTTAAGGCATTTCAAATAAAAACTTAAAAGTAGTGTATATGTATGTATGTATGCATATATATATATATATATATATATATATATATATATATATATATCTATATATATATATATATATATATATATATATATTGTAATCCAGTGTTAAGGCGAATGGAAAAAAGTCTTTCTTGATAATAATAAGTTTATTAAATCAGCGTTTCATTTAAGCTATACTTGGGCCATTTTTATTATTTCGTTGAAGACACGTGTAGAGTGTGTTCACAGTTCCATGTCCACGTGCTAACTGACTCTTATCTGTTTGCAAACTCATCCAATTCTTCCAAAATGCTTCCACCTGACCGGATTATCCTAAAAGCTTATGCGAGCGTTTTTTTCATTTATTTTATTATTATAAAAGAGTTCCCGTATAATGTATGTATGTATGTATGCATTTATATGTAAAAGTATACCAGAAAAATTAAATATTAAGGATTTTATATCCTTTTTTTATTTAATGATATTTACAAGAGGAAAAAAAATGTTTCGTTTTAAAATTCTTGAAAACTGAAGCATACAACTTCTATTCTAGAAATTTAAAATTCTGATGTTAAGAAATATTGAGCTGCTCTTCTAAAATCCTCTCCTTATCTTGCTCCGAATAAGTCTGTTGAGGTCAATGTATCCTTTTTCTCTAACACCATAAAAGTTTCATATTTTACACGCCTATCTTCCCCGTCGAACATCAAATGATCTTTCTCATCTTTGATTCAAAATCTGCAGCTGTTTTCGAAGGTGTGCCCAGCTCGGGATTGAAAATATCTGGATAATACTGAATAAATAACATCGATTAGTACGAAATGTGTTCGTACAAATTGGAAAATAATAGCTTTTTTGCCAAAACAAAAAGTATTATTTTAAGTTAGAGGAGATCTGTCACTGTTTTTATAAGGGCCATCTGCTTGAATTCGGTTAAAAAGAGGTGCTATTGAATGTAATCAAACCTAATTATTTTCACGAACAAAATTCATTCTATAAATTTTAAAAAATAAAATGTCTTTAGTAGTCTTGAAATGTTTATGAAGATTCTAAGAAAGAGATAAACTCAAATTCAGTGCTTGGACTGTCGTAAAATTTAAGTGAGTTTACGATAAGGAATAAAAGAGAAGAAACCAAAATTTCTCTAATTGAAATGAAAGAATATTTTTAATTATGAAAGTTCAATAGTTCATTCCTGTTCAAAAAGTATCTTACCATAAATTTCCAGAAGTAATTCAAATACATATATATCTCTCTTTTTCAAAATGGAATTATTGAATCATGCATTTTTCATTATGTGACTGAATAAAATTTGTATAATTTTTTTATTCTATACAAGCCGTCTATAGGTAGAAATATTTTACTCACACATTAAAATGAGATAAATGAAAGTTATCCTATGTTCATTATAAATATTGCATTAGTTTTCTGTCTTAAAACTAACCTGTTTTTTAATATATTCTTCAGCTATTATAGTTATCTTATTGGATATAATATGCAACCAGTAATTAGAAATCACTAATTAATGTAGATAGTATTTCATTACTTTTTGCTCAATTATAGGAAAAACTGTTAATTGTGTTGTTAAATATATGTAAGTACACAAATATTCTTAAATGAAATTTGAAAATATTTAGAAAGACAATAATTTGATTTTAAATTTAAAAAATAACTTTTGGTTTTTTATATATTAATATACATAATATATATATTTAATACACACGAATCAGCAACCATGAAATTAACAGTTTAAAAAATACATCTTTATGCTTTCGTATTTTAAGCATTAACAGAGTATTGAAACACACAGAAGGGCTACCTATGTTGAAATGGTAGAACAATAATGGACTGGGACACATTTTAAAGTTAGCAGAAACAAGTTCACTCAAAAATAAGTTTTAATAAAGAAAGCAATCTAAGGAATGCAAGCTTTTACCATGATCATATAAACCTATCTTGACTTGATTGGGACAAAAAATAAATTACGTATATAATATTCGGTTCTTTTATGTTTTCATATTATTCTATGACTTTTATTTACTTTCAAAGGATTATTTTAAAGATATTATTGTTAAATAAACACTAAATAACAAAAAAAAAAAACATTTTTAAGAACAAAAATACTGAGGCTTTAGCCGAAGAAAAAAATGAATGTTCATAATTTGTCTAATGTCTAAAAAAATTTGAATTAGAAAAATTTATTTCAGGGTAGATCTATTCCATGATACAGAAAGGATAATTTTCATTATCTAATATAATATTTTTCTGTGTCTTTTATGTTCAGAATGTTTTCCTTTAATATTTTATATTACTCTCTGAAGTGTTATACTTGGATAAAAATAGTGCAATTCCATATGAAAAAAATTCTTTATAAATATTTTCTTAGAGATATGCTTTTGTAATGCACACAGTAAAAAAGCAAAAGTGTATAGAAAGATAATTCATAGTATTATGTACCATCTTTTCGTGCAATTTATTTTATTTAAATGTTCTACATCTATCAGAAACTAGTCGAATACTCTGCCTAAAGCATTACTAGAAATTACGGAAGTGAGGCTAAATAATTAAGAAACTTGAGCTATTTGAGATTTTTTTTCTCCATCGAAAGCTTTTCAAAAATTATTTTTAATCGATTAGTGTAATAACGAAGTAAGAATGATTTTTTTCTCTTTAGAGTGTTATATTTCTCTTTTAGGTTGAATATTTTTTATTCCTCAAAATTTTTCTCTTTTCCGCAAGTTACTGCCGAAAGTAATTAAAAACTGATATATGATACAAAGTTTCCCTATATCAGCTTCATTTTAACTCAAAAAGAGTTAACTTAGAGTTAGTTTCACTCAAGGCTTTGAAAGTTATGAGCATAAAAAGAGATGAAACGAATTAGAAAGTAAAATCTCCGAATTAAAAGGAAAATGTATGAAAACTAATGTTAATGGATATAATAAATGAAGTTGAAATATATCATTGGTAAAATATCAAAAATAGGGGTAAAATGGTCTGGAAACATTTTCATAACTCTTTTATTATCCAAACTATTGTAAACATGCTTTCGATCGAAACTAAAAACCGATATATATATATATATATATATATATATATATATATATATATATATATATATATATATATATATATATATATATATATATATATATATATAACATGGGCGAGACTTATTCCAAAACATAACACATTTTATTTCTGGTAAGATATATGAAACTATACAACAGGCAAACACTTTTATAACATCTTGCACGTAGACAAAGCGATCCCGCACATACACTTTTCAAGTAGGGATTCCTCAGGTAAAAAGACTACCAATAATCCCTAAGCACAATTGATTAAGTGATAAAAAAATACCTATGTTTAAGGAGAACGCTCTAACTATTGGCTAAAGTAGTACAGACGGAGGCTGAATTAAGTCTGTAGCATGTCTGGAGAGAAAAATCAGAATTACCGCGCAAACCCCGAACTTACTTTAGGAACAAAAGTTATTAAATTAATATTAAAATACCTAAATAAGGGATTTTAATATTACACACACATACACACACACACAAACACACACACACACACACACACACACACACATATATATATATATATATATATATATATATATATATATATATATATGTGTGTGTGTGTGTATGTATATTTATACATGTAGTTAATATTTCCCTATTTATTTCTAACCAATTGGGCACAAATATTTACTAAAAAGATGTTAAATATTTAAGTGAATGAATTATTTTTCAGAGTCCATTCTCATCTGAATAAATTTTAAAAAGAAAAGTATACAAATAAAAAAAAATGTTTCAAATTATCATGCAAAGATTGCATTTATATATATCAAATTATTTCTAAAAGTCCCACATTAGAAATAATTAAATTTTCAGAAAATAGTTACTAAATCGGTATTTAAAAATTAAAAAAAAAATCATTTTTAGAATTAGGGAAAAAGTTTTTTTTTAAATGCATCGGTTACTAATATTCTGAAATTCTTTCCGTATTGAATGATTAAAAGAAAGTTTAAAATACTTAAAATAAAAAAAATAATATTTTTGGAGGAGGATTATTTGCTGTCTATTTTAAGACTCCCTCCACACTATGGTCCACTACAAGTCGTTACCACCGTCTGGAGGGGCTATGGCTTATAGTGGTCGATGGTGGCAGACGATAAAATAGACTTTGCGGTTGATGGCTTCGGAGGCTGTTTTTCTCCAAAGATCAAAGGCAGTCAGATGCGTAACAAAATTGCGCAGTAGACCCTATGGATGAATCCATGCGCTCGGCTCATTTAGTGGCCCAGCGTGGGGATGCAACCCGTGAACCATTGTTCAAGATCACCATCAGGAAGTGGTGACATAATGGCTACATTAAAAATATATTTATCAATGTCAAAGATAATATTTTACCTTTGCTAGAATCACTTATTTATATGAACATAAACTGTTTGACGGATAAAAAAAATTCTTAATAGATCCCCACTCAAGTGTTTTTTTTCTCCCTCTCATACGTATTAAGTTATTTATGAAGATGTATATTAAACTTCTATTAAAATATATTATAAAGATTTCTTTCTAACCAGGCGGAAGTGGATGGGAATGATTGGGAATCTGCTTTACAGTAGCATAGCTCGTGGGTTCGAATCTACTGCTCCATCGATGATTCCAGCCATTCAGAATCCTCGTAGTGCAGTAAGTCCTGATTTTATTATACTTCTTATAGCAAATAGCGTTATTTTAGTTGACAAAAGAAGCAATCTCGAAACTGGCTCGTATTTGGGGTTCAAGCTGGCAGAAAATTCGCCGTGTTCATTAATGGCAGCTGGGTTATGTAAAATAAGTTCATTCTCTTAGTTCTCAAACGGTACATTTGAAGGTGAGGGTCTTCTGCTTGGTACCTGCTTCTAAGTGACGAGGGCTCACTTTGTATGTTTTTGTTATTCTAGTGAGTAATATTGACAGCCTATATGGTTCTCTTGCTGAGCTATGGCCGAATGGTTAGAGCGTTTATCTTTGGTACCGGAGTTCGTGGGTTTGAATCCCACTGTGGCATGGATGCTCATAGCCGTTCGGAATCAACTTTAAGCAGTAGATCCCGGTCTCATTAGCCCTCATGGTGCAAAAAGTATACCGTAGCGCTTCAAACCAAACCAAACTATATGTTTCTCCCACATTCCGAAGTTTTGTATGGGCGAATGCTGAAATATTCAAATGTCCCAGTAATTAAAAAAACATTATGTACAAAAAAAAGTAGACCGTACCATTCCAAACCATGTAACTACCTAACCAACTTTTGAAATGGATGTAAATATTTTTTCCAAACACTATAAAATAGATTTCGCATTAAAATTTTTTAAATCTATGGATTCCATTCTAGATAATTATTATTATTGTTTATGAGTTTATTTATTGATATAATATTGTTTAAACTTATTTCAAATTTTCTTTAGATAGATAAAAAAATATTTTCCAAACAAGCATACAGTTATTAAAATCTTATTAAGGAATTCCTATTAATCCCAAATATTTAATCAGTTACTACGCATTAAATACTTTGATTAACGTTTTTTAGTTTTCCTCGATCCTTTCCTTAGCGAGCTTTTGGAATAAAGGCAAATTGAGTCATTAGAATATGATATGCATTCATAAAGGTCAACCCTTATGAATTAGCAATGACAGAATTATGCGTGTGTCTGCGTAACGCATAATTAACTTCATTTAATTTTCTTTATGTCTTAACTCAAGACCAAATGGGATATTAATGAGTTTAGGCAATTTTGTGCAACTTAGATTAGATTTCATGATCGAGTAGGAGGGTACCATTTTTCTTACATAAATTCAGATTGTTCAATCTACGGGTTATTTTAAGTTGATTTAATACGTATGCTTAGGATTAGTGTATTTTATCCTATTTGGAAACCTATTTTAAAGCAAAATTATGATAACAAGAACAATTTTTTTAAACAGTATAGAGATGTAAATTTATAAAGCTTACGCTATATTTTATTAATATTACAGTAGATTTTATAGATTTAATTGACATAAATTCAACTGCTTAGTTCTAATCAATTGTGCATTGAACAATGCAATTGAATACAGCACTCTATGGTTTGGGTTATCTTCTGATTACTAAACTCAAACTACCACCTAAAAAATTACGAATGTTTTAAGTAGTTCTTGACCGTTTCTGTTAGTTATACTCCTTTCAAAATAAAAAGATGCATAAAGTATATAATTACTTTAAGTACATGAGAGGTGAGAATGCAGATGGGTAAAAATGATTTTATTTTTATTGATTAAAAATTTAATCTGAGATAAAAATGGCAACACGAAAACGATCGCTCATAACCATACAAACAAGTAATTGGGCAAAGGCTTTGTCAGTACAATAAGGCCGACTAGGTGGACAGCAGATCGGACTGGATTGGAGTGATGCAGTCATTTCAGTGCATATGGTTAAGAGGGAGAGGAGGTGGTAACTGGCGAACAAATGCGGGGTGTAGTGGAATGCAGTCATGTTTAAAACGTTATGTCTTAGTCCAGGGGTCGGCAACCTGTTTGTCCTTAAGGGCGCAATACTAAATTTGAAAATCACCGAGGGCGCATATTTTACAGATAATCAACAGGTATAAATAGGCATAAAAAAACAGATTTTTATTATAACTTTATTTTGTTGGTGTCATACATATAATTCAGTGTGAAACTTGGGTGTCCATATTTTCAGCTAATTTCTTATAATTGGGGATATATTTAGAGTTCCCAGTCCTTAAACAATTATCTAAATGTGAGTCATTAAGCTTTGTTCGGTATTTTGATTTCAAATATTTCATATTTGAGAACAAAGACTCGCAATTGTATGTTGTTTCACAATATGAATAAATTTTTAGCGCACATTTCCTTAAAATAGGATACTTTTTTTCATTGACTACGTTTCAAAACATTTTATAATTACTATGAGCTTTTAAAATAATATCACTTTGCAAGGCCAGACACCCCCCCTGACCACCCCTTCGTTTTCTTCATGTAATGATATGCGGGTGCCAAATATAGTAAACAAACATAGTGTAAATAAACACAGTATCGCGACAACGCAGTGTCCAGAAACAGACATACAAAAGCTACCTATTATAACTTTAAGATTTTCGCAGAAGGATAATGTTAACTTTTTGATAGATTCAGGAGCGAGTGTTTCGATTATGCATTTACAAACTTATAATAAATTAAAACAATACCAATCTAATATAAATGAGGACAAAACTGTATCAATTTCAACTCTTGCGGGAGGAAAAATAAATTACATATTCAAAACAACGTTAAAATTCTATATTATGGATAAAATGTGTACACATGAATTTTATATATCAGACATAAGTTTTCCACCAGAATATCAAGGTATCTGTGGCTTTGATTTTTTAAAAAGAACTAATGCGATCATAAATTGTAATAGATCCACAGTTAGAATTTACGATAGAGAAATTAAATTCAATGCAGTTTACAATGTGGGTAAAAATATTCAAAACCTATCACATGTGAGATTACAAAATCAAATGACTATACAACCAAATGAAACCAAGGTGGTACCTGTAAAAATATCAAAACCTGAGACACAACCGGAAAATGTGATCTTTGAGCCAAATAATTTCAAGGCGAAAATCGAAATTACTCCCATTTTAGATAAAGAGGAAAATCAAAATGTATTGTACACGGAACTTACAAACTATTCACAACATTCAATTAAATTGCACAAAAACACGAAGATAGGAAAATTAATTGGAAATATTAGGAATGTGAATAGTATACAAGGAAAAATGACTCTAATTCTAATTGCTCTTAAAATTCGCCTCTTGATGCAATAAATTCCTTTATTTGTGGCAAAAGCATGATAAACCGCTCAAGTATTTTACCTCTGCTCAGCCACCTCACTTCAGTATGTAAAAGAAGATATTTGAACTGAACGTCCTCATCTTCTAAAAGTAATTTAAACAATTTGTGTTGCATAGCTCCCGGAAGAATAATGGAATTAATAATTTTTGTTACTATCGTAAATAGGTGTTGAAAACTGATTGTTTTTGCACATAACATTTCCTGATGTATGAGGCAATGATAAGAAATAAATTTAGGGAATAAGGAATCCTGTCTACAAGGCAATATATCCTTTATTCTTACCAGTCATCACTGGTGCCCCGTCTGTTGTAATTGACGATAACTTTTGTACAGGTAATTTTACATCTGTTATATACTTTTTAAAAGTAGAAAAGATATCTTCTCCTCTGGTGTTTCCCTTTAATGGCAGAACTTTAAGGAATTCTTCTTTTGTTGTAAAATCAGAAAATACCATCTTCACGCAAATTGCTAATTGTGATATATTTGTCACGTCTGTCGATTCCTCCATCTGTAGCGAAAAAAAATACAATTTTCCATATCATTTGCTAATTCTGCCTCCAAATTCTCCGCAATTACTTCAATTCTTCTAATAACAGTTCCTGCTGATAATTGCAACGTGTTTATAGCTGAAACTATTTCTTTTTTATTTTTAAATTCTTCAAAAAGTGAATCAGCAGCTTCTAACATGGCTTCTTTCACTAATTCTTCATCTGTAAATGGTTTTTTATTCTTAGCTAGCAAATGCGATATTTTATATCACGCGATAGTTGCTGCTTTACATTGTTGCAGTGGTTTAGTAAAACAAACTTTGCTGGTTAGTTATTGAAGATTTTAAAGAAATAATTTTTTTTTCTTCTAATTTCAGAGTTCATTGGATAGTCATTATCAAAATTGGTATGAACGGTCTTAAAATGTCGTTCAATATTACTTTTCTTCGGAATCGCCACACTATTATTACACAACAAATATACTTCCCTTTGTAATCAATGAAACAATATAGATGTTCCCATTCATCGTTAAAATAATATGTTCTTTTTCTTTTACATTTATCCATGAAGGGTTTTGAAAGAAAAGAATTATTTCGGATTACTTGGTAGTTTTAAATGCACGGTCTACGCGTGGTCTATTCGAAATACGATCACACACTAACAAAAAATACGTGTGTGTTATTAGATACCCTCAAGGTTAGCAAACGGCTAATCTGTACATAATCCTAAACTCAACTGACTACTTGCTGTATATCGCCGTTTGACAAGACTAAGTAAATCGCTCTGGCTATCATACATTTACATTAGTCCAGTGAGGGCGCATTAAAAATCGATCGGGGGCGCCATGGCGCCCGCGGGCGCCGCGTTGCCTACCCCTGTCTTAGTCTATATATGTGAGAGGAAGGGAGAAAAGACAGGTGGAGTCATATTTCAAAACTCGATGAGTCAAAGCAGAGTTCTACTTTGGGATTGTGTTTTGTAAGAGCCAAAGCCATTCCCATCCGTTGGCCACACTAAAAGTGGAAACCTTGGTTTATAAATTGCAATTTTAGTTCATTACGCTCTAATCCAATACATTCCGCAGCTGGTGGCTGCCTTGTCTGAATGATCTACTTGATTAGAAGGTAGGCCGGTTGCGGATGACCTGCTCATCAAACACTGCGACCAAATTCTTTGTTCGTTTTTGTTTCACATTTCCGCTTTGAAAGCCTCCGTATCTTCTACTCTTTAATAACAAAGGCTTCTACACAAATACATGTATCTAATACATTAAATATCATTTTAATAATGACTAAATTATTTTCCTTAATTTTAATTTCTATTTCATAAGATAAACTGAACCATAAGTTTTCAGACAGGAATAACTATCTTTTACATGAACAAAATCACTGACTTGCATTTTCTTTTGATACTTTTTCAGGTGATCTTACTAGAATTTTATGAGTCATCGCTGTGACCGAGTTTCTCAGCCACATATTTTTGCAAAATTTCCAGATAAGCTGGCATAGACGTAATATGCGCGTTTTTCTAGGAACACTCTTGGGTTGCAGACATATATTCACATGACTTTTTGTACTTGAACTAGACGGTTGCCGTTCAAAAGACATCCGGATTTTTTATTTTTGCTTAAGGATTCTTATCAATGACAGCCCTTCTTTGGACTATCCTTTTGTATATGTGCAGAATATATGGACTCTTGTCGAGTATAGCCCGGCAAAACAAATATAGGCTGCATTTTTCCGAAAAATATATGAGACTAAAATTTTAGGGTATGATTGAAATATATAAGTATGCTTATTCTTGTATATATATTTATTCTTTTTAAGAAATCTAGCTTATTTGTCGAACATCCATGTGACTCTGCCCATTGATACATTGATACTCAAATAAATACTGCCGATATAAAAATGTCTCCCTTTCATTTCGAGAAAAGGTTGCACCTCTTAATTGATGTTACACTTGATGACAATGTATTACAGACCAAGTTTTCTTATATTATTAATTGCTGTGAAAGAACAAGTTTACCATTTGTGGGGTCTACCTGTTTATCAATCTATATCTATCTATCTATATCTATATCTATATCTATCTATCTATCTATCTATCTATCTATCTATCTATCTATCTATCTATCTATATATATATATATGAATGTTTGTGTATGCCTACCTATATGCATATGTCTATCTATCTATTTATATAATGTATATGTGTGTGTGTTGTTTGTGCAAGGGAATTTTTAATGCTGTCTGTTTGAAATAATGTTATATGTTAGTTTGTGTAATTGCCTTAAATATGTAACTTATAATATATTTTAAGATATAATTGGATGAAAATCGTATTTGAAGCTAAAATACCTATTTAAATAATATTTCAAAATTTCTTCTGATAGTTATTTATTCGCACGCTATGTGCTATGACTTAAAGTCATTAAAAGTATTTTATTGTTAAAAATTTCTGCCCTATATAGAAAATAAATACATATTAAAGCTATTCAAATTGTATAATGATTTCTAAAATTTAAATACTTAAATTTTAATAGCTAAATTATTAATACTATAGTGAGATCATAGATATTTTAGCTAACAATCAATAATTGGAGAAAATTTAAAAATAACACGTTTGGTTTAGTACCCAAGAGGTTTTAAAGCATAATTACTAATTAGGTCGGAAATTTCTGCTTAAAATAGAGTTTAAACGATAGTTACCATTCATGATAGCAGTGAAATTTGAATCTACCAAATTTCACTGCTACCATAAAGGGTGGCACACATTTAGGAATCTATGCAATATTATAAAAATATAAATTTAAACATTGTTCTGTACAGTTAAAGGAATGATTTATTAACACAGGTTATTTTAAACACTTGAGCAAGGAAAAAAGTAATGTTTGGCTCATATTTTTTGTATATTCTATTGCTGCCTTGTCGGACTAGTCTGAAAAGGAGAAAGAAATGAAAGACTGAAAAATGTTTTCCTCGTGGTCTGAAACCAAACGATTTTATTTTATCCGTCTAGGGGTTAAAAAGAATATTTGGCAATCCATTCAGTATTTGATTTTAAAATATATAAATATAACTGTACAAATGAAATTAAAACATTAAATGTGTAAAATCTTGGACGTGTTTATTACTAAAATGTAACATCTTTAAAAAGGTTTTTTAATTTATTATTTAGAATCAAGATACCAAATATCTAGAGAAGCTTTAATATCTTTCCTTAGTATTTCTTGATTGGTCAATAAATATATATTTTGTAATTAATCAGGCAGAGCTCGAGGTCTAGTAAAAGTGTTTTACTGCTCCACAGAAAATGTGAGCTAATTAATAATAAACAGACATAATTACAGAAATCTTCCTGAATATAGAAAAAATGACTTGTAGAATGATATCACGATCAGTTTAGGGTATTTTTAAACACGTTGCGTACACATCAAGATATTTATCACTAAAGATATAACTAGTCAAGGTTATCACACTAAATAATAAAAGATTCCAAAATCTACAGAAATTTGTTGTTATTCAGTCGAATGATGTCTTTGTTAAAATGTATTAGTGATTTTTACAGATCTCTTTTACGGTAAAAGATCTTATAATTGAACCCTCAGTACAAAACCAAAAAAACTTGCCAAGATTTACTGAAATGTTTAAACGTAACATTTTCTTGAACGATAGAATAATCTTTTTTTAAATATTTGTGCATAGTTCTCATGAAATTGGAATTCTACTCCTGTATTAATTTTTAGGACACGTGGTAACTCAGTCGCCAACTCATCGCCGGACAGTTGTGAGTAAGAAGCTCGAGCCAGCCAAATATCACCGTGCTCATTAATGACGACTGGGGTACACAAAATAATTTTGTTCTCGCATTAGCCTTCGAGTTTAAACGATACTCTATAGGTGACAGTCCAAAGTAAGAGGCCATGCTTTCAAATTACAAGAGTCCACTATGAGAAAAAAGTCGACTTCTCACTCTAGCAAAGTTCTTTAAACGAAAGATAGCATTTAACCTTAATTTAAGTAACTTCCGGCTTAGTCTAAGATCGTCCCCGTGGCAATAACGACATTAATTTTAAAACTGATATTTTAAATTCTATATAGTTATATCCTATAGCTATTGTAATTTATTGTATTGCTATTGTATTGAAATTTACCTTTTTTTTCTTGGAATAACTTTCTGTACATTAGAGATGCTTATAAATCTGTGTACGGTTCATATATTTATTTTAAGAATTTATTGGATGCGATTTTTGAAACAATTTATATCTAGTGCATTTATAGTGTTTTATATCGTCACAGAGAAAGTAAGCTAAATGTAAACTAAATATCACTATATCAGTACTTTTTATGCATATCTTTGCGTATATTTTTGTACAGAAAATCTGATGTAGAAGACACATGACGTCTTTGTCCGCCTAATATATCATATACAATTTTTTTAAATTTTGTTTGATGTGACATCCAAATTTTTTTGCACATTGTCTTCGTGTAATTAAAGATTTCGTTTCTCGGGGTAATCGTGTTGTCAGTAGATCTCAAGTAGTCTTGACTTGAAGCATTTGTATTTCTTGAGACATTTCACTCGAAACCAAAATAATTAGTGATTTAAATACTTCTTTGACTCCGTAATAAACAATAAAAGTTCAAAATTATTCTCATTAACCCTTTTGACCCGACTTTTGTATGATATAAATTTTGTTTTGAAATGTAGTTTGATTTAATGTTGGCATGCTTAAAAAATGTGCAATGAAGTTTATAGTTTTTAACATTTTTCCTTTCTTGGAAATATCTTGGAACAATATTCAGAATGTAACACAGCAAAAAAAATTATAAATATTTCATAAAAAGAAAAATAATATATAGCCTTGCAGAAATTTGATCACCGAAGGGATGTATTTACCCATTGTTTACTACGATTGGGACAAAATATCTCACAGAAAGAATTTATTCAGTGTTTTTTAAAAGGGGCTTTAAAATGCTAATTTTCTATTTAATAAGAACAATAAAATCTCCTTCATTTTAAGTATGCCTTAAATACAGCTGTTGTTAGGACAAAATTTAAAACAATCAGCAAATCGAACCTTCGCGAGCAAATAATGGGCGAACTTAAAAACATAACAATACCATTTGCAATCTGAGTGTTGTCAATTTCTTTAGTCTTATTTGATTCCTAATTCGTTAAACTGTTCAAAACTCAAAAAACCATTTAAAAGGGGATTTTATTTAACAGATAGGGAATAAAATCTAATATAATGGGACGTATATGCCCTTTAGGACCGAAAAGGTTAAGACACGTTTGTGTTATATAGTGTGCACATTTCAATGAAAAAGACAAGGTGCAGAAGGAAATGTTAAATCAGTCCCAATTACAAATTTTCAACATTCTACGGGTAATCGTTTTTGAGTTATATGTATTATATATAGTACTGATTAATGTACGTTAAATTGAAATTTTACGTTATAAACAGTGCAGATTTCAATCAAAAGAAGACGAGCTCAACTATATATTAGTATAATCCTAAACAGGAAATTTTAGTCGGTTTTGAGTTACGTCTCACAGCACCAATAGAGGTTATATTAAAAATTTTTATTATATATATTTCAAATTGCATTCAAAAGACAAGGAACACAACTAGACGTTATTATAATATGCCCACGAGCATTAATATATGTTATATTAAAAATATCTGTTATATAGAGATCAGATTTCTAAGAAAAGAAAAGTTCAACTTGATATTACAGATTCAAATGCAAGATTTCGAAATTCTGTAGTTAATACTTTTTAGTTAGTCCTAACAATGTTAATATACGTTATATTGACTTGTGACGTTGTTCAGATTGAAATCATAATAAAAAAGGATTTTTTCGAAATTTCGAATTTCAATAGTTAATCACTTTTCAGTTATGCGTCACAACGCAGTTACTTATTATATTAAAGTTTTTCTTTATGCAGAACTCAGAATCCAACTAAAAGAGGATGTGCACGAGTAAACGTTATAACAGTCGTACAAAAAAATATTTTGATCTTCTATGGTTAATAATTTTTCAGTAATAGCTCACAACATAGTTACTCTTTAGCAAAAATCATAATGCAACTAAAAGAGGAGGTGCGTTAGTAGACGTTATAACAGTCATAAAAAAATCGACCCTCTAGAGCTAGTAAGTTTTAGTAAAGTGAGTTATAGATCGTAATTCTCGACATCTGTAAGAGAGAGAAATCCAATTTAAACTAGTTCACGAATGGTCAAAAAGGATATTTAAATTCTCAATATTTAAGTTTCCTTGTAGATAGAGACGTAACATATAAAATATTTAAAATTCAGTTAATTATTGTCAAAATAAATATTTTCGTTGAAATTTACGCTCTAAAATTTATTTCACTTACAATACTTCCTTTTACTTTGTGCAAGAAAGTAAAAAATAATCCCACGCTTTCAAACGGTTGGTCACTTTCACATTTTTTTAAAAATCCATTGAGCTTTTATTTTTTTATCTTAAACAGATTATTACCGAGAGATGAATGCATTCTTTTAATGATATACTTCACATTTCATCTTTTTCTCAAAAATTTCCAGTGAATCGATATGTCTATTGATTTTGTTAAATATTAGATTTATTATTACCTTCTTAATTTGAACTTGAAAAATTGCATGAAATATATTTCAGCATAAAATAAATAAGGTACTAAAATCTACAACATATGAATTTTTGTGTTTTCCGTCTAAGAATGCTAATGCATGTATAATGTGCAAACAATCTGAAATAGAAGTAAATAAATTTTGTGGTGTTGTAGGCTCTTTTAAGAAATGAACTGCATATATAAAATTTTACAGCGGATAAGTTAAGGAAAATATTAATTTGACTCTGTAATATTTTCTTATCTCAATTCAGTCGGACCTTAATGTAAGGAGTAGGAAATAGTTTTGCTTAAATTTGGAATTTTTAACTACTACTATAGAATATAAATAAGTTTGAAAAATTAACTGTTGAAATCCCTCAAAAGGACTTTTATAAAACAAAATTTAATGGTATATTCGGAGCGTAATGTCTATGCTATATCCATTAGTTATGAATTCTAATTATCATTATTTAAATAGTCTGTTGAAATCAGGAGCTCCAGATCAAGTAAATCAGACTAAGATTAAGAAATACTTTTTCTAATATTCCAGACGAAATGCCGTTCACATAAAAGAATATAATTTTACATTAGCTACAGTTTTGGAGAATAAATATCTTTATTTACAGGAGCCGTTGAAATCCAAACGAATATAAAATTTCATGACATAAAAGAACATGAGCTAGTTTATAATAAGCGTGTTTTGAATACTATATTCCTGGAAAGAGATGAAGAAATAGCGATATCATTTGCTAAAGAAATTTTTCCTTAAAGTTTGTGTAACGATAATTTTCCCCGGCCTTTTCTCGGAGTCGTAAGGAAATTAAAACTGGAAAAATCTCTCTCAGATAAAATATTTTCCATGTCGTTACGTAAACATCTTGGACGGCTCCCGACGGAGCTCGGTGGAGGGAAGAAAAAGTTTTTATCACAAATAGACTCTTGGAATACTATTTTCCCAAGTGAAACGAAACGAGACGCAATGAAAAATTTCGGAGCTTTTCAAACGAAAATAATAACTGATAAGAAATACATGTTGTTTTGCCTACAATAATCTGCAATAAGATGCGTTTCGGGTCATTGACGTTTCATATTATTTACAAGCCGTAATCACATGTTGTTTCCTCTTTGAAAAATGTTTTTTTTCAGCCTTAGTTTGGAGGAAAAATCAGGGTAGTTTTTCATCTGTTAACGTAGAATAATTAACCTTTTACAACGTATTTTACCACACAACTGCTGTAGAGGGTTCAATAGACCGCTTGTGTTAAAATAAATCAAATCTCTTTTCAATTGTTAAATTAATTTTTATATAGTTCCTATTTTTTAGTATATCTTGTAATTCAATTCAACTTTTGAAATCTTTGTTACACTATTATTATAATGTCATATTATAATATCTGTTCGGGTTTTGAGCAACCCATTTGAAGCTATTTTTTCCATAGCAGTCTTTATCTAGCTGAAGATCGTTCGAATTTCTGAAAGTAGATGAAATCTCATAAACACTCCTCAAAAACTTCAAGTATCAGTTATTACTGATATGATGGTTTTATAATCAACATTTAATGATTTTTTTTTTATCTCGGAGAGGAAATTAGTTTTTCATCAAGTACATCCACTGAAATAGAGATAAATACCTGTATAGACTATAAAATATTACATTACTATATTATATTTATATATGGTAGCGAATTAATCTCATCCAAATTTCTGTTAAATTACCTGTTTGATTTATTCTGGGGTGTACATAACAGAGATTTGAGATATACATCGATATATATTCATCAAAATTGATAGGGATATTAATGAGATAAGAACTGATCATTACATCTAAATGATCGTCAACTGGTAGTACAAAAGCTAGAAAGCTTCCTTTGAAAGTTAAAAAAAATGTCAAACTTCAGAGACAAAATTCATACATATATACAGGTGTAAACTACTCATATATACGAAAGTAAACTATTCTTGCTATATAGCACAAGCATAATAGTGATAACAGTTTAATTTTAGAACGGCGGCCAGGGGACATTTTGACCCCTCAATGAAACTACGGAAAAAACAATAATAAAACAACTTTAAATGCCTTGCAACGGTAACATTACTTAATTTACAAGTATTTCATAATGTATTTTTTAAGTAATTCTATAATTTATTGAATTTTTAAAATGCTGTCAATCTATAGTGTAGAAGACGAACGATTGAATCATACAATAAAATTATTCAACTCATTAACTTGACATAAAAATTAATTCCAAATGAATGGTATCTCAATATAAAACTAATACAAAAACAATTCATAAAATAAAATTTTTATCTACTTACTCGGTGAATGATTCACTCCCTATATCCATAAATGAAAAATGTCTTTTGTGGTTTCTGTTAATCAATTATAAATTTAGCTAAATTTAATAAAGTATTTCTTTTGAATTTTATTAACTGTTTAAAATACCCCGTAACACTCACAGACATTATGAATTAATGCTTGAAACGGTGCATAATATTCTTAAGATTTATTTCAATTGCAAACATCACCTGACACTTTTTTCTCTTTATATTTGTTTTCTATGTGTTGTTTTTGAAGACTCAGATAAGATCTTTGGAAGTTTTAAAGTCATAAGAACCATTTTTAACTCCTCTCTTGATTTCAGTAGAAAATCTCTTTTATAAACGGGGTTTCCTGTTACACTTGACTAAATTATTTAGGTGTTCAATTATGCATTATCCAAAAAATTGTAAATATAAATGTACAGTCCAGCTTCTAGATGCCGATTTAGCAGAATATTTTGGAACATTATAATCTGAAATATGGCAGTAGACTGAATCTTTTACAAAAAAAATTATCAATTTTTACCTCGGTTAAACTCATATTTAGAAAGCTCCTGTAACAATTTTTTAACTTCATTGGTCTCTTTTTCGCCTATAAGTTATTTTGTAAAATTTGAATACAAGATAGAAAAATGTCAGAATATCCTCAAATTATAGGGCATATAATTTAGTATATTTTTCACAGCGAAAAGTAAGGTAATAATTAACTTAATGGCAGATTTCATATGTACTTAGGGTTGCCATCCGACCCGATATTTCAGGACCGTCACAGTTATGGACCTTCTTGTGTCGACATCCTGACAACACCTAATTTTGTTTCAATTTAGCAAAATACTGTTACCACCTTGTCTCAAGACGTTATCTGAAAAACCAGATTGAGGGATAACTGTAAACACCATTATATACGTGACTAAAAATTTTGAGAAGTTTTCTGGTAACAATTGTTTTTAACAACATATGCATCTGAAGAGGTTTTTAGTAATTAAGCTTGACTCAGAAGAATTGAATTAAAAACATTCCGTATAAAAAAGTTGGACATGCTTTCTAAAGTAAACCGAAAATATTTAACTCAAATGACAACTGCTAAAATTATACGAGTATTTATTTTTTATTCCCACACATAACGCCATTGTGGAAAGAGTATTTTCGCTGATGTCGGCCCAGTGGACTAATGAAAGAAATCGACTGCTGCCAAGGACTGTGGAATTAATCTTACAGTGCACATTTAACTACATGCTGACTTGTATGGAGTGGCGTAAAAGGTAAAAAAAGATTTGCTGAAACAGATGAAATCTTCCGAAAAATATGGTGTACTAACTACTTCTACCACAACTAGATCCATTAATTATGTTCTAAATAAAAAGTAATTATATTAAATAAATTTTTATCTCAATTCTACACCCCCATCTGAGTGTCCTGACGAGTTCCCAGCTAGATATGGCAACCCAATAAGTAGTGGAATACTAATTTGGAATTACATAGAAAACGCTGTCCTAACTGTTACCACTTGCAGTGAATAATCGGAATAAAAAAAGTAACAAATGGGACAAAATATATCTGTGAAAGAAACGATTTCTGAAATGAAATGTAAGCATGGAAAAAATTGGATCTGCTATTTTTTCAGTGTTTTACAAAAGGGGCCAAAATTACTTTTCCAAACTTTTAAGTATACATGGCAATATTTAAAACACTAAGAAATCTTGAACACTAAATTTTTTTAAATAAATATTTGTCATTTATTTAGGAAAAGTTTAAAAAATATCAGACGATTCAAGAAGTCAACTGACAAAATTGCTCATGAGTCAAAATGACCTTTACTGCCGTTCTAGGGTTAAAACCTATATCTCTGAGTTATGATCATGGCAAAAATGGTTAAACAGTCCTGTGTCAAATATCCAAAATTAGCCAAAGGAGATTCCAATACTCTTCTTATATAGGTGCATTCCCCACTAATTTGGCAAGATTGCATATATTATTCGGATGAAAAATAATTTATAATTTTAGTATTTGATCAATATTAAACAGCAATAGAATCTCTCTCTCTCTTAGCACCTACAGTTTTCTTACATTATTAACTACCTATTTTGTTTTTTAAATAACTAAAGAGTTATTTAGTACTTTCTCACAACAGGACATATGTCACTTTAGACCTCCATGTCAGCAATGGAGGTCTAAAGTGAAACATTTGCTATGGAGAGGTGCGTGAATTAATTCAATTATCTGTTTTATGTTCCCTGTTTATTCATTTAAATACACTTCCCTCACGAAAATGGATACGAAAGCAATTTATAGAACATTAAACTATTAATTAAAGTGAGATTAGTCGAGAATAATAACATATATCACCGAACCCAACTTTATCTCATCTCTATAGACCAGTTTATCTGGATTGCAATGGGCCGACGTATGTGGCGTATCTCTAATACACATATATTAAAGGCCTCGATTAATTCATGATTACGATTTATTACGCAATGCACCAGAGGTTCACATTTTCTCACCTGATGGCCGACTAATACTATTACAAACACATTAAATGCTTTCACAAGATGCAGCCCTCAATTCCAAACACAACACAACTGCTTCTTTAAAATATGCAAAATTTTATTTATACAGAGAATGCTGAAGCATATTACAGTGAGCCTAAATTTAAAGAATTAAAACGATGGTGGAGTTATTTTGAATATTTCCTTATTCATCTTCCTATAAATTAAATGTTACTAGAAATATGGTGTTAACCGTAATACTTTTCATTCTAGACAGCAGTCTATTTTAAGAATCTTAGGTAAGTGATGATCTAGTTTTTCAAGGAACTTTGTTCAATTCGGCTTGCGATGGCTTTCGTTGTAATTTTAGACTATATGCAAACTATATGCACTGTTTTTTATTGAACGATCTGTTACCGGCAATCAAATTTTAATTATTTTTCATTCACATTAAAGCAGAATGGAACGTATACTTACGTAGGTGGATACTTACCTCCAATCTTACTTTTGCCATTTTAAAGTTGATAGATTTAGCTTTAGAAAATATACAGTAGGTTTTAGAAATGTTTTTGCCGTGGTTTGGTATTGAATATTGTCTGAATTATCTTTCTCCCATACATTATTTTTATCATATAGTTATTTAAAATTGGTTAAAATGTCAACATAAAATTTATTTTAAAGTTTTCAATAAATTTATGTAAACGTTGTACTATATGTATTACATAATTTTTACTTCAATACGAAAAGTAAATATTCTAAAAGTATTCTTTGTGGTGATTTTCTGAAAAGCTGCCAAATCATTTCGTCCATTTTAATAACATATAAAATTATTTGTATTTAATATACGAATGAATTTGCCATATAATGTAGAAGTTTAAAATTCTTTAAGGCTAAGGTAACTGAATCACTCAAAACTAAGTTTTATTATTTGAATTTTGTTTATTTAAAAATGTAATTCACAAAGTATGTATTGATGCAAATAGGATCAAAATTAGGAACAAAATATTACATTTAGATCTATAGGTTATTTACGAATCAGGCTATTAAAATTATTCCATACGTACGCTATATTGCCAATGATAACCGGCCACTTGCGATTTTAGACATTTTGTTGAATATCTAAAAAAATACACGTGAAATTATCCTGAAACCCCAGGCATGTAAACAGAATGGTAGATGTCATATATTTCAGCAAAGAATTTTTCCCGAAATTCCATAGAAGACGTCAACAAATTGAAGAAAAACGAATATATTTTGGATAACCCTGTAAAAATTAATTTATGAAAAGCGATGAAACTTTAGCACATGATTAGAATGCGTCTTGTAATAATCTGTGTTCATTATTATGATGATAGCACCTATACTTGAGCAGAAATTAAGGTTTTTATAAAAACAATCCCAAATTTCTCCAAGTGTTTTGCTTATAATTTGTTCTCAATATAAAATAATGCTAATTTCAGGACGCATGTGAAATAATATTGTTCACAATACCATGCAATTGAAATTTAAAAATAATAAATATTGGATGAAAAATGAGCAGGTTTACTAAATAATGTTTCACTGCAGATGCGCAAATACAATTAAAATATAATGCTCATAATACATTACCTAAATGTATAGAGCAACTCTTGTAAAAGTTTCAAAAACACAGCTTGAAAATCATGAAAGTGATCATCGATGGAATAAGCTCGAAAATCGTTGTTTCCAAAAGGAATCAAAAAGATGAGGGGCTGTATACAAAATATCATGTCATTAAAAATCTCAGTGACGAGTAAATGGGTAAATATGGTAAAAGTGGGTAAAAATGGGTAAATGGGTAATATTTCTGTCACTGCATGATATTTTAAAGCTGAGGCTGTTATAAAAGCAAATGTTCGTTCTGGTTGCAGATGACACATTGATACTGCTGTTCGAAAAATACTACATGTATATTTTGTATTTATACAAAATACTATATTTGGATACAACCCCTCATCTTTTTGTTTCTTTTCGGAAACAACAGATTTCTGGCTTATTCTATTGACGATCATGTTTAGAATATTCAAGTTGTGTTTTGGGGACTTTCAAAAAAGTTGCTCTATACTTTTAGCTAATGTATTATACACATTATATTTTGATTGCATTCGCTCATGCTTAACGAAACATTATTTAGTAAACCTACTCATTTTTCATCCAATATTTGTTATTTTTTAATTTCAGTTGCAAGGTATTGTGTACAATGTCGTTTGACATGCGTCTTATTTGATATTGAGAACTCTGCAAATTATAAGCAAAACACTTGGAGAAATTTGGGATTGTTTTTATAAAAACCTTAATTTCTTTACGAGTATACGTGCTATCCTCATAACAATGAACACAGATTATTACAGAAAACATCCTAATCATGTGCTAAAGTTTCAACACTTTTCATTACTTTTTACAGGGTTATCCAAAACACATTCGTTTTTCTTCAATTTGTTGACTGTTCCCTATGGGGTTTCGGGAAAATTTCTTTGCTGTAATATATGACGTCTACCATCTTGTTTACGCCCCTGAGTTTTCAGGACAATTCTTCGTGTATTTTTCTAGATATTCAACAAAATGTGTAAAATTGCAAGTGCCCGGTCCTCATTGGCAATATAGTGTATATTCTTCCCCCATTAGATAATGCAGTAAGTTTTAGAATTAACCACATTATTACAAAAGGGAAATTAACCCCTCTAGCTATAAGGAGCTGGATAATCGATTGTTGATAATTGTTAATAAACCTCATTCTGTATTCTACTTGTAATATAGAAATTTTGAGATGCGATAAATCTTATACTAAGACCATGATGTACACTGCCAGAAACATTCCACAGCAAAACTAATACCAAACTTACCTACTAATTCTGGAGAAGAACTAGATGAAGAATACAGTACAGACTTTGTTTAGAAATTATGCAAAATATATTTAGCAATGCTGGTAGCATCGGAGAATATCCAGAGAAAACCATAGTACTTTATTCGGAAAAAATAGAATATAGCACATTACACATCACTTAAATATGTCTCCTGAATTCTGGAAAAATATAATCTGGAGAGATAAAAGCAAATTTATTAATAAAATGGTAATTTTTTAGTTTGTAAGAAGCAGAATACTGAACTAGATGCAAAAATTTACCCCCAACTGAGAAACAAATAATAGTGGGTGAAATGATTTTGTGGTGTATGTCATCAAATAAAATCCATATCTTATACATAACAGACAGAATAATGAATAGATTTGTTTGCCTAGATATATTAAAGACAAGTTTGGAAACAAATGGCAAAAAACTTCAACTTAAAAATAATTTTATTTTTGAGCAAGACAAGATTCGAAGTATACTGTTAAGATAATTAAAGAATATATATTGCATCATATTCCTAACCGGCTACAGACATCCCCAGAAAGTTTCAGGAAAGTTCTGGGAATGGATGAGAAATTAAAGGATTAAAAAGAGTTAACATTTACACCACAAGTGCAGCTTCGCGCACTTCAACAGCTTGAACAGCATCCATTGAATTTGGAAGTGGTCACACTTTTACGCACCATTCGCCCACTTTTTCACAGACAAGGTCGTATACGCCTAACAACTCAGTTATCTTTTCTGCCTGCTGTTGTTCATGCTAGGAGTAAGAAAATTGTTGTTGTTGCTAAAGCTACCAAAGAATTTCCGTTGGTAAAGATAACTCTGTATCGCGCGATTGACACCAGTTATACGCAACGAATCTCAGTCGTACCACATCACAAGCACGCTTTCTCTCCCCCCATACATACACACTCACTTTTTACATGCTATATTTGTAGACTAAGAAAATGCGACGAAGTGATGAGTAAAGACATATGAATTGAACTAGGGACGTTCACATGTTGAAAATAGGATTTAGTTTTGACGACTGTTTCAAAAGTATAAGTAAGCACGAAAATACAATCATCCAATGTAGCACGGTTTGGTCTACTCCGATTTAAAAGGAACACTAAAGTTTTGATAACACAAGATATATTAATAGAGGACTTCACCAATTAAGACACTTTGGAAAAAAAGAAGTTTATTTTCAGTTCTAATCTTTCAATAGGATATAAAACATTTTGAAATATCTGGGTTCGAAAAATGTGTTCCAAATCTGAAATGTTTGTTTATTGAAACCCAAAGGAATGGGAGTACTTTTGTTTGAAAAGAAGGTTTATGTTCAGAGCTGCATCCGGAAGAATATAGATATATTCTCCAGAATGGAGACACAAATACTTATAACTTCAACGTGTTTTAAATTATAATCGGGAATTTCAGTTTTCAAACTCCTATATTGAATGCATACACACGGAGCTATGCATGTTTATATGTATATACATGCGTACATATATTACATATTTTATTTATTTTAGCTGTTGAGTCTAGACAGTACTTTTGAAAAGCATTTTTATTTTTTGAGACAGGGAATGAGATTCAAGTCCTCTCCTAGAATTCTAAACAATGGGGAAGACGCAAAAATTTTATATAAAATAGATATACTATAGATATCGAAATAATTTACACATTTTATAACAATTTATACATGTACCGATGTACTTTCCCATGATGGTCAGCAAGTACATAAAGCTGGGGAAGAAATTTCCAAGAAGAATTTAAGTGCAGCTGTTGACTTCGAGTTTTAGTGGGGACATCTGCGGGGAAGTTATAGATCACGCAATAGTACAATATGGGGAAGGGGCTAAAAATGTCAGCTTTTACAAAAGGGGCTATTTTAATGAGCCCACCTGCACGCCCGAAGGGGGTGCAGATGTGGAAAAATTTCACCAACAAGCGATTGGCAAAAAAAAGGGGGGGAGGCGTTAAAACCGAGGTGATGAGTTATGAAAGAGTGGGAAAGAAAAAGGAGTTGAAGTCGGGATTCAAGAGTGGCTGGAAATCGAAATCCCGTGCCCACACCGACGTTCTGCACGCCCGCAATGACGGTGATCCGGTTGATAACCCCAGCATGTTCCCCTGTAATTATTTTAGGTAAACTTGATAGTTATTCAAAATCATTACCTCGGACCTCAGATATTAAAGAAATATTTTGATTAAGGAATAACGGATGACAAAAAGAAAATTGTAATAATTATTATCTATTGGTGAATATAAAATCCAAATAATTGCTGGTTTTGTCACATATTAACCAAGTAATATATTAATTTGTAAATAGTGTATATAATAAATGTTTTAGTCCAAATATAAGGTATTATATTTTTATTGTGTTTCCCCTTAGAAAACGACCACTGGTGTTAATGTAAGTACATGACAACAATACATATATCTACATGTACATACATACACATAAAACACACAGCTCCATCTCATTTTTAAATGAAGGCTTAAAATAATTTGGCAAGAGCGTATTATGAAAATCTTGAAACGCAAAGTAAATTTTCCGTTATGTTATAGTCAAAACTTCCGTGTTAATAGAACGTCCATCTATACAAAACGAAAAGAACCTAACAATGAGCAAGGATTCCATTGATTAAGTGTATACTCTGATACGGGAATTATTCACTGTAATGAAATTCTTAGTGTTTTTCCATCTGTAATCCCCTATATAATAGTAGTTATCTGTCCGTCTGTCCTCGAATTTATGAAACGTTTGGACCTGAAATGTATAGACATTCATATTGGATTCTTGATAAGTAAGGGTTAGCAAAATTCAAAGCGAGTTCGAAAATGTTCAAAATTCCCCCCTTCCCCCTTTTCCATTGTTTAATGCCATTATTTCATGCCCTATTTTCCTCGGCTAAGAGCAGGTGACTAAATTCAGCAATTTATCACATTATAAGTAGTTGAAAATAACATTTTTTTCTAGTATTATGAGGTCATTCCTTTAACCCTCTCATTGAATCATTTCTTGTTTTAAATTATTTCAATATCGTCTGCATTATTTTCATACGTTTTATCACTGAACTTAGATATTACATAAATAATTTTCTTTTATATTTGGCTTGCATAATAGATTAGGTACATATGTCATAATTTGAAATTAAATCATCTATTATTTTTTGTAGTAATGAAAATTTTATCACCAGTATTAACAACAAATTCTTTTTATAAAAGTCTCGGAGTCTATTTCACGGGCTAATAATTATCTAGCATTTCAGATATAGATCTTTGAACATTAAGAAGTTTGATTGTGTGTGTCTGAGTTTTTTATACATAACCACACAGTTTGCAATCGATTCGCTAAATTTTGGACATCATTCATATATACCGCCAAATAAACACTATCAATATTGAAACCTCTGTTTCTCATACTTTCACGTAATAAGACAAGATAAGACAAGAAAGTTGGCAACTAACATGCGGTCATTAAAGGTAAACAAATTATTGAGCGTGTATCAGATAATTCTCAGCCAAAAAAAAACAAAAAAAAAAACAATTTTTTTACCTGCCTCATAGGGTACTTTACAATTCTGGAAAATTATAAATTTTAATGATCCCGTCATATGCCGGCTGTATTTGCTAGTACATTAATAACAGTTCAGATTTTTGATTTTGTAACATCTTGTGAAACACTTATTGCTATGAATCAATAACTTTTTAATGCCTGGATTCTTTTTTTCAAGGACGCTTCTAAAATACAAGTGAAGTAAATCAACACTGAATAAAATGTAATTCAACACTCCAGTAAATACAACTGAAGTAAACGTCAGGAATTACTTTGTCAGCAGGAATTTGACACGAAAGTAATTTTAAGCATTGGCTTCTTTTATTACCATTAGGCATAATATCAAACATTCAGTCAATAGTGTAACTCTTTTTTATTTTTAAATCAAACACGGGATTTTTGAAACTTCTCGAAAAAGAAAGCTAAATTTTCTATAAATTAAATCATTTAATTATCTTATAAAATGCTTTCACAACATACGAGTAAATTCAGTTGTAAAAATGTTTTATTTTAATATATTTATACTGGTAAAAATAATTTTTTATTTTGCTAGTTTCTATATTTTCTGCACTTCTGTAGTTGGAAAAGTAACATTTTTCGGAATTGAAGGGTTTTCTACAGAATTGCTTAAACCCTCCAAAAAGATCACCTGCTGTTCCTAATTACTTTAAAATAATTATATTTACTTTGATAATGAAAATTAATTTTTTCCTACTGTACAAATGAGGGTATCTGTATAGCAAGATATTTCCTGCTATACAAAATTTTGCAACCACTAACGAAAACCGTTTTGTAACTATTATAAAATAAGCCTATTATTTATATTTTTGTCATTTAAAAAATAGGTTTAATTTTCAATTTAATGCATTAATGTTTCATTTTGTATTAGGATATTTTCAAATTAAGAGTTAGATTTTTGACATTTTTTTAATAACTGTGAAAATGTTGTCAAAATAAGTTATCTTTTAATTTCTAATGCATTTTTTATATGATTTTGAAGTTTCAAAAGAAATTAAAAATGCAAAATTAGTATATTCAAACAGATAAGACTAATGTTTCTATTTCATTCTCAATTAAACTATAAAATGTACAATATATATATTTTACGGAATAAGATGTGAAAGCATTTCATGAATAATAATAACAAAATTTGTGTGAATAACGCGTAATATTTAAACTTTCATTTAGGCAGTTGGCTTTTGACTAATTTGTATCATAACAGCACATATACTAAGATTTTAAATATGATTTTTTATTCAATATATTTCTATTTATTGCAAAAGATTTTGAAAACACATTGTGTGTGATTTTATTTTCATACAAATTGCTCATGAAAAAATTATGAATGACCCTAAATATATTTTCGTAAAACAGGAAATTTAACACTCACTTGCTGCCATTACTTGTAAAGTTAAGAGTTTAAAAACAATCAAGTGACTTGTCGGAAGCAAATTCAATCCAATCTCAGACAAGGACCAGGCTAAATTATACAATGAAGTCTGTCATATCTAGGGAAGACTGTAAAGATGTGACCTGCATACATTTCAGATAAGGCACGCTTTATGCATCGGCGCTCTTAATATGTATAAATGCTATTGAGCCGGTTGATGCCAGAAGAGAAATGACCTTAACCTCCGGCACGTATTTGGGACCAATCCTTAGCAATTCCATTTCAAGAAGGCTGAGGGATAGACGAGTGGTTAAAACACTTATCTTCGTTCCGGCGATCGTGGGTTCGAAACCCACTTTAGCGTGGTTGTTCGTAGCTGTTCGGAATCGGCTTTAAGCAGTTGGTCCTGGTCTCATTAGCTTGGTGTTGCAGATTAGTAGACCGTAGAGCTCCAAACCAAACCGTTTCAAGGAGAAATTACTAGTCTTGTTTACCTCCGATTTGCTAAACATGGATGATATCACTTCAGATCAGTGAGTCTAAAAGTAAGTAAGAATACTGGTTTAAAACTAAGGAAGGGGCATGTGAAGCGTACACAATTTTTTATGAGTAAAACCAACTAGTTAGACGCAATAATTTTAACAGTCCTTAATTTTAGAATCTCGTGTACAAACTTTTTATGACATACTTCCACATCAATTTTATGTTAATTCTCAAACTAAATGTTTTCCCCAAAGTTTTCGGCCTTTTCTCCCCAAATGTCACCGGAAATGATCAATGATCTTCTATTTTTAAACTCTCTGTCTTTGCCTTTATATGTCTTTACTGAAAGTCGAGAATTGTTCAATACAATTTCATGTTAAAAGTTTTTTAGTCTTAGACGTAAAAGATGATATAAAAAGTGTTCTCTTATTTCTTAAAAAAACATAGAAATATCTGAATTAAAAAAGTAGCTATAAATCTGAAAGGAAAATTCGCTCTTAAAACAAAATATTTTTATAGAAAAAGTGCACGTGATACAGGAAACTTGCATCTTAAAAATTCGGAAAAATTTTTTCGAAAAATACCAGCAACTTACAAATACGCCTTTCGGAAAATATTAATTAAGAAAGAAAAAACGCGTAGAAAAGACACATAATTAATTTCCATATGTTGTGGAATACTGAAATATTTTGAAGAAATTTATGTAACATTAAAATATTTCGGTAGAAAATGTAGTACGCATATTTTGATGAAAAATATAAATTTTTCTCTCATTGCTTTTATTTAAAACTTGCATCTCCATGTATAAATAGAAATGCTGATAAAAATACATGAAATTAAGTGAAGGCTTTGTTCAATTAATTACGTGAAATTCAATTAGGGAATTAAATTTTTACATGTTTTGCATATTTTTTACTATTTGTACAAATGTAATAACTAATGAATTGTTAACAATAATAATTTAAAAGTGGAAAATGCAGAACTTTGCAAGTATATTTCTATTTGATGACTAAATAGAATTGTTTACGAGATAATTATTTTGTTTACGTGAATTTTTCTCTTTAGTTTGGGAAAATTCGCGAATTCAAAAGTAACTTATCTTATTTAATAGATAATGAAAAATATATGTTATTATTCGGCATCGTGCTATGTTTGAATTACTACGAGCAGGAAATTTAAATAGAAATAAATTTTAAAAATTCAGATGGAGAAACATAAATGTTGAATTTATTTCGAAGCTTTTTCCTCTGCGTATTTAGAGAAAAATATTCATAACTCGCTTTAAGGTTATAAATATACCGAGTTTCTTTTATTTTCTCGTTGAACAACAACTATAATCTCAACTTGAAAACGTTCGAAAAACACCTAGTATCTTCTCTATTAGAATGAGGAAAGAATAAATTTTCAATAGAAGCGTTTAACTTGATTTTGAAAAATATTTTAATCTCTTGTTTGTAGTTTTCAGGGGACGGTGAACGGCACAAAGCGTTTTTGTAAATGATTAACTTAGATCATGCTACTCAGTGCATATATACATCGTAGCATCGTAGCATTATAAACATTATGACTACATTAAGTATTTTTAATTTGATAATGTTTTATTATAAAAAATGAAAATGTTTGCCACAAATATCATTTCTAAAATTTTTAGAAACAAAATAGAAATAAAATTCTTTCAAAATGATTTATCGATTTCCAATTATGTTACGAATATAAATCTAACGTTTACATTTTTATATATTTATTTTAAAGATTTATTTGGATAACATAAGAACAGTTTTTTAATATAAAAAATAAGTTTTTGGACAACATTTGAAATATTTCAAGACATTAAGTACTGCTATTGTTTAGGGTAATACAGGTCATTTCAACAGTAAATACGAAGCCAACGTAAGTAAAGCACAGATAGAACGAGACTGACTGCAGACAGCTGTTTTGCTAAAAGAGGCACACTATTATTGACAGTGAATCAAGAGTCTGAATTTGCATATTGAGTTCCAGGTATGCTGCCAACAGATGCGGAGCTGATAGGATTTGAGTTCAATGTAGATGGGTAAAATTGAAAGGGGGTGGAAACCGAATACAGAATGTAGTGGAATAGAATCGGTTGTTTTGCATAGTTTGAAACATCGCTTCCTAGCAGATGTTTGGGGGGAAAGAGAGATAAGATTAGCTCTCACGACCGAGTTAAAACAGAATGAATTCGAATCTTGGATGCCGTTTTGGATCAGTCAAATGCGCTTTGTAGCTGGTCACCACACCACAATTGGAAACCATGATTCACAAATCCCAAGGACAGTCTATTACGCTCTAATCCAATTCGCTGAGCATTTAGTAGCCACCTAACCTTTAGTGTGTTAAGATTGCTTTTTCGAAACAGCTGCTGGCTTTCAATATATTTCTATTAGTGCCTTTCTTACATTGCTTTATATATATATATATATATATATATATATATATATATATATATATATATATATATATACTGCTACATTCTTTCACTAAGTTTTTATATGTCTTTTACATTTGAATATATCAAAATGATTTCTGAGCCACATGTTCTTCTATCTGATTTGCCAAAAATGCACAGAAAAATTTGTCTCATTACTTCTGGGACATATCTTTTACACAGAAATTTTCTATTTAAGCCTTATTCACGTTGACTCTGTATTCATTTCTATACTCTATCACAAATGTTTTATCTTTTTTTCTTATTGAAATATATTAGAATATATCATTGGTTAAACGTAAATGTAAATGTTCTCAAGGTTTTGCTAAAAATTGTCCAAATGTAAAAATGGGTGAAACTTCCACAAAAGTTCATGTAATTCTTACTTCCTTTTAATTAAATTGAATACCCCAATTTAATTAAAAATAATTGTTCATTAAACGGTTGAATGTTTATAAAAACGTGTATCAAAGGTTAGTTTTTCATTTAAATATTTGATGATTAATACTTTCTTGGTCGGCATCGCAGGCCATACGACCTTAAACATGAATTACATTGTTTAAAGTGACTATTTACACATTTCATTAGGAGACGTATATGTATTTATTTTTTTATATTACAGGACAAGGGATTTAAGTGTTTTAATAAGGTGTTTTAATCAGCGATAAAATAAAATTCCCACACTGAAAATAAATGTTGCTGTTACATAAAACATAAGGCACTAGAAAGTCTACACGAAATGAATTTTGATTAAAAAACGGGGAGTGATCAAAAAGGTTGCAAAGTCTACAATGATATGTGTAAATGTTATTCCATACAACCAATATATCCAACTTATAGTACATATTTTTCGACATAGTTCCCACATTGGTTTAGGTACTTGCTGCTTCGTTGGATGAGTTTGAATATGCCTCCTGGTAAGAATCCTATCTTTGCATGTTCTCAGCCACGTTGCCATTAACTATTTGAATTTTTCCTCGTCCGAAGCGAATCGTCCGCCTCTTAGGTGCTTCTCAAGTAATAAAACAGCTGAAAGTTGCTTCAGGTGAATTCTGGGTACAAACAAGTCTCAATTTATGTTAACCTTCTGTATCAAAACAGTAAGAAATATTTAAATGTAAAATTATTTTTCATTTGTCTTTAATTTTAGACAGTTTAATGCTTATGTATTATTTAAAAGGCAATTGATCAATTTAATGTAATCGTCTTAAATCACTGAAAGTCATTTTAAATAGATTTTTATAATTTTTAATCTGTATCTCTATGCAATACACTTGAAAACTATTAAGCGATAAATTTTGTGACATTAAACACTTTTTCCAACTGATCGTATATAGAGAATAATACCTTCGATTCCTTGAAATTCGTTATAAAATTATTCAGCTGTATTTTAAATTAAGATAACGTATATCGTTCTTTCGTGGTCTTAATTACTCTTACACTTTAAAAAGTATTTTAAAAAAAGTTTCGGGGAAGCACATCAATAAACAATATCCAAAAATTTGGGAGTGGTTGAAGAAAATTCATGTATCTGGAACATACTGAAATCTAAAAACCGATGCTAAAACCTTCCAGTTGGAAAATCTGGCACAATGAATCTACAGTGAAAAAAATAGTTTTAGCAAAATAAAAGAATCATTCCATTGGATAATTTTATTCATTTCACTATGAAGCGTATAGACCAAGCTTGAAAAACATTCATAATATTCGTCAAATTCTGTTATTTTCAAGGTTGCTCGTTTTTTTAACAGGATAAAAAACATACAGATCTGTTAAAATCATGCTAAAAATTATTGAGATATTTCTTATATCTGTAGCCAAAATAATTTGACAAAATGATTTATAAAAAAATAGGTTGAAAATGATTTCAAATTGTTTTTTTTATTATTCTATGGCTAATTAAATTTTGTACAGCTGGATTTACGGTAATGTTGTGAAACAGTTTTCCAAATACGCTTTACTCATTTTTAACAACTCTTTTATGTAGATATTTATCTTAAAAAACTCAAAGCATTTTATGATAAATATAGAATCAGATAATTGTTTTTAAATTTAGAACTTATGTACACTGCATTAAATACTGAAATTCAGCGGGTTACTACATGCAAGCAAGGGTGAAGCAAAAAAGTGCTGACAAAGAAATGGATTTTGCATCTGTGATTTTAAGAGAAAACATTAATTTTCACTAGTGGAAAAATTACTTTTTATTTGAAATCTAAAAAATTAGAGCAAGAAGGAATTAAGAAGTCCCAGGTAGTACATTCGATACAATTTATAGGTAACTAACTTAGATTTTAAATCTTGCCGTTCCTACTTTTTAATACCGTAAAAGGGTAATTTCCTGCAGGATATATAGGACAGTAATTAAACGAGTAAATATTGCTTGAGTTTTATTCCTCATTGGTCCCCAACAGTTTTTAATATATAAAAGAATTTGTTCGGGGTTATTTCATATCACGGATAATTTTGAACATGGCTTTTATGGCAAAGTTATTGCTCTTGTCGTTAAGTAATCAATATTTAAAACCTTCTCGGATATCATTAAAAGGCTTCTTTTCATTGCTTTTTGCATTTTATACCCTTTGAGCAATTATAGGACGTTTGGAAATGAATTATAAGTAAAACATTTAATTAGAGTCAAGCTAATACTAAAGATTATGCACATTTTATTAATTTCTTTTACACCCAAAAATTAAATAAAATGGATCTTTAGACTGACTAAATAATCTAAAGGATATACACTTTTTTACTAATGTTACGATATACGCATTTAAATCTTATTTAACACTGCCTCACTATTTTCGCTCATTCGTAAGCTTTATTTATATACCTTGTATAAATAATAATTCAGCTTACTTACAGTATTATTCGTATCTATAAACAATGTTTCACCTGAACTAAGAGAAAATCAATACATGCTATTTCGGAAAAAACAGACTTGCTTTTTTCTGTAACATTGTATACTGATCATGGAAAATACCAAAAATCGAATAATAAAATGGATCTCTATTATAATTCGTCAACTAATCAGCAACACCTCAACCGATCTGAGCCTGTTTGAAAAAGGCAAGTTGATTTAGAAAATAAAGAAATTATAATTTTGTTTACAAAATAATCTGAGATCTCGGGAATCTTTGGGAGATTACAATATTAAATGAAACATTAAATTGTGATTAAAATTCTTTTTCATTACAAGTAGAATGTTAGAATGAGTAAAATTGTATATATCAAAGAACTGATGAAAAAAATATGATCCATTACAGAATGCAATGTAGGAGCGATTCAAACTCCCCCCTTCCTCCATTTTTGCCTTGCTTTATTTCCTATAGAAAAAAATAGAATGTCATTGGTAGGTCATTTGTAGGTCTATTATGCGTGATCGGAATACAAAAAATATCCTTTAAGATTTCTGATACTTCCAATTGCGTTTTCATGATGAATAATTATGTAAATTTTAAAGCAAAAATATTTTTGAAGAAAGAAAAAAAAGAGGGTTTAAAATACAAATCTAATAATTTTGGATATACTGAGGGAGTTTGTGGTGGTGATGGGCGATTACTTACATACACTTCTTGCTACATGAAAGCTAATAATATTGGTCGGTTTAAGCGCAATGTTCATTTTCTTAAACACAAGGGCTAATGAGACTGGGACCTTCCTTTTAAGATTGGTTTGGTTTGGAGTGCTACTCTTTTTCAACACGAGGGCTAATGAGACCGCCCTTTGAAAGAAGATTCACAACATCCATGCCAGCCTTGAGATTGGAACCCAGGGATAGCGGTACTGCTCTGTCGAGCTGAATGAACAAGACAGTGCTTATAGTATTATCTTGTTCGTTCAAAAAACACTGAATTGGCGATTTCTATGTAAAGGTTTCTTTCCTATAAACAAGACAGCGTGTTACAATATTATTTCAGAAACACTATAAAAATATGATTATAAATAATACATTTAATTAGAATTGAAATTTTTATGAATGGAATATTTCTCATAACTGACTTTAAAATTGAAAATCCAGATTTCGGTTATGAAATACTCTGAATTTTTAAAGAATTTTGTAAAAGTAATATTTTAAATTGAAATGCATTTCCTTTTTTTTCAAAGTTTTAACACTATTTTTAAGAACTTCATTGACAAATCATAATTCTGCATAGGATACACTAAGAAGAAAATGGAATTGTATACTGACGTTAGTCATGTTTTGTTACAACAATTGTAACGTCATGTTACAACAACTTTAAATAATGGTATCAAAGATTTCAAAATTCTGGAAAATGTTTCTTCAAATCGTATACTATTCTCAATGCCGGGTGGTTATAATTAAGCTTCCGATATAAACGACATCCTATAGGGCAAACGGATGAATGGAATGCAACAAAATTTTGTATAAGGGCTGTAAACCAGATGCCCTTACGGAATTTCGAAAAGAAAAAAAAATTCAAAAATGTCCACCAGAGGACGCTTTTTCGGAGAAAACGTGAAATTTAACACAATAAATGACCAAAACGGAATACAGAAACAATATTAACAATCCAGAACAAGAATTATGAGAAATGAAATGCTAAAGCGGAAAAGCTGTCAGTCGTAGAAGAAAACTATCGAGATTTGCATGCTTGGGAAGAAGAGAACGCTTTATGCAAAACAGGTTAGGGTATAAAACTTTTGCAGACGTAGTCATGTTTAAGTCGATGTCTCCGGCTGTACTAATGACGGTATCTTTAATTGAACGTGTGTTATTAGAGAAGCTGTTTTTCGAAAATAAGATGAATGCTTTTGATGCAGTTCATGAATTGCGTCGTAAAAAGAACTAACGGTGGGGACCAATTTCTTCCAAAGGTATCCAGGCCATGAGTAAGAAATTTAAAGAGACAGGGAAATCAGTTCAAGGCCGTAAACGTGTTACATCGGTTATGGTTGATGCCTTCAAGACAGCTGTTGACGTAGAGTCACAGACATCATAGTTTGGGGTCAGTAGCGCTCATGCAGTGACTCGACAGACAGGATATTTTTACAGCACCGTCCAAAAAGTACTCAGAAACATATTGCATTACTTCCCATTCAAGATCCGCCATACTCAGGAGCTGCTTGATAGGGACAAGCCACAAAGTCTCTTATTCGCAATCAGTTTTCTCAACAGATTAACTATTGATCTGTCATGGCCTTGGAATATTATGTGAAGCGACGAAGATCATTTTTACCTCAATGGGATAGTCAACACACAGAATCGCCGCATTTGGGCTAAGGAAAATACGCGGATCCACACTGAAATTCCCCTTCAATTTCCAATGGTCACTGTCTACGTAAACGTGGCCTGTCACATCTACCTTTACGGGACGTCGGTACCATGACATGCTGAAGACGTTTGTTGTCCCGCAACTACAGCAAAGGCGGGTCCTTGCATCTACCATTTTCACACAGGATGGTGGGCTCCCAAATATCCATGGGTCCTTGAAGGCGAGTGTTACTCCAATATTTTAAAAAGGAACGTGTTATTAGTAGCTCCTTTCCTAATCTATGGCCAGCATTTTCGCCATATCTAACTTAGTGTGCTTTCTGGTGATGGGGCTATTTAAAAAGGGTGGTGTATCGTGGAGGTGTTGTGACGTTGAATGGCTTTAATCCATAATGCTTCATGTGCTAAGCCTCACAACCGATCAATTATTATCTGCTGTTGAACACACTATACATCGACTTGAAATTTTGCATGTGAATGAAGGGAGTCACATGGAGCAACTTTCTCTACATAGTCCTGGACACGATTAACAACTTTTCCTCTTGTACAAGTTCGTCTTAATCTGTTCTTGTTTCTTCAAACTGAACTGTTTTTGTTTTTAATTTTCCTTTACTTAATGTGGTTTGATGACAAAGTGATCAGAAACTAGTCAATAAATGTTAATATTATTTCTGTATTCCGTTTTGGTCGTTTATTGTGTTAAATTTCCTGGTTTTCCCGGAAAGTCGTCCTTTAGTGGAAATTTTGGAGACAATTTTTTTTTAAATTTTGTGAGCACATTTCGTGTATAGACCATATACAAAACTTCGTTGCTTTCCGTTCACCCGTTTGCCCTGTAGAATGCCGTTTATAGAAATTTAATTACAAACACCCGGTATCTTAAAGTACCTTTTAAAATCAATTGAAATATTTAAATATTTATTTTAAGCAGAAGGCTTCGTTAATAAAAATTATCTCATAAACAAAAAATACTCTTGAATAAGATGTAAGTTTCCAGAATTTTTAAACCTAGATTAAGCCATTATTACTGTTACACATTTTCATTATGAGAAAATCATTCCTACATTAATTACAACAAATTTTTTATGCTAAGAGAGAAAATTTGTTTTAACATAAAAATGTAAAGATAATTTTTTTATATTCAAATAAAATAAATTATACAACTCTCTAGCAAAAAGTGTTTAACCTTTCATTTATATTAGAATGAATTTAAGTTTTTAACACTGTTTTTACATTTAAATTAATTGAAAAGTTTTCACTCTTTTCCCTAAAAAAATTGAAGTTATACAGTTACAAGTTAGAAAAAAAAAAAAAAAAACAGCGCTTCTGAAATTAAAAAAAAAAAAAACATTTTTTTCTTCTTTAAATACATAAGTCGATAACTGGATAGAAGCCGAACCGCTTGAATTTTAAATATATAGATTTTGTAAATAAAAATAAAAATAAATAGATGAATTTCCTTTTAAGTTGGTTCAAATTTCAGCTTTAATGAAGTTTTGAAATCTATTGTCTATTTTCATCAAACGTATTTACATAAAATAGTTATTCCCATATTGCTATGAATAAAAAAAAATCGTTTTCAAATGTTTTTCTTAGAAATCTCTGATTAAATCTATTTATTGCTTAAAATAAATTTCATTTTATACAATAATTCGGAAAATTCTATACACTGATATGCATTATAGATATTTATAAAAAATATTTCAATGGGAAAACTGTTATAACTCAAATAAATTTCTATTTAATTATAAAAGGTTTATAAAAGCAATTGCTATATCCTTATATCGAAAGACATTTTAAAATCGAAATTGTGTTAAGTTTCTAGAACTTTATAACAAAAAAAAAATTCTAAAAATGTGATAAAGAATTTTAACTGTATGAGTAATTTTACTCTAATTGAGAAAACATTGTTTATTTTTTTAACGAAAACCTATGTTACTTTGGAAATAGAATATGATGCAGACACCAGAAATTTATTAAATTATACACAACTTTTGTGTCTTACTTTTATGATGTGTCGCCTTCATTATCATTTACACATTCCTATAATTTCATGGTAAGTTTCATTTCTTAAAATTATGGTGTGTCCTAGTGGCTTTCATGTGCTGCCATCTGTCAGAAACTAGTAGCGTTAATATTTGTTACATTGAGATTTTTTCGATATATATATATATATATATATATATATATATATATATATATATATATATATATATATATATATAAACACAGTTTTGTAAGTGGAATTGGTTTTATTTTCTTTGTTAACCATCATGATTTATGAATGCCTTAGGCATCCATAAACCATGTGGGGTTGAATGCGAGGTTGGGTATAAACAGTCCTAAATAGAAAGTGTAAATATTTTAAGGTTAATCATTTTTATATTATGCCAGGTAAATACGCACAGTTGTTCAGTCACCTAGTCAAAAATGTGTTCAAGGCTAGTCAAAATGGATATGTATAGTCTCAGTATTAATTTTTTTTTTGCATTTACGTCCAATTGAAACACGTAAAATTGTCCAAATTGATTCTGGTATTGTCAAAATAAGTATTTCCGTTGAAATCTGAATACTGATTTTTTTTCGAGATAGTAATACTTTTCTTAATTTATAATATCAATAAAAAATCTAAATAAAAAGTATTTATTTAATTTATATTTATTATTCGAAAACATGTGTTCAAAGTGTGTTTTAACAATCATTTAATCTATTTGTTTTTTAATTAATGAAATTAACTGGTTACAAAGTATAAAAGGGGAAATTATCTCAATCTCTATTTTAATGGAGTTAAATATATTTTAAAGTAGTACACAATATTTCCTTAATGAATTTCTTTATTTGCAATCTTAGGCCTAAGTCAAAAGAAAAACTGTTATAAGAATACACAATTATTTGTATGTAACTATTCTATTTAAAAATTATTTGCCTCTTTATGAATGTCATAAACGTTCTTATATTCGAAGCTGGGTAAAATGTAAATGTTCTATAGGAAAAAGTTTTTTTTTACGTTAAAGAAGCAATAACAATCTGTGATGATGAAGGATATAATAATAAAAATGAATGACTTTAATTCAGTCAAAGTCATTTGAAAGGAATAAATATGTGGGCGATCTTTTTGAGAAAATCAATACGAGTATACTTTATCACTCTATTAAATCATTTTTTTCTAACATTAGGAAACATATAAATAAAAGATATGAATAGAAATTCTTTACGAAAGCAATCATTTTCATACGGCAAATAACAAAAATCGTTACAGAATTCTGAAACATCGATCACTGGATCCACTAATGTAGCAACTGACCAACAAACAAAATTTGATGCAGTAAATTTCTATTCGTGCCACCAAATATTGCATTATTCATGGCGGGGCCTCAACTTCATCTTAGTGTCACCGGAATTAGGATAATTTATATTAAAATATATTGTCATCAGCGTTGCGGACGTCAAAATTGGAAGAATGATATATAATATCCAAGTATATATAACAGAGATTGAAAACATTATAAAGAAATAATTCTATAGGATCAGTAGACTTCGCTATACTATTCGTTGCTTTTATTTTTTAGTTTGTTTTTTAGTAAGAATATTTCAAACTATTTGGACTTTGAACATTAATAAAGTTTTATTTTTCATACTTTAATTTTAAAATTTTGTCAAGATATGCGTTTTATTATTAACAATTTTTTAAAGGGTTTTAAAAATCTGCCCAGTAATGTTTTATAAATTATACGTTATATACATTCGGCACAACAAACTAGACTGATTTCGTTTGTTCGAATCCCACAGTTGGTATGGAATTTTGTAGCCATTCGGAATCGGCTTTAAGTTGGTTCCATCTTATTAGCCATAGTCTTGCAAAACAGTAGATCGCAGTACATATATATCTTTGAGCGAACTGAATAGATTTCTGTGTATATTGTCACGAAGATTCGAATGAACACACCGCTTAACTTAACAGATGAATTTATTGAAGCTAAGTAGCAACTCGCTACTTTACAAGATCAGGAAGTTGCCTACAGTTAGTGGGTATCAGCTTCTGTACCCGAACAGAATATTCGAGAAATAACTAATTTACATATTAAAGAAAGATCTAGAAAGTTCAGGAACATAGGGAAACAATAAATAACATTTTTAAATTAAAAATCCGTACTTCGGATCAACCGCCATGGAAAGCATCGAACCCACAATCTTCGGGTCTGGATAGCGCGCTTTAAACATTCGGCCACTGAGCTCGTTGACTAAACAGCTTTATGCGGCAATATTTACTAGGTTAAAAGAACGATTGAAAACAGTTTTAAATTGCTTTAGGTAATAATTAATAGAATCAGTTAAAGATAAATTGTTATAAATTTTATATGTCTAGGTAATGCGTGTTTAAAATGTGTTATGTAGGACAAATAAAACTCTTAGCTGTAATATATTAAAGTAATATTAGTCTATGCATTATTTTATATTTCTGTGCGTCAGTGAAATTATATTGTACATATATTTTTAAAGAAACAAGTCATAAACCTGTATTTTTCAGTAATGAACAATTTTAAAATTATATAAGGGATCATTTTTTTTAAACATCGAAATTTTTTACCGAATGAGTTTCCAATCTCACCCACGAGAGTGCACTCGCATCACTCTATTTTGTCTCGAAGCGTGTGTCACTGTTTCAGTTAGATTGATAAAGTAAAAATAATATTGAATAAAATATATTCAGCTAATAAAATATGGTAATTTAATAGCTGAATATGAAATAATAGTGTTGAATCCTTCACTCTTAGCATTCATAAATTTTGGTAAAATTATTAGTAGAGCAATTGCTAAAAATGCAAGTTCGTGTGTCAACTTTTTACTAGAGGCTTAGTGGAATCATTAAAAATCAGTTGTTTGGCAATAAATTTTGTGGAAATGAAAGATCTAGAAAAATTTCTTTTATTCCCATTTTAATGTTTAATGGACTTAATTAAAACGCTAATATTTAACTTTTTAAAAAGTCTGGCTTTAGATTTGGAAATATATTCTTTCAAATGAACTTCCATGCTTTATCTTGGCAATAATATATTCTCTTTCGAGCTCCTATGTAGAAATCTAAATCTAACTAAATGATGTATGCGAGATAAATAGATAATATGACGCTCTCTGTGTATATATATCGCAGAGATAACAAATATTCCAGCTATGAAACCTTGAATAGCTTGAAGTAGTTCATTGTTTTTCTGTCGTTACATTTCAGCCATAATTGAAACAATGCATACCTGATGATTCTAATGGTTTCTGATGTTATTGCATATGTTCCAGAGCTGAATGGAACATTTCTAATCAAATAGGAAAGATCAATTTAATTTATTGAAAATGACTTTATTCAATAAATGACATCGGTTTGAAATACTTCGCTGCAGGCTCACTCAATAATCTAATTTTTTGAATATCTAATGATAATACACGTCTTTAAAAAGTTAACGTTTGAAATATTACACAGATAAAATCCACAAATAACTCTCTTCTGCCTTTGCCTATCTGCATTGTGTACGCAGTTCAATAACCATGTAACATTCAAAATATGTCAACATATTTGATGAAATTCCTATCATACTTCCTTTTAATGATTTAACACTAGCATATCCGGCTATTTTATGGTAATGCTCTTGTTTTTTTATGAAATGTATTTTTCCTTCTGTACTAAATCCATATGTTTTTACAAACTATTAAATTTAACTACAAATGATATACTACAAATGACATGAGTAACATACTTTAAATAAATTAAACATTAAAGCGTGTATTTGTTATTGACACCATTATCTTTCCCTCAATCTTGATATTTTCAGCCTTTACTGGCCATACGCAGACCCTGTTGGATCTTGACATTGTAAGTGGGAATTAATTATTCCATAATCATTTTTGTATTCATTAACTTTGGATAAATCTCTATAAAGTACACATATATGTAAACAATCACAATTGTAATGTTTATTTTCTATACTAAGTTCTTAACTATTTTGCGCTCCTATCGGTCATTAGCTAAAACGATTTGACTATTCACTTTTTGCATATTAACACCATGATTTGCTTCTTTTTTTCCTAACTGTTTATGAAGCTGTTCTGCTGAGAAATGTGCTCTACAAAATTTATGGCTTTGATCAGTAGAAGCATATGGTATTTTTTTGTTCTTCATCTATTCTTACTTTTCGTTTGGTGACTTGTATCTTTTATCTAAACGATAGATGCATTCAGAAACGAAACAATTTTGTTTTTTATCACTAAGTGGTTATGTGATCAATGATAACGAATAATCACTCTTTGACGTAGCTCTCTTTTTTCGTTTTATTGTTAAGGAATTCCTTAGTTGGCCGTGGGTTAGCTGGATGACGTTCGGCATTTCAATTAAGAAAAAGGATTTAAGAAAATAAAGAAATAAAGTTAATGCATTTTATAAGACATGTAAACCTTGACAATTAAGAGAAGGTAAAATTAAATATAACATTCTTCGTGAACAATATAAGAAAGAAATTAATAAGAATAAAAGAAGACGATGGTGTGAATATTGTAAAACTTTGAACGATAAATATGGTGGCACCTACAGTGTAATGCAAGGTAAATCTTCTCAAGTAATTATAGCACTCAATATTTTTTAGGGTATGATAGACAATAGTAGTCAGAAAGAAGTATTGTAAAAGTTTTTGGTGTTTCATTTTCACAAGAAAATACGATAAGTTAATGATAAATGAGGCTAGAAGGTTGAAAAAATAACATAACATGAAATAAAACTGATTAAATTAGTATTTAAAGCAATACCTCAATTCATTTTGGGGGTTTGTTTTAAATAAGCTACTCCAAACTAGCTATTTTTCTAAATTCTGAAAGCGGATTCTTGAGGTCTTTTTTTTAGAAAAAATAACAAACACAATACTGGTCCTAAGTCCTTGAGACCTGTTTCTTTCCTTCCCAGTAAGATTTTAGAAAAAGTCATGTATAATCGGTTAACCCTTAACTGCCACTAGCAAATATACAGTGAACAAAAAAAAATTGGACAGCAAGGCATTTTGTAGTTCAATATTTTAAAAGCGAGTTGTACTTTTAAAATGAAATATTTTTTAATGGTAACAATGGTAACAAGATAATGATCCCAAGTATAACACTCAGATTGTAAAGGAATGGTTAATATATAATGTACAAAAAGTACTGCCTCATCCTCCACAAAGTCCTGATTTGAACCCTATAGAACATTTACGGGCGTTTATGGACAAAAAAATTTGGAGAGAAGAAAATAAAAAAAATAAAAATGAACTAAAAAGTGCTCTTTAGAATATATGGGACAGTGTACCAACAGACTTTCCTGAAAAGTTGGTCCTTTCGATGAACAAAGGATTAGAAGCTGTGATAGCAGATAAAGGATATCACACGAAGTATTAAATGCTACTGTTTAAAATTTAAAAGTTACTTTTTGTTACCTTGCATAAATGTCCAAGTTTTTTTTGGCTATCGAAAGTGATATCATCATAATGTTCTTTAAATTTATAATGTATGCTTATGTGATACTGAAATTAAAACATGTTTGATTTATTTTTGAAATTTAATTTTTTCGGAATTTTATTTTAGTTAAAAGATATTATGTAATGCAAAATTATTAAACGATGAAATCCTGTAACCTTACAGTACAACTTTTTTTTTGGTTGACTATATATAGTGTTCCTTCGCCACTTCGCGCTTTATATTTTGCGGCTTCAGTCCTTTGCGGGTTTTTCCAAAATATTAATAAAAAAAAATAAATAAAAAAATACAACCATATCCGCAACCACATTGTGGAAAGGCGAGTTATTTCATGTTGATGCGCGAGAGAGAAGAATCCCTGCATGTCAAACAAAGAGATGAGTTGACTCGGAGCACATACCATGGGCTCTTGAGATGACAAAGTCTGCAAGTGAGGAAGAACATGAAGAGGAAGACGAAGAACAAACTGGAAAGCGTGGCCTTACCCTGGAGAATCTGCAACAATTGTGCAACATGTCAAGAATTTGCACAAGGCATTGACGACAATATGGCTCGAGCTGTCGAGTTCAGCAATCGCGTTGACGGAGTTATGTCCTTGTACAGGGGAATTTTGAAGGAAAAGGAAAAACAAAGACAACTACCCATCACCATGTTTCTTTTCAACGTAAAGCACCCTGGCTCTACCGTCAGCGTCTCCAGCAGAACAGTCTCCAAGTGAACCTAAAACTTCTATGAATCAAGTGAGAGCCTCTCCTCCTCCACCCACACAAGTCTCTTCGCCTCTCTCAGAAAGCACTGTTGATTAATGTTTATTACTTTGTAAGGTTTTGTAATTAACCTTATTAATTAGCATTGATAGGTTTAAGTATATACGTAATTTGTTGTAATTTTTGTCTTAACTGTGTAAAGTATAAATATTGTTTACATATTTAAAGCATTCGTGTTCTCGCATACACAAAAAAATTTAGGGGCAAATCCTACTTCGCGGTTTTTCAGCTTTCCCGGAAGGTTCTGGTCCCCACTAACCGCGAAAAACGAGAGATCACGGTATACGCTTTGCGCTTGGATGTATTAATGCTTATGTTTATACCTTGTATATGTTAAATGTTGTATAAGTGAGCGTACTTAAGGATAATCAGGAAAATACTAAGAAACGTAGTGCAGGAAGACATATTTACGCCCAAAAAAGTTAAAGCATTGACTCTGCAAGATGTATACATACACCCGCGGCAGTTAAAGGTTAAGGTATTGCTTGAATAATAATAATTTTCTTAATAAAGCACAGCATGGTTTCAGAGAGATGCTCAATACAACTAGGTAATAGTTAATATACAATAATACACAATATATAATATATAATATACAATAGTTGATAATCAATACAACAATACAATAGTTGATTTACAAAATAGGACTTACAATTTCAAGTAGGCTCTTTTGGTATCTATTAATAACGAGGAGGCTTTTGATAATGCAAACTTGCAGAATATTACAGATACAATTCATAACACAAATTTATTAAATAGTCTAAAACACACAATTAAATGTTATCTAAGGAACAGATTGAACGATGGCCGATGGGTTAGGGTGCTGGCCTTCGGTACCGGAGTTCGTGGGTTCGAATCCCACTGGGGCATGGATGTTCGTAGCCGTTCGGAATCGGCTTTAAGCTGTAGGTCCCGGTCTCATTAGCCCTCGTGTTGCAAAAATTAGACCGTAGCGCTCCAAACCAAACCAAACCAAACTAAGGAACAGATTGTTCAAGATTAGTGTCAGGAAGAGTTAATCAAGTATAGTGATCAACTGAGGATGTTCTTTAGGCTCATGACAGGGACCACTCGTCTGATTTTTTAAAGAAAACCGTATTTGAAATAGTTTTAATAGTGATGACCTCATTATTTTCTCGTAAGCGAATCATGTTTTCTGTTTATCTCCGCTGATTGAACGATTGCCCACAAAAATAAGGGTAATGCGTATTTAGAAAAAAAAATTATCGAACTTGTGTTACAAATACGCTGGTAACTTCGGATGCTGACTAAGGATATTCAATTCGGTAGAGATTTGTCAAAGATACCTGTGTCTTAAAATAAAGGGAAATCCAAGAAAGACTTTGGAACGAAGTATCTTGATGTAATGTTGGATGTTGTATCTTATTATTTTATTACAGGCCGTGGCAGTTTTCCCTCCTCCATTTATAAAATTGAAAAAAAAATGATACGCCATGCTGTCCGTGTAGTGAAGAAAGAAATGTACAGCAATTTACACTGGTGAGTTTTGATTTTTCAAATGTATTTCCCCAAAGCCTCAGAGTATTCGGGGAAATGCTACGATAGAACAGACAGAGATTAATAAATAGTCTAAATAAATTTAAAATTATATACAACCAGTTAAATGAAAAGTTTTGTTTATAATTACTTATTTTCTTTAATAGCTATTATAGAGACTGATTTTGTGAAAATTGGTTTTGCGACAGTGTGCTTTACAAATGCAACTATAATATCTACCCGAAATTATGCATCGTCAAGTAAGGGGAAAGTAAAAACTCAAAAGAAAAAGGAAATCTACCCAAAACGGATTTATTTGCTTCACTAGGCAATCACACTACACAGCACAGATGTAGAACAGTAACTGGATTATATACACAACGCATTTTGCTTCTGCCCAATGTTGCAAATTGGCAAAAAGAAAGAAATATGAAATCGATATAAAATTATTTAAATATCGATATAAAATTACAGACCGTATTTCTGAGAGTGTAATTACGTTTTGCAAGTTGAGAGAGTGATACATCTGTAAATGATGTGTTTAATTATTTCAGTGACCTTTTGTGAGCGGTGTAATGTAATTGGTAATACTTGTATTTGACATGACAAATGAGCTATTAATGTTCTACTTTATTTTACCTTCCTGTGCTGCTGCAGTAAATTGTACACATTTAAAGTAGTTAAATGCATTTTTTTTACGTTGTTTTTCCTAGCCTTTGCCCTGGTTGGTCTTTTGGTGGTTGGTGGAAGTGGTGTTCCTATCCACCACTGGCTTTGGCTACCATTCACTTCTTTTTGAGAGTTAAAGAGAGTTTTATGTTTAATCGTCAACTGCAATGAAGAACAATGAAGAACTAGGGGATTTTTTTGAACTAACTGATAATTTTAACATGATAAAACTAACGCAAATTTTTGATATATAAGTCAGAATCATTCATTTATTTTCTCAAATTTTCAAAATTTTGTTTTAAAACAAGATCTTTATAAGCGGCATATCAAACCATTGGATGTTTGTGAAGGAGGAGTGGAACACAATAAACCTTCATGGTTGAAGAAATGCTGTTAGCTTGGAAATTAAATTGTAATATTATAGTTTAACAAAAAGACTGAAATTAGAAGGTAAAATATTTGTTTATCCTCCTCTCTCTCTCTCTCGAGAATATACTAACTAGTTGACGGCTGGGGAGAGAATATCTCCTTTTCTAACTGACGGCTGGATAGAGAATATGAACTCTTTATCGAAAATATAAAATCTTACACTATGGGGTTTGGGGGTGTTTTTGTGGATGACATTTAGAATTTGCGAGAGCATGTTTGGGGCGTATCTGGACTTTCTTCATTGGTTCTTGCACTTTTTATTTTTGTTTTTAGTCTAACCGAATAGATATTGCTATCCTGTGCGGTACAGATGGCTGGAGAGGGGATTGACTCCTGCAAGTTATGTGATTCTATAGTGTCACGGGGATTTACCTGTTACCTTTTAGAACTTCTGTAACGTCAAAAGGGGATTAAAATTATGTCTTCATGGCCCACAGGAGGTTCACATCTTTGTGTTTGCTGGAGGTCTTATTTGTTTCTCACACCTAGGGCTTTTGTAGGTTTTTTATCTTATTACTTTTTGTTTTCGGGGGAGGGACTTATTCCTAGATCTGTTATTCCTATATTACAATGGGAATTCCCATGTTACAATATTATTCCCTTCATAAAATACATATAAAGAAAGAATTTTGGGGTTATGCTGAAGTAATGAAGACATCCTCGTTTAAATTGGATGGCTGGGTTAATATAAAGAGAAGAAATTAATATTTAGAATAATAAATGGGAAAAGGGATAATTTTGAATAGGCTTTAGGGCTTAGATATTGATATTATTACATACATATCTATCTATTTATCTATCTATCTATCTATCTATCTATCTATCTATCTATCTATATATATATATATATATATATATATATATATATATATATTTATATATATATATATATATATATATATATATATATATATATATATATATATATATATATATATATATATATATATATTTATATATATAATTTTTAAAATCGTTACAAAAATGTGAGAATACCCACTGTATAATATTCACCTGATTTATTGATTATTATAATTATTTTTGTACCTATAAATGTTTGACGTTTCTTTTATTCGAAAAATATATTTATGGATAATAATAAAACCTTTATGTGTAGTTTTCAATTTTTACTACATAAGATGTTTAAGATGTACGTTTAATGCGATCCACGGAGAGTATTGGGCTGACAAAGCTACGTCTAGCTCATACTTTGAAGACTTTCGTTGCCCTTGGAAATATGAACTTTTCACTGAACCATATGTCTTTCTCCAAGTGTAAGTTGTACATCAGTAACACTTTTTATATGCTGGCAGTAAGAATAAAGGAAATTGTTAGAGCTGAATTTTAAATTTACACAATTTTATTTTATTATTTTAATAATAGTATGCTTTCGCTACTGTCTTGCTACCTGCTACTGTCATCAATCCCTAAATCGACATGTGGAATGCAGGGGATTTTCTCTAATTTTTAAAAAGTTGTATAGAAGAATATGGAGTATATATTTACTTTTCTTTCTTATTTTATATAAGGATAAGAGGAATAGATAAATTGTTTGAAACATACAATTTAAGCATACCTCTTGTGAAATTTATAATAAATAAAATGTAGTTATCTAAATAAATAGGGCTATTACTAATTTTAATGGATGTTATGAAGAAAATGTATAAAATGTATAAAGTGTAAAGTATTTTATGAAAATATAGTATAATTTATATGTTATGTAATCTGTAATTAAAAAGATATGTTAATTTTACAGAAAAATGGAAACGATAGTTTATAAAATATGTATGAAACTAAAAATGAAAAAAATATGTAATGATTATTTGTGATACTCTTTTCTATATTTTTTGAGGTTATTTGAAATGTGGGAATAGTATCCTGAGATCTTTTACTTTAGTATGGACAAAACTTTAGAGTCATTCCCCAAGAAAATGTATAGGCTTAATAACTTTATTATTTTGCTCACCACATTCCAGCAGTTCATAGGTTTGAATCCCACTGTGGTGTGGATGTTCGAAATCGGCTTTAAGTAGTAGGTCCCGGTCTTATTAGCCCTTGTGTTGCAAAAAAGTTGACAGTAGTGCTCCTAACCAAACCAAACCCCACTTTGCAAGATAGATATAGAAACTGTTGCATGTTGCTGGTATGTATGTATCTAAGATGAATAGTTTTTTCTAGGTGATTCTAATAACGTCTCTCTATGTATTTCTAGTAGAAGAAAGTAAGATATCTATGATTGTGACTTATTTGATTTCTCACCTTTTTGAGGCGTCCATGGGATGATGGTCGAACGAGTAGGGTTCCGCCATTCTGTATCGGTGGTTTGAAATATTGGTAGTCACTCATATGCTTTTAACTCGAAATGCTTTGTAGCTATTTTGATGAACTTCTTTTCATTCGTCTTTCGTTTTCATCCACTCATTACTATCATCATCACTGCTCGAGTTCTCTTTATCATCAGGCTCTATGTGTACAGCTGTTATTTCTTCGTTAAGCAACTCTAAATCAAACTCCTCTTCATTCGAGCTTATTTCATTACTAAGCTCCATACTGATGGGAATCAGAAACTTCAACTGTAATAGTCCTTTTTCCACAGCTGTCAAATTCGAACTAAGACAGAAAATGAAGTCCAGTCCATGGTTTCACATTCATTTCAGATAAGAAAGTCTTACGACATTTGGAAGGGAGATGTCATCTTCGTAAGATTACATAGAAGAAGCTTGGGAACCAAATTAAAAAAAACATAAGTAGGTTATCACAGAGCACCAACAAAATAGTGAACAAGAGTCACTTCTCGAGTGGCGATATTAAGTCATGTGGGGAGTGAATCACCTCTCGAGTGAAAAGGGTTAAGGGACTCGGGACTATGAGAATCTGAAAGCTTTTGATTAAATTTGTTATACATTAAACTACGACAATTTTTGCTCATCTTGATAAACATTATTTGATATTTCTCAAATGGAACGACATTTAGTTTAGATTCAATTAATTGCGTTATGTATCACGTACGTAAATAATGGGTTTGGGTTTGTATGGAGTTCTACGGTCTACTTTTTGCAACACGAGGGATTATGAGGCCGGGACCTACGGTTTAAAGCTGATTCCGAACGGCTATGAGCATCCATGCCAGAGTGGAATTCGAACCCATGAACTCCGGAACCGAAGGCCAGCACCCTAACCATTCGGCCATTGTTCGGAAAGTAAATAATGGTTCTTAGCTTAGGGAAACATAGTTTGAAGTTGTTGTAAAACTAGGCTATAAACTATGAGAAATAAAAAATAGAATAGTAGCTAAAAACAAAAACTAGAAAAAACTTAAATGTATGGGTCGTTTGAACTTAAGGGAAATAATCCTAACTGTAAAGGCCGAACGATGGCCGAATGGTAGTGAGCCGGAGTACCGGAGATCGTGGGTTCGAATCTCGCTGATGATGTGAATGTTCGTAGCTTTTCAGAACCGGCTTACAGCAGTAGGTCCCGTTCTTATTGTCCCTCGTGTAGCAAATAGCAGACTGTAGCGCTCCAAGCCAAACCAAACCTATCTGAAAAAATAGGTAAAACATGCCTTCTTACATATATAATGTTACTGCATAACGTTTCTCTCAAATTTATGCATTCTATTTGTTAGGAAAATTTTCCTAGCTTTTGTTGTCTCGTTTTAACAGTAAATTTCATTTCAAAACGAATTTTTAAAAATATTGTGATCCATAAATCCATTTTATCTAGAGGAAGTTGAATCAAAATTCTTTTAATTATTTTATACAAAAACAAAGTAAAAAAAAATACCCGAGAAACGGAGCTACTCGTTTCGTTGTTTACTTTGTAAAAATAAGGCGTAATGAATTTTTAAAAGCATTATTATTTTATTCCCTGGCAATAAAGAAATGCTCACTGAAGAGACGATAGCGTAAACCTTTTATTAGAAATATATTAAAAGAGAATGCAAACAAACACCTTTCCTTGCACAACACTCTGATAAATGGCAAAATTGTTTGCGGTTCGTTCGGGAGGGAAATAAAGAAATTGAAAAACGACGCGATGCACAGCCATTTTGCATTCTACTTCCGAATAATAAAACAAACTAGTGTAAGATATTTCAAAACTGTTTGAAACTATTAAGAGATTAAATAAGAACAGTATGCAGGGCATGTATAGCGAACTCCTTGTTCATTAAACGAATTCAATTATTCTCTTAACGATTCAAAGCAAGTTTCGTTTCTCATGGTATCCATGTTGTTTGAGTTGAGTTTAAGTACTGCCATCTGTCAAAGACCTGAACAGTAATATTCGTTGTAATGAGACTTTGTGTTATGCAGATATTTCTACCTAAACTGAATTTTTTTCTCGACTACAATATTTTCTTTATTAGGAATCTCTATTAGAAAGTAATAAACAGCATAAATTCAAAATTGTTCAAATCAAATAAAACATTTTTTCTTTCTAAAATAACCTTTAAAAACATTTTTTCTTTTGGTTAAATAGCATTCTTGGTACTGCACCTTAATACCTCGATATATTTGAGTTGCATTGCTATAGATCGGTAGCATTAATGGCAGTTATATTCAAAGTTTCGCTACATAGAGGAAAAATTATTATAAAAAAATAGAGGTGCACATATCGATATTACAAAATTCCTAAATTAAAAATTTCAGAATTTTACGACTCATTGCTTTTGTGTTATTCTCTACAGCTTAATATATTTTATATTGTAAATTTCCGTTATATAGAGAGGAAATTGCCTAAAAAGATATAAACAGATAAATGTTATAGCAGTCCAGAATACAAAATTTCAGTATTTTGTGACTCATCTTTCAGTTATACCGTATCCCTCTATTACACGTTTTACTGAAATTTTTCGTTAGATTCTGTTCAGATGGCAGTCAAAAGAAGAGGTATACAACTAAAAGTTATACAGTTCAGTCCTAATGTTCATATAGCCAAAATTATTACAGTTTCAGAGAAACAAAAATAAAAAGAAGAGCTACTGAGTCTTAGTTATGCATAGATCCTTATATCTTCTATTATAAAAGAACTAAGAATGGTTGTTATGATCTAAAAAAATTAACGAAATTTATAATTAACTTAATTCTTGCTATTGATTTATTTTTTTCCCTTTCCCGACTATATATTTATTTATTATTTTAATTAAAAAAAATTTTTTGTAAATAAAATGTTTTTATGTTAAAGAAAGATAATATATTTTGATAGATGTATAAAATGTACAATAGTTTTAACTTAATAAACATTATAATTAAAATGTTTTCATGTAAAAATAAGGAAGTTAATATATACATTTTGTAAAGTTTGTATTTATTTTTGTACTGTACTGTTTGTGTTAATGCAGTTTGAATAATTGACTGCTAAAAACCTTGTGGTTGGCTGCGAGTGTGGGTTAATTCAGTCCTAAAATACGAAATACAATGTTCCAGCATTTTACGGCTGAACATTTTTGATTATGCCGTATAGTGTTATATACGGTATACTGAAATTTTTCGATATATACGTTGCATATTGTAATCAAAAGCAGAGGTGTAAAACTAGATGTGGTAAAAGTTCTACATACGAAATGACAATATTTAATGCCTATTGTTTTTAAGTTATGCACCACACATTTAGATACGTTATATTAAAAGTTTTCATTATATGAAGTTCAGATAGTGATAAAAGGGGTATGTTTTAAATTATATGTTAAAAGAGTTCCAATTACAAAATTGGATCATTTTACGACTGATTGTTGTTGAGTTACACCCCACAGCGTTATATATGTTAAATTGAAAATTTTCATTATATAGGGTGAAAAGTGCAATCGGAAGTGAAGGACCAAAACTAGACATTATAGTAGATCTTAATTGAAGACTTCTACATTTTACAGGTAATCGTTAAAGAATTGTGGTCCATATTGTTAATAATGTTATACTGAAAGTGTTCGTTATTTAGATTTTGTGGGGAGTGGGCAAAAAATTACATTTATTGTAGGAAAGCTTTGGGAAATGTGTTGATAGAATTTTAAGTCGAGGACACTCCTTTAATTAACACATTTTGAGGCTGGGAGAATAGATTTGAAGGAATAAGATTGAGAAAGAAGATTATTTTTAAGAGAGTAGAATGGTAGAGAGGAGATTATTAAAGAGATAGTTTAAGTATAATAATTTTGATATATTACACACATTTATATATATAGACAGAAACAAATATGAGAATTTTACATTTCAATAAGATCAATTTCATAGACTTTTTGTTAAACTCTCATATTAGAATTTAATTTCCATGATAATAGAGCATTTAATCCATTTGATGCACAGTAATCCATTGGAGACACGTCAGAAAAATTATTTAAAGTTAATAGTTTCAATGTCGGTTTCGTTTCTCATATGTTTTTTTTTTTTTTTTTTTTTTTTAAACTAGAGCAGTAAATTTTGTATGGCTTGTACCTTTATCCTCATGGAACTAATCGACCTTTTTTATTGCTATCAGATAGATAAATCCAAGCCTCATCAACTTTAACCAAATATTTCCATTTTTCCCTCTGAAATGACTTAGAAAAATATATTCTACATAGCCTTACGCTAAAAATCATGTTTCGGCTTTAGGAGGTCTTTTAGTTAGTTCGAAATAAGATTTTAGAAAACCAATTCAACGCTTTTTATAAATCTCAACAGGTATTTTTATAATCGCAAAAATGTTATGTTGTTTTTCTGTCTTTTGTTTACTTTATTTTTATCTAAATTTCAAGCGTTTCAATCTGTACATGCTTTGGTTTTTACAAACTGTTAGCTTTTTTTCTGGTATAGTTTTATTTATACTCTGGAATGAAAATATAATGTAATATAACATGAAATGACAAAAAAAGTAAATTCTTCCCGTTATTTTTATTAAACCAAGCGTCTGATAATTATAAAAAATCTGGCGAATTAAAGGAAATTACAGATGTAATATAATGACTTTCTTTTGAGCGAACATAAAAAGCTCTTTTTCGCATAAAATTATGAGCTAGACTTACGAAAACATTACCTATGATGTAAGTGTTTTTATTCCTTTTTTGAGCAGTGTGAATACATTGAAAAAATAATTTTCACGTCATTTTTCTTTTTTACAAGAAGTAAATTACTTACCATTTATATTCGCCACTAGAAATCTGACTAGATTACTTTTTTATATATTAAGGCTATCTTATTTAGCTTTTACCATAGAAAAACTATGCATTAAGCATTGCTATTTCTTTAATATTAATGCTACTATAAATGTACAACTTTTTTTACTTTAAAAATTTTTTTTGCATGTATTATTTTGACTCCTATTCCTTTACTACACATTTGCTGCAGTATAAATATTTTTTCCGCTATATTTATTTACATATTTTAATATAGTATAGCTTTATTTGAGCCTGCTTCTGGAACGGAAACTAATCGATTTTGATGCGAATAAAGTTTCAAATTGTTTCGGTGGATATTTTCTTCCTAAAATAATTAAGGTCACCTCATACGAGTTCTTTTAGTTTTAGTTTGTCTACTGTGTTATTTATTCTTCTTGCAGTGTTTAAAATTCGGAAACCATTTTATGCTGTTAAATGTTAGAAGTAGATTATATTTAAAATTACGTTACATTTATGCTGTTAAATGTTAGAAGTAGATTATATTTAAAATTACGTTACATGTAGTCTGAGCGAATATTTAAAACTAGGGTAAAGTGGAGCTAGTCCGCCATATCAGATGTAAAATTTAACTTAAAAAAGGCATAATAAATCAGCTATCGATGCTAGATTTTTTTTAATTACTTACCTTAATTTATATTCTTTTTAATAATATAATTAGTTTCCTGACCCCCTACAAATTATTATCTGTTTGAGGGTAAAACTGTTTGAAGCCCGACTTAACACTAACGCCACCAAAACGGAGTACGTGTATAACTCCCTCCAATTTTCTTTTTTATTGGATTGATTATTTAAACGAGCAAGTGCAGAAAACAGCAATTCCTTTCAATTATTTTGCTCCTTAAAATGTCAAGACAGAAAATATGATACTGAACACTGAATGAGAAATTTGTTAACATTTTTACAACACGCAGATTAAACTTCTTTCATATAAAAGTATACTAGGAACTCTATTCATTAGCAATAATTCGCAGTTTCCAGCAAATTCTGGGTATTGCTGCCGGGAATCTGGGGATTACCCCCTTTTTATAATGGGGATTAAAATATTAAGAGATGGGATTCTTCAGTCGTAAGATTAAGATTTTAAAAAGTGAAGTCGGCTGAAGATTCGTTTTAAAACAGCGTTGGAGGCTGACACATTTTGTACAAAATGATGCTGTATCATGTTGTACTGACTGATGCTGATTATATTACAACTTAGAAAGCCACATGTTAAATTTAGTGTTCACGCTATATACGAGATGAATATTTTTCATTTTTTATTCCAAATATAAGAATCTACTTGTTTTACGAGTAAACATGGTAATTGAGTTTAAAAAATTAGTTTAGATGTCGCTGGGTACAGTTGGCAGTAAAATATATTTGAACTACTTTTGCGAATTGCCATCCTCGGTGACATACTCATCATAATTGCTAATCTTCCCTTCAACCAGTTACATACTGTAAGACTCATAACGGCAATGTTTTGCCTTACCGCTTTATTTCCAATGAGGGCTGTATATAAGTGGTACTTTTATAACCTCTACTTGTGCATCTCCCATTTTTATTGCAATTTAAACTCTATATAACAAAAAATTTCAATGCAATATTATTAACGCTGCTGTGAGCCTTAACATAAATACGTTTAGACGGTGATGGTCTATATCCTGTATTTAGGATTCTTATAACGTCTAGTGGTGTACTTCTGATTTTGACTGCTACTTTCTCTGGAAATTATTTCGTTTCTGATTCGCTCTAGGATCCACCCCTGTACCAACACGTATTTCGTTGTACATTCCCTTGTCTATCGTTGACTGTTGAAGATGTGTTTTTAGCAGCTCCTCAATAATTATTTAAGTTGTTCTCAGAATTGCGTGTTCTCTTTCAATGGATTCATGACTGCTTTATACTTAATATGTTATGTGCATTGAATTCTGCAAGCCATGACCACCGTCTGGAGGGGGTTTGGCTTATCGTGGTCGATGGCGGCAGACGATAAAATAGCCTTGGCGGGCGATGGCTTCGGAGGCGGTTTTTCTCCGAAGATCAAAGGCAGCCAGATGCGCAATTGAAGTGCGTAGTAGACCCTATAAATGAATCCACAAGTTTTTCCTATGTTCTCTTTCCCTGTTATAATGCCAACTAAGCTACTTTCTCTGGGAATTATTTCGTCTCTGTCTCACTCTGGGGTCCACATTAACATTTTATTCAAAATACAGAAAAAATTGTTTTTTTTTCACAATCCCCAGCATTTGTAATACGCCAAATTAAACAATAAACAACAAGAACTCTCAATATTTCATAGAGCAAAATTTTTATTTCATTGAAGGGTAGGAAACGGAAGGTCTAATTTTAGAAACAGAAATTGTTTAAAATCAAATAGATTCTCAAAACTTTTAATACTTCCAAAAATTATTCTTTTTGTAAAACACATTTGTTGTTAATAATCTAAAAATTACCTTTTGAAAAACTGTTTCAAGAAAAAATTGCTGATTAGTATATTTTCTTACCATTCGAAATCGCAAAAGAAAGTTTTATTGTTATATTCACAAAACTCTTAACAGGCAATCCAGTGAATGCCTAAAATAACTCATGTTTCTTCAATTTCTCAAAAGACTTCATCAAATATTTCGAAACACCAATTTTAAACCAATTTCAGATCTAAAATTTTCTACAGTAGTAGGTCATTCTCGCGTTATGGAGACAATTTTGTAATAACATATCTGAAATTCCTTCAAGTTTACAAACGACCGAACCATTTGTTCTACTGGAAAGATTCATTTTGAAAATGACTTTTAAATTTGATGGATGGATGGCAAGGGAAGCAACTGCACTTTATTGGAAAACACTGAAAACAGTGCGGTCAAGTTCTGAAGAATAGTACCTTTATGATATTAAAATTGAGGTAGAAGTAATGTGAAGAATAAAGAAAAGCCTCGCAGTTTGAATTCGATAAGTTTGGGCGCAAAACCACGTTTTAGAAAGTAATAACTTATGAAAATGATACTAACAGTTAATGACCAACAAGAATGAACAAATAATAGCTGTAATGAATTGATTTCAGCTACAAAGTGTTTTGTTTAGTCGGGCGAAAACAGGCCTAGAAAGTAACTATGTCATAGTAATATTCAGTGTTAATTCATATTTTACAATATCGGAAAAAATATTTCACATCAATTGTTTTAATAAAAAAATAGCGTTCTTTAGAATTGAAACAAAACTCCGTGAGGCTTATGGAAAAAGTTTCTGTCAAAGTAAATATCCGTTCTTGAACAGAACATTATTTATAATTCATTTAAATGTAGAGTTAGAATCTGGTATCCAAGTTACTCGTGCGTCTGGTTGCTTAAGTGAAATTTAGAAATTAGCAATCCTAGATGTAAAGGAAGATATCCATGTACATCTGAAACATTAACAAGTATTTACAGAACGAAATAACATAGGACACAAATAACAAGTAGGCTAAATTTCATAAAAAAAACAGAATAGGAAAAAGAGGAAGTTGAGGAATAAAAAAGAAAGAAAATGAAAAGAGAAAGAAGAATGAAAAAAAGGAAATTTCCGTACTTTCCAATTAATTTTTGAAGTATACTGTGTTCCGTCACCACTTCGCGCTTTATGTTTTGCTGCTTCAGTGCTCCGCGGGATTTTTCAAAATATTCATCAAAAAATAAAAATGAAAAAATACAACCATGTCGGTAGCCATATTGCTGAAAGGAACGTTGTTTCATGTTGATTCGCGAGAGAGAAGGACCCCTGCATGTCAAACAAAGCGATGAGTTGACTACATACCGAGTACATACGACAATACTACATACCATGGGCTCGTGAGATGACAAAGTCTGCAAGTGAGGAAGAAAATGAAGACGAAGAAGAAACTGAAAAGCGTGGCCTTACCCTGGAGAATCTGCAACAATTGTGCCACATGTCAAGAATTTACACAAGATATTGACGACAATATGGTTCGATCTGTCGAGTTCAGAAATCGCGTTGATGGGGTTATGTCCTTGTACAGTTGAATTTTGAAGGAAAAACAAAGATAACAACTACCCATCACCGTGTTTCTCTCCAAGGTAAAGCCCCTGGCACTACTGTCAGCGCCTCTAGCAGAAGAGTCTTCGAATGAGCCTAGAACTTCTATGAGTCAAGTGAGAACATCTCCTCCGCCACCAACACAAGACTCTTCGCCTCTCTCAGAAAGCAATGTGGATTTATGTTTATTACTCTATAAGGTTTTTTAATTAGCCTTATTAATTAGCAATGATAAGTTTAAGTAAATGCGTAAGCTGTTGTAATTTTTGTCTTAAATGTGTAAAGTATAAATAGTGTTTACATATTTAAAACATTCGTATACCCGCATACACGAAAATTTCTAGGGGCAAATCCTACTTCGCGGTTTTTCAGCTTTCGCGGAAGGTTCTGGTCCCCATTAATCGCAAAAAATGAGGGATCACTGTACATATGTTGCTGTGAAAGACAGAAATGTGAGGAATAGGGATTTTCTCCTTTGAATGACACGATCCCTATATTCGCTTAGTGATGTCAGAATATTTGATTACATTCTTATATATTAGGAGTATCACTGCCTCACCGATGCATGTCGACAATCACCATGCACTGACAGCAGAGGTCGAAACCAGAAGTCAGTATTGACGGTGAAGCAACGGTCTGTCGCCAAATTCTTTCTTCTGGCAAGATTAAAGTCTCGTGGCATTTATTTGTTATACTCTTGAACAATGCTGTTATTGAGTCTTAAGCAAAGTTTGCTGTTGACTCGAATGTTTTTTTTTTAAATTGGATATTTTTCATCCGATACGATAATTTAAATTGAATAGATACAGCAGTGAACGACTTTATTATTATTTTTTTTCGAGTTACGTTCGTTCATTGGGAATAAACGAGAATACAATTGTTATTATTCTTCTCTAGATAATTCGAGAAGTAGAGGGCAAAATTATACACGCTGTCATTGCAAAGAGAAGTGTTCCGCGATTAAGTACAATTGTACTCTTGCACAACTCAATAAGCCTTAACAGTTTAAATTGTTGCAAGAAATAAGAATGTATAACGCCAATCACATAAGTACGTCAGTTTGTTTTGTATTATTTTCTATTTTCAGAAGTTATTGTTCGTTTTAAGTTCAACAGTTTGTTTACTTGTGCTACTTACAACTTCACCTATTTTTACACATATCATATGTTTTAATAATAAAGTATGTCTTGAAAACACAACAAAAATATTATATTTAATATTCACCGCCAGTGCATGGTGACTGGCGACATACACTGGTGATAGATCGAATATTTAAGAATATAATCAAGTACTCGGACATATACCAATTGGTTATGTGAATGTTGACATTCTCGAATTTCGCATATTGACAGTAATATATGCATTGGAAGGTAAATGTTTCTATAAAATTGCAGTTGAATATCTCTATATTTACCAAAACATCCTACCATTATATTTATCCGAGACAATCTTCTCAAGTAGCTTGGAAAAAAGCTAGGTTTCGTTAAATATTCATAGAATGTTTAAAAACCAGTGAGAAGTAATTTTTAATTTTAAAGATTAATTTAAATCTTATACAATGACTTGCCAACATTTTGTTTGCTTTAGTACTATGAAAATTAATATATCAGTGAATTTTAAAACATTCTTTTAGCAATTAGTGAAATACTCTAGTTTTCTAAAGTTACTTGGAGTGTCACATATGGTTCAATACAATGCTGACATCTTCTTAATTTTTATAATATACATATGGACTATTTTTAACAAATTACTCAGTTGAATTGGCTACAAAATTATAAAATAAAAGTATGGATATAATTAGAACATGCGCAGTAAGATAATATTTCTTTTACATACTGATATCTCACCGACAACTAAACATTTTTAAAGTTAATTTGAATCATCATATTCCTTATTCAAAATTACAATATTTCTTTATGTTTCGTAAGCTAATAATATAAACTTCGGGAATTAAGAGGGAAGAATCATGTAAAAGAATTCATAATGTTTTAATGAAATCTTCATATATCTTGAATATATGACCTGTGTTTTCAAAAAATTATGTAAATATTTTTAATAATCAGATAAATATTGTGTAAAATTTTGCGAGCTCTTTTCGGATATGAATGATACAGGATAAACATTTTTTTAATAAGTGGATAGTTAATTAACTGCTTTAGTCTCCCAAACTTAACTGAAAACTGTGAGTTTAAGTATATTCTTTATATAACGAAATTTAAGGAATAGATCTCAAATTATTTTTTTAAAATCTTATAAAAGTTTAAACTCCAATGTGGTCATAATATTTTGATTCTTCAACGTGTGTCTATATACATTTCTGTATATATATATATATATATAAATATATATATATATATATATATATATATATATGTGTGTATATATATATATATATATATATATATATATATATATATATATATATATATATATATATATTGTCGCGTAGATGAAATGAAATGAACTTGGTGAAATGACTGAGAAACGCTCAAGACCAGTTCAAGATTTTATTACCTCGCAACTGAAGGAAATCCTACTTATATACACTTTTAGAACCTTCCAGACTTGGAAGGCCCGCAGAAAATTAGGAACTAAATTTACATAAATTTGCATAATGAAATTAAATTAACATAAATTAAATCTAGGTTAAAATCAATTTTCAAATGCAGCTGTTTTCGAACCCGGAACCTCCCGTTCACGAGTCCGCCGCTTTACCGACTGCGCCACGGCGTCCTTGCCGAAAGGAACGATTTTCGCTACATTACCCCCCTCTTAGGAGGAAGCAGCGTCCCGCTGCAGTCTTGTTTGGCTCCTTGTAACAGGTCTCCTGGAAGTAGGCATCTCTTCTTCATCCAATTGTCTTTTTGGATCAAGATAAGGTTTTAGTCTTATTACATGAACGACATCTTCTGGTCTTCGACGTCCTTTATTTTGTTCGACACTTTCTACTGCATATGTCACGTCAGACAGTCGGCGTGTTACTCGATAAGGTCCGAAGTACCGTCTCAGTAGCTTTTCAGATAATCCCACTTTCCGTACCGGAGTAAAGACCCATACTAAGTCTCCGATATTGTAGCTAACAGGTCGATGCCTCTCGTCATATCGGCGTTTGTCTGCAGCTTGCGCTTCGCGGATATGGAGTTTTGCTAGCTGTCTAGCTTCCTCTGCCCTGGTAATAAGATGATGAGCATAACTTTCGTCAAAAGTTTCGGTATTAGATGGGAAAATTACGTCAAGAGGAGTCTGGATATCTCTACCATGGACGAGAAAGAATGGGCTAAATCCCGTACTATCTTGTTTTGCTGAATTGTACGCAAAAGTCACGAACGGTAGTATGGTATCCCAATTCTTTTGCTCAACGTCTACGTACATAGATAGCATGTCAGCCAGTGTTTTGTTGAATCTTTCTGTCAATCCATTAGTCTGTGGATGGTAGGCGGTCGTCAGAAGGTGTGACGTCTGGCATAACTGGTTAACGTTTTTAACAATATTGGCTAAAAAGTTACGTCCTCTATCGCTTATCATCTCCTTAGGAGCTCCGTGCTTCAGTACAATTTCTTCAACCATAAATTTAGCGATTTCAGTGGCCTCAGCAGTTGGTATTGCCTTTGTAACTGTGAATCTAGTTAAGTAATCTGTGCAAACGATAATCCACTGTTGCCATTTCGGGTAACTGGAAAACGCCCAAGTAAATCTACTCCAATTTTGGCAAAAGGTATGTCAGGGGGTTTTATTGACTGAAGCTGCCCCGGTGGGAGTTGTGGAGGGGATTTCCGTCTCTGGCATTCTCGGCAGTGTGAAACATATCGACGTATGCTCCCATATAGTCCTGGCCAAAAGTATTTTCTTCTTATTCTGTCGTAAGTTTTGGCAAAACCAAGATGACCGGCGGTTGGAGCATCATGGAGACTTCTTAAAACATCACTACGGAGTTTCTTTGGTACCACCAAGAGCCACTGTTGTCCCATCGGATCGAAGTTCCTTTTGTAAAGTACACCATTTCTTATTTGATAATTTTGGTATGCCTCACCTCTATTGAGGATTGTTATGATGGTCTTCAACTGTTTATCCTTTTGTTGTTCTTTTCCGTAATCTTCGATAGTTGCGAAGGACGGGATTTCGTCATTGCTTTCAGTTATTGGTTCAATGAGGGGCTTTCTTGACAGAGAATCCGCATCCAAATGTTTACGGCCTTTAGGTCCATCATAGAGAAAATTTTCGAACCCGCCAGACAGTCCAGGGCATCATCGATGCTAGGTAATGGATATACATCCTTTCTGGTTATCTTGTTCAATCTCCTATATCAACACAAAAACGCCATTCACCATTTTTCTTCTTCACAAGCACGACTGGAGATGACCATGGGCTATCTGACGGCTGTATCACGTCTTCTCTTAGCATTCGCTGTACTTCTTCGGCAATCAAGCGTCTTTCGATGGCTGATACACGGTAAGGTCGTTGCTTGATTGGGGCGCTGTCACCTGTATTGATTTTGTGCCTCACTGAACTACATCGAGTTTTCCTAGAATTTCTCTTAAAATCAAATATGTCACTAAATTCTTCTAATAGGTTCAATAGTTCGTCTTCTTCAGTGGTAGTTAGATCAGCATCGAGAATTTCTTTTAACTTTTCTCGAGTTACCCGTTTTCGGGACTTGTGCTCCTTGGGAGTTTCTTCCACTTTGTCACTCAGAGAGCAGATGGCGTTATTTTCGATTGTCGCAAAACAGCCTATATTCATCCCTTTCGGTATCAGTTGGGTCCGTCGGGAAAAGTTCGTTACCCACACTTTACAACAACCATTCTCAATGTCGACAATTGAAGCTGGAACAGATAACTCTTTTTCGTACTTCAGAACTTCGCTACCAACAATCATAGCTCCATTTGCTTCTTGCACTGTTGAATTCAAAGCAGATATTTGTCTTGTAGAGTTAGCTTCAATTAAGTAATTCGATGCGGCGATTAGAGAGAAATTTGATTCAGTTGAGACTGTATTGTATGGAAGGATTTCGGCAAGTTGGAGCTCTTGATTTCCACAATCAATAACGGCATCGGTGGCACGGAAAAAGTCCCAGCCAAGTATCATTTGATGACTACACTGCGGAAAAACAAGAAATTCAAACGGCTTCACAGTCCCGTTCAAGTCTATTTTTAATACACAGCGTCCAGAGGCGGCTACAGTTTTACCACAAGCAGTTTTCAGTATAGGTCCATTCTCAATAAACATAGGAGTATTCAATTGTCGGCGTAATTCTTCGGATATGACAGAATAATCAGCACCAGAATCAACGAGAGCTTTTACACACTGTCCATTCGCGGTGATACAGGTGGTGTTCGCTTTTAACTTGGCTGTGGTGTACGTCGGAGGATTTTCTTTCACTGCGGCCTTACCTCCTGCACAGGTCGCCCGAGTTAGTTTTCCTCATTCCTGCGACTCGGCGACAGACTGGGCCTTCGGTATGGTGATGGGGATCTAAAGCGGCGATTCGGCGAACGACCTCGATTTGAGCTTGGCGACTGTGATCTAGCGGCTGATCGGTTGCTTTCTTCGGCGGCGCGACTGCTATTGTAATTTGAGAGGGCCTCACGTCCAAAGTTTCGACGGTAATCATCGAAAATAGCCTTTCGATCTTTGCAGTATCTTACAACATGTCCAGGTCGACCACAGTGAAAGCAGACGGGTCGATTATCTGTGGTACGCCATACGTCGGTCTTCCTAGGTTTTTCGTACGTTACATGTCGAAACTGGTCCCGGGTAGTCTCCGGTCGCCTATACGTCGGCTGGATGCGGCGCTTGGGTATCGCGAGGGGTTTCTGGAAGCCTGCTTCAGAAATAGGATTTAGAGATCTTCCCACTTCTTCTCGGACAATGGCTGCAATGGATTGTAGTCCTATTTCCTGCTCCTCTGTTTGCGACGAGGTGAGGGTTTGTATTTCCTCACGAACGATTTTCCTGATTAAGGACGTCAAATCAAGGTCCGATGAATCAATGGAGGCTATTGGTACGACATTAGGTAATCTTGTAAACTTTTGATGCCTAATCCGTTTCTGATTAATTTCTTCAATATGCTGGCACCATTTAATAAAATCGGCTACAGTCTTAATTTCTTTTGTTAATAGTGCCTGATAAATATCCTAGTCTACCCCTTTCATAAGATGAGATATCTTGTTGTCCTCTGACATGCTAGGATCTGCTTGTTGGCAAAGTCTCAAAACCTCCTGAATGTACGATTGGGTAGATTCACCAAATTCCTGGGCACGACTTTTGAGTCTATCATTGGCTTGCCTTATATACAACTCCTCGTTGCCGAAAGTATTTTTTAATTCATCTTCAAATTTCTTCCACGATAGCAACATGTCCTCATTATTTTCAAACCATTTCTTCGCCGTTCCGTCTAGGAAGAAATACACATTTGCTAAACTCAGGGTATCGTCCCATTGATTGAATTTCGATACACGAAGATATTCCCTCAACCACTCTGTGGGATCCTGTCCGGGCTCGCCTTTAAAGATAGTAGGCTTTCTTGGCTCCCTAATCATGGTTGGAGTAACGAGAATCGGTGAGGACTTAAATTCCGGCTCCGTCATTTTCCTCGCCTTTACTTGCCTCGCCTTGCCTTCGTAAAGTCCGTGTTCCGGGGGAAGGTTTTGGAGTCGACGGCTTCGACGACACTCAGTTTCTTCCAGACTGATTGCAATACGATCTTTACCCGGCGCCTCCACCAAACTGTCGCGTAGATGAAATGAAATGAACTTGGTGAAATGACTGAGAAACGCTCAAGACCAGTTCAAGATTTTATTACCTCGCAACTGAAGGAAATCCTACTTATATACACTTTTAGAACCTTCCAGACTTGGAAGGCCCGCAGAAAATTAGGAACTAAATTTACATAAATTTGCATAATGAAATTAAATTAACATAAATTAAATCTAGGTTAAAATCAATTTTCAAATGCAGCTTGCGTCGCCTGTTTTCGAACCCGGAACCTCCCGTTCACGAGTCCACCGCTTTACCGACTGCGCCACGGCGTCCTTGCCAAAAGGAACGATTTTCGCTACAATATATATATATATATATTTATACATATACATATATATATATATTTTTACATATATATACATATATATATGCATATATATATATATGTATATATATATATATATATATATATATATATATATATATATATATATGTGTGTGTGTGTGTGTGTGTGTGTGTGTGTGTGTGTGTGTGTGTGTAATATGGGCGAGACTCATTCCAAATCACAACACAGTTTATTTCTGGTAAGAAACATGAATTCCATACAACAGGCAAACACTTTTACAACTTCGTGCACACAGACAAAGTGATCCCGCACATACACTTTTCAAGTAGGGATTCCTAAGGTAAAAAGACTACGAATAATCCCTCAGCACAATTGATCACGTGATACAAAATACCCATGTTTAAAGAGAACGCGCTAACTATTGGCTAAAGTAGTACATACATAGGCTGGATTAAGTCTATAGCGTGTCTGGAGGGAAAAATCAGAATTACCGTCCAAATCCCGAACGTACTTTATGAACAAAAGTTAAATTAATATTAAATTAATATTAAAATACATAAATAAGGTATTTTAATATTACATATATATATATATATATATATATATATATATATATATATATATATTCCATTTTCCTTTAGACGAAAATTATAATCATGGATGTCATTTATATTTCCTTATATATTGGAGTCACAAAAATATTTTACATAGATAATGTTTTACATAGATTTCAACTATAATATAAGACTTTTAATTAAAGATTGTGTAGTTTATTCATAATGTTTAAAATGAATACATGAAATGTGTTTGTTTTAAAGTTTTTTTAGTGGTGCCTTTACGCGTGTTAGTTACGCGTGTTACTGCCCCCAATCGTAAGCTTTTAATAATTTCCTGGTTTTTGATCCGACATCGACTTAAAGTCCACTTTTGGAGAGAACGAGTCAAAGTTGAGTTGTAACTTTCAATCAATATATGCCCGTCCGCGTAGTTATTAAAGAGTAGGGTGCTGTTGGATTGAAATTACCATTTCATTTGAAAAGCGTTAATTATAAAAGCACCGCAGTTAATTACCTTCAAAATAGCGATATTGGAAATTGACCGCCATCTTTGATTGCTGATTTGGCAACTCTAATTAGCAGTAGCCGTTGGCATCAATAATTATGAAATTTAAAAATTAAAGAAGAGTAATGAAGTAGTTCTGTGCACAAATTATTAAAATAAAGGAATAGCTTTTATGAAATGAGATCGTAAAGGCAACAATATTGTATTCAGTGGGTTCTGGCAAGTGTATTTATTACATAATTACATATACATCTATGCACATATTAATGATTACGTTCTTTTTAGGTTCACCTACATTCCGGAAATTGTGTCGAGAATGAGTAAGGATAGGAAATCGAGTAACGAAATTGTTACTATTACCTTTTCATTATTGCTTTAACCCCTTAAAGCACGAGTTTAGTTTAGAAAAAATTATAAAATATGACATATTTTCTTCACAGAAAAGGGATATATAGATACAATGTAAGTTATTTTTTGCAATTTCAGTTTTGGGGGTGACTAGGGAGCTTGGAAAGAGTAAAAAGTATATAAAAAATTGTTATACAAACAAAGTGTAAACGATTTTATTACATGTTTAATTTGAATTTCACCCGTGTCAGACACGGGCAAATGCGTTAAGGGGTTAAAATGACAGATTCGATATAAAATTTTTACTATATAGAGAATAGAAAAAATATCTTAAGCTGTAGGGGGGTGGAACACCCAGAGCCTTTATTTATAAATACATATCTCCGGCGTAGGGCAGGCCTCCGTACCAGATTCTTTTTCTATACTCTGTGTATGAAAGATTTTCGAATAGACTATACCACACTTTAAACAAAGATATTAGTAAAAAAAGTAAAGGGGAAAATTTCGTCACACAAATTCGTAATGCTAAACACGACTTGGTCATTAATATATATGCATGCAATCTATCTTTTATTTAGATTACAATCATATTATTTATGGGAAAATAACTATTATTTACTTAGCCTCACTAAAGAGCTCCTAGACTTAGTCGGACATTCGCAGACTAGTTACCATTTTAACATCTTTTGATTAAACTAAATTTAACAAAACAAGCGTGGATACAGGAACACCGAGCGAAATGTGCTCTTTTTACCTTTAGAATCAGGATTAAAAGAAAAGCCTTTAAGAGAGCTGACTACAGATGGCGCAAAATTTTGCAAAAAACGATGGATGTATTAAGTCTTGAACTATCCAGCGTACCTAGTGGATCTTTTGCAGATATCATCGACAGAATTTGATAAATTATATGATGAAATAAGAATATCTAGTATAGAAATACAGGGTACTGAAGTTTAACAATTTTGTTTCTGTTGGAAACCTCTATCGCTACGGATTTTTAAATAATAGTTCACCCTTTGAGAGTCATAGAAGTTAAAAATTATAATATAGGATATTGTACAGATATATAAAAATGCACACACACAAGTATACAAAAATACATTAATTTATCCCGCTTTACAATTTGCTGAATATAATTGAGTTTTCGATTTAAAGTATGTACAGTGGACTCCGCTTAATCTGATCGCGGTTAATGTTATCAATCGCTTATTGTTATTGAAATGACTTGGTCCCAATTTCTTCTATTTATTTGTATGGTAAAATTATCGCTTTATGTGATCGTTACATCGGTTAATGTTATCAGTTTTCGAACCTCATTTTAACTGGCAAAGAAATATTCCCAATGTATTTAGAAGGAACTCATTCTTTTCTTTCATTTCGCTGTTGCTTTAATTTCCGAGCATTCTCCCTCTTACACCTAGGGAAATGGGGAATGATCAAAGGAGTGGGGTATAAACCCGTTCCTGGAATTTTACAGAAGTACGCACACCCTGCTGGTGGTCGATTGTTCTCAGATAAGCAGAAGGCAACACATTGTTATCGCAACTGAGAAGAAACGTATTCACATTTTATGCCTTGCTCGCGTACATGCAGCTTGTCGATATGGAAGCCAAAAAGCAAAATGATTTAATATTAAAATAAAATATCGAAATTTTAAATCGCTATGACAGGTTGCCAAAAAATGAGTCAACGCAATGCTGCAGCGCAGTTAAACATTTCTCAGCCTCTGAAATGCATTGAAAATGTCGAAAAGGGGAGTACAACACCACTCCGATGATTTTAAAAAACATTATGATTACGAACAATTTATCAATAAGCTTCATAGAAAAAATTGTAGACAGTCAACAATTGATTTTTTTAATTATGTGTACAATTCTTATGTATTAAGGGATAATATAAGTACATAAATAAATGAGTTTTTTCATTTTATTTTGAAATTTAGTACGTGTGAATTAAAGGGGGAGGTAAATTTATCTAATTTTTCAAATCGGTTATTGTTATCAAATCAGGGTGTCCCATACTGATCGCATTAAGCGGAGTCCACTGTATTACGTTTCCTCATTCTATTGCCTGATTTAATAAATTTTCTTATTCCAAATGCTTTTTCCCTCTTCAAAGTTGATTTGAAAGGTATTTGCTGCAAAGCAGTTTAGAGGAAGCACAGTCGTCGATGTTATCAGCATAGAAAAATAATTATTGCTTTCAAATAAATGACTGAAAGATGACTGGTTAGTCAACTTCAAAGTTTTAACAGAAGATCTAGTACAACGAACGTATAATTAACTAGTGTTTAAGTTATTCAAATGTGTCAATAATAATTAAGCAAATATCTCCTCAACACTATAAAAAAGTTTAAAAAGTGACCTGAATGTGTGCTATTATTTTGTGAGGAGTCTTCTAATACGAAAGTGATAAATTTGTTTTCAAATTCGACCTTTTATTTCAAGCTTCGGACGGATTGGATTTCAGTTTTTAATAATCTCCGCAGATAAAAGTCGCTTCGAAATGGAAAACCCCTACTTGCGACCCTTATTTTTCCCTCTGTGATGATACTTTTCCATTTGAGTTCTAATGGGAATTGACGATCGCAATATCAATCAGTACTTTCAAATTCTCCCTAAGCATATTTTCGAGTCGGGTTTCATTAGTAAATACTTCCTATATTAATCTCTCATTCCTGTCTTTGCTCTCGATAGCAGAAGAAATTTGAAATAGTGCGGCGCGACTTCTAATATTGCCAACACAATTCGTCGCGGGGTGCTTTAATTTATATCGAATAATTCGCAACTGACATTCTTTCTAGCTCTTTTACCAGAGTTGCCTCACTTTAGGCTCATTTTCTGTCACTTGAATGGTTCAAATCTTCAGAAAACATTTTGACATCCCTCTTAGACAGATGAACCTTCTCACAGTTTGAAATAGCATGCCGGTCCTTTTTTTTTCTTTTTGCTCCGATATCTCAAGTTGTGTTTCGGGACTAGTTTGCTCCCTTTCTTTGATTAAAGCACCGTCTTTGGGACTACGTAACCGGAGTGTTCATAACCCCACCTTTTTTTTCATTTGTCTTTGTACACAAACATACACAAACAAAAACTACACATATGTTGTAAACAAAATGTACTCAAATTTTAAAATATTTTGTACTTAATTAAGCTACATGATGATGTGACCTTTACATTGCGAGCATTTCTAGTATGATAAATAAGTTGTAATATTATATATTATTTTGAAAATGTTATGGTAAATGTGTTTCAATAATATTGTTTGAATAGTTACCATGTAAGAAAATATTTTAAGGTGTAGAATAATTAATTAAAAGGGAACATTAATTCAATTAGAATGTGATATTTAGAGGTATTTAAGTACGTAATCTAAAGAAAAGAAAAAGAAAATCTCGATTGTGACTAAACTGGAAAAACCTGTCATGCGTACACAAATCATTAAGAACTTAAATATGAGAATATTATATAAGGTACCAAAAAACCTTTATATGTTATTTATTATTTATGTAATTAATGCTATTAAGAACTTAAGTCAGAGACTTGTCAAATTAAATTTAAGAAGATTATACTTCTACCTTGTGACTTCATATACTACTTTTTTTTTTACATATATTGATATTTATATTATTATTGCTGTTGTTTTTATTATATTATTTTCTTATATTTTTGTTGGTATTTTTCCTGGAGTTCCTACATTTATTTAATCTTAAACTCATAATCATGTTTAATTTTGAATTTATATTGAATCCTTAAACTGATATGCAATCTACATTAGTATTAATTCTAACTCTGTTTTGAATTGTAATATTGTATATTGAGATACTACATGAGTCATAGACTTCTTAAATAATAAGGTATTATGCTGTGTTTATTTTCATTTTTCATGGAAGAACTGAGAACTTTGCTATTGTTTTTTATTTTAAAGATGTTATGCTTTTTATTTTAAAGAAATATATATTTTTATTATGAAGATAAGGTAAATTATTATGAAGAAAATTAACATTTGTAAATATTATTTTTATATTGATATAATGTTATGCAGGATTCATCAGCTACCCTACTTAATATACTTTGTTAGTTTTAAAAATTAAGGAGAAATATTAAGATTTAAAATTTTTAATATTTGAAATTTTCCTGTTTATTAGTCCTCTGAGGACATGCTTGTCTGGAGGTTTACCTGTCTAGCCAGCCTTAAGTGGAGAGAGGGGCGGGAATTGTCAGGCTTGAAAACGTAAAATTAATAAATTGGGGGTTTCAGAGCGAAAAACGAAGCACACTCTTTTAATGCAGGGGCATGAATCTTTAATAGTTCATTATAAAAGCACTTGACGCGTAAGTATTGAGAGCGAGAGTCTTGAAATAGTGTTGCTGCATGAACCCTGGCTAAGTGGGGTTCCTTTGTTAGAGTGTGGACACTAACCACGAGTCGCCATATTTGATGGTTGGCTGTTAAACTATGCAAAATACATGAAAAAAGACATTATCAAGAAACAATATGAATCTTCATGTAGCTGCAAAGTCTGTCATATATATATATATATATATATATATATATATATATATATATATATATATATATATATATATATATATATATATATATATATATATATATATATATGTGTGTGTGTGTGTGTGTGTGTGTGTGTGTTTGTGGTGTACCTCTTTGCAAAAGAATGTCCCTAAAGTCAGTTTAGGAAATTAATAAAAACTCATTAGACACATTTCATTCCGTAATATTTATATACATTACCTTTGTTAATCGCTTTATTATTTATCTAAACTCCTAATAGAAAATGTGAGCTAATAGAATATAGAGCTTAGAAAATAAAATTTTTTCTGTTGTATACTTTATTATATATTAAGTATGACTTAATATCCCTTCATTTCCAATTTAAAATCATCTACGACACGGTGCTTAAAATGTATCTACATTGTGATACAAATGCAGAAATATTGAAACTAAAATAAAGATCCTTCTACTAAAATTTCATCTCACGAAGAGGGCTATTTTATGAATGATGGTAGCGTCTCTTATTTAGCTTAACCTTAGAACGAATGCTATCTTGTTTTAGTCGAACGTTGTTACATTTAATACATCTACAAGACAACTTCTTTAAAATTTATCCCAGTGACAGCTTGAAGAAGCTTGGTTGGACTCTGGGACGAATAATGGACATATGTAAGTCTAATGTAGGGCATATCAGTCTGGCAAATGTCAAAATGTCACGCGGATAAGTCGCTAAACTGTTACCACTTGAAATAAATTCTGTTGAAGAATATCTCCTTCTATGTAAAAATAACGTTACGTTGGCATAGTGTTTGTGAAAGAAGAAATTAATACTCATTAAAAACACACCTAATATGCCTTAATTACATGGTTTTATACAATTAAATGCCTAAGGAATACATCAAGAATACAAATTATCGCTTGTAGATGTGAAAGACAGCCCTGGACTCGGCGTCAGTCTCGGAAAAAAAAAAGAGGTGTCACTTTTTTTCATGTTGCTCCAAAAAATGTCTATCCCGCGAGCAGCGGATGCCTGCAGCGTCCACCCTTTTCTTTCCTCTGGTAACAACCTTGTCCTCTAATTAAATCAGACTGCCTCCGGAGAAAAAACAGGGGTCTACTCAAAAACAGAGGGGTCATAATCCCCCCGAACCAACGGGCCCTTTTATTGGTTGGGAGAATTCCGAAGTTTCTTCCTAGTTCAAACCGGTCCTGTTCTGTATGTCTTCGACGAAGGTTTACAAGAAGAGGTGAAACAGCGGTGAAACACCGAATGTAACTTATTGTTACTCTCTGTAACCCTATATAACTCTAAAATCTGTTCAACAATTTGAACTTTAAAGTAAGACTTAAAATTTAAAGGGGGGAGAATAATAGTTATTCCACCTTCTTTCCCGCATCACGTCTCCGCATGTGCAATGGAATGAGGCTTTTCCCTCCGATGATGCAACACGATTCTGATGTTTAGGATGTGTTCTGGAATGTAGTTTATGATTGAAATGTGTCTTTTTTTGGTCGTTGTTAAAATCTTTGTTTTATGTTTAAGAAAAGGATAGAGTAGAAATTACTTGTAGGATCAACAACTAACGATCTCGGACCCCACTGAAAGATAAGTACATTTGTATTTATTTTATTATTTATATTACTACAGTTTCGAATCGCTTTGAGATAAGTAATAGGTGTTATTCGTCATTCAGATCGTTTCTCGTGTGATTTACAAAAAACAGACCTGATGAGATTTCACCGCTATATTCCCTAAGTTTCATCTTTAGCTGAAAAAATCTACAATAATCTCTTTATATGTATTTAATTTTATGTGAGAGATTTTAGCATTGAAGGAATGGACAAGGAATTAAAGAAATTTCTTTTTCAATACATTTCTAAATTTTTTTTGACACAATTTATTAATAAATTGACACAAATATCCCAAAAGGCTGAACTTCATGTTTACATTACGTTTTCGAGTAAACTATCAAGTAAATATTTATATCGGGATTGTTTTTAAAATACACCAAACAGGTATTTTGTTGTATTAAAAAATTGTAATATTGGATCATAAAACTCAAAGTTATGGCATAGAATTTTACGTACAATAACGAGTGAGTATTCGTCCTATTTTTTCTTGGATATTTCCTTAATCTTATAATTAATTAATTTAATAATATAATGTGATTACCATTAATGACAGCATTCTGATTTTGGTTTCATAATATTGACTAACAAACAATTGTCACATTCCCAAAGGTGTTGCTCAATGTCTTTAATTGAGTCGCATTTTTCTACCCGAATATTTTGCTTAATGATGACTTCATGCTTTTTCAAACAAACATTATTGCATTTTAACGAACAGGCAGAGAATGACGGAAAAATATTTCACGTGCGAAAAAAAAGTTCCTCTCCACCTGCTTCAGCATTCACTACTTTCTATCGTCAAGATAATTAGCGCAGTTTTAATTAATAAGGTGATGTCATCCTATTAATGAATCTGAAACAGCTGTTGAAGAAACGATATTTTTATGTTCATTTACAGGGAAAGTTTTACAGCTTGTATTTTGACATAACAATTTCGTATCAAATTATTGCTGAGTTATTACTGAATGGCTCTGAAATGACGCTTAACTAAGTATCGATAAAAAGGGTCGATGAAAAGAACATTGTCTTTATCATTGGGCGCGAGAAATATTTCAAATTTATACATATGTTTTGACAGCCGACTAAGAACTCCTTTCTTAAGAAATTGATTGGAACACCAGATTTCGTCGTAATTTTGTTACCACTATTTCCTGCTGGTGAAAAAGAAATATCTCGCGTTAAACATTAAAAAAATACTCAGTTCCTTGAAAATCCTAATTCATGCTCAATGTTTTAGAGTCTTATATTATTACTTATCTTCAACTCTGTAAATATAATAATGCATTTTGTTTTAATTGATCTTATCTGTTGAATCACATGTGACACAGATGGATCTCTTCTAAACCTGATTAATAGCCAGATCTCTTCTTTGGGATTATCTGATTAAGTGAAGTAGTAATGTTACAGTCAGCTAGTTAGTCGCCCCAACTATTTGAAGCCTTTTCTTTCCAAAATTATAACTAAATCAATCATCTGAGTTGATAAAAGTAACATATTTTTGAAGAAACACATTTTGGTCAGAAATTTATTATTTGTTTATTAGAGAAGTTCATAGTATTGAAGAAGATGCAATTACAGTTCTAAGCTATATTTAAAATAAACTCTCTTTTCTATACTCCTCAAATTAGCTATTTTCTATCTTTGATAAAAGAATATTAATACCTGACCATGGATTGGACTGACATAATCCTTTCGATGTAAACGACCTTTGACTATAGCTATATTCTTAAGTGAATACCTCTTAGCTATTAATACAATCAATAATTGCAAATAATCTCAAATCCATTTCAACCTCTATCAACAGTATAGGTGGGTTTAATTACATTAATATTTTATCTGTCCACTCAACTTATTTTTCGTAGACTAACGCATAATACTCGAAGATCATTTATTTACGTTTATAAACTGCATTTGAAATCTCCTGGTTTTTGCAAATTTGCCAAATTACCGATTACGTGTTATATTCGTTGGGATCATTATGCAATCAATATTTACGCGTAACCATCATTTGGTCAAACTATCATTAAGAGATAATTTCTAATGGATTGTCAGTTACATTCTACCCCAACTTCCTTTCGTAAAGTCCTTATCAGATACAACACAAGATATCAGAATCATGAATCAATCAATGAGATTCTCACACTGATATGCAAATAAATAGGATTTTTGTTGACTTTTCGAAACAGGTTTTCCACATTCTTTGTTATGATTATGATACTATGAAATCATATCGTTGTTTTGTGTTTATTTATGAGATATACGTATTTTCCATTAATGCATTTCATAATATAAAAACTGTTTGTGTAAATCCTTTTGGAGATGGTTCTAAACTGATTGTCATTTATCTACTGTCCCAAATTTCTGGGTAAAATACATAGTGAATAAAACTCGAATGATCAAGTTATTTATCACTGAAATCTTGGAATTGATCAGACAATCAATTAAAAATATTAATACAAAATATTTGTGTATCGTATAAGTGTATGAAACTAAAAATTAAAACCAGTGTTTTGTGTTTGTTTATGAAATGCTTGCATTTTGACCTACTTTCTCCTTAAAATTTCCAGTAGAATAAAAAAACTGTATTCGAGGGTTTTCTTTGAAAATATTACTGAACCGGTTGTCAATTTTCTACAACTCCAACTTCCTTCTTAAGAGAAATTGAGAGAAATTTCTCTATTTCTTGTAATCTAAAAAAGAAAATTTTAATTTCTTAAGCGTTCAAGTAAGCTACGAATTAAGCAGAGAAAGACAAAAATCTTCCATTAAGTAATCTTCTCAGCTAACATTTGCCAAGATTCAATAAAAGAAACATCTTTTTTCTTTGTCAACATTTCTGTTATTTGCCCCCGATATTGTCTTAGAGAGTTCTTATATTTTGTTGAGGCATTATTTAATGTTTTATGGGGCTTTATTTCTTTTGTAATGAAGTAGCTGCTTAATAAAAAAATCTCCTCAGACTCCAAATCAGGATTAGTTACTGATTGGGAATCATTATCACGATCTTTTATTAGCATCATGTATGGAATTGCATTATTGAAATGAAGTCTAGGGCTTTCACGTACACGTAAATCTTTCAGAGGTTGAAGTAGTTAAAAAACGAGATCTCAAAATTCTTGATAAATATTGGCATTTTTAGACATTTAGGAAATAATGTCTGTTTGTGAATGGAAAAGCGTCCAAAGTGGCCCTTTATAAGGATATCTACTACTGGTTGATGAATTCCAATCAACACTTTTCGTATCAGAAACAAATTTCCCTCCTTACAATTGCTTGCTTATTTAGAGTGCTAAGATTCAATTTTAACTCATCAAATGGGTACCCAGTATATTTGTTGTCTTCCAAATATTTGTGTCCAGAGTGGATTTCAAACACTGGTACTTAGAGACTGAGTTAGGTCTGCACAATTTGGGTTACAAAAGTGATGCAATTATTTGAGCAATTTTTACATTGCACCTATGTAAGATAAAAAAAAAACTAAAACTTGTGAAATTTGTTGAAACAAGTGAAATCAAAATAATGATGAATCAAGTAACGAAAGTCGAAAATTTTTTATCAAATGTACACATACTCATCAATCTACTATGATAATATCCTGAAATTGATATCTTGCGCTTGATTTAAAAGTAAACTATACCTTTATTTTTCTTTCTTATTATATTCATGAAACTAAAAAATTTGAAATTTTCATAAGATAAAATTTAAGTAATAAAAAATAGTTTCAGATAACTTTTCCAATCAACTTATATCTATAGAGACATCCCTTCTACATCGAGGTCTCGCACAGGGCTTCCAATTGGATCGAAGGTTTAATAAAATTTGATAGCACAAGATAGAAAAGTCGATGTCTCAGATTTATCAAAAAAAAAAAAAAAAAAAAAAAAGAACGCAGAAATAAAACCTATTTTGTTTGTGTTCGTGTTTTTATTAACAATTTTTGAAATATATATAACATTTTATGAAACTTATGAAATAAACGCACTATCTTTCTTAATTTCTGTTCTTCCAATAATCTGAGCTTCTCCGCGAAGTTTAATTAATAGGACCCTATTAACAAACTATTTCCTCTATAACCTAAAATGTTATTTTTAATATAAAAACTCTTAATAATATTTCTTGAATTTTAATACATTAAGTAAGCGAGAGGAATAGTTTTTCGTCTAAATGACTTCCTAAATAATATTTACCATATACATTCAAAGCAATACTCGGTCCGCCACCTTTTTCTCTTCCATTTCATATTTTAAATTGGCTGGATTGAATGTTTCACCATACTCTTATTATTTCCAATTAAAATTCAAGTTATCATCGAATATAAACATAAATGTGTAGTGAAATTTGGATAAAGAAATATATCCAACCAATATAAATCCAAATGCAAATGATGGAGAATGAAGCGAGGATGTACGAGGATCTAATGGATGCAAAAGGTGTTAAACCATTGGTGTCTATAGGATCAACTGAGAATCAGTATGCTTTTGCCAGTCTTTTAAAAGATAATATGAAACCTAGAGCAAAACATCTTCAAATTCCAATAGCTTTCCAATAATCTCTGGATAATGACCCGCAACATATTTCTATCAATACCCACTTGTATCTAATATATAATTTCCCTAAAGTTATTAAAACCACACCTGTCGCCATGTTTCAAAGGGTATTGAAAAAATCTGGCGTAAGAAATCAGAAATTAACTATATATATTAGAAAATAAACTGGTAGCCACTGAAGAATGGCTATGTAGTAAAATAGAATAAAGTAGATCAATATTTTATCATGAAATCGGGTTAAATTTTTGCCATCATGTTTGGAAAATATTAGGAGATATAAGGGATACCTTACAAATCGAAAATATCTTATTTTTAAGTTTTTTTTTTTTTTGTAGTGTACGAGGTTTACTTTGACCTATTTCTCCAATAATCATATAAATATATACCATGGTTTCTAAATATTTTCAAATCTTAAAGATTTATATAAAAAAACGTTATGAACAGTTTTATTCATTATTGAAGTAAAAATGTCTCAGAATAGAGTGTTTTTCTTAATTGAAAAGAAAAATTTAGTGTACCAATTTTATTTTGACGTGCTGCAGGTCTCATAATTTATTTAGTTTTGTAGAACCACAAAACCTGTTTAGCAAACGATTTTCCGCTTCGAAGTGTCATGTGTATTTACGATTACATTCTTAAAACATTCATTTACTTTAAGATCCAAAAAGAAAATTCCATTCTTAAAAGTCCTTTCCCTCAAAATGACCCAAATGGATGGGACCGAAAACATCCCTTTAGCATATTTTATCCGTCAGAAAAACATGTATGACTTTGGTTTATGCTAAATAGAATTAATCTACATATAACTCAATTTAGTTTTTCATGAATATGTAATTTTTTTCTGTTTCTACCAATAAATCGGGGCTCTTTATGAATCCAAACATCTCTTACATGTGTACTCTTCATTTATTTCAAGTATGCTCTGAAATTCTTTTAAAGTAAAACAATGAGAAAAGGGGAATAAGAAATGCTAGTCTTCACAAAATTGGAATCTCAAGGGCATCGCTAAGTTTAGATTTTATTGTTCAAAATCTTTAGTGCTCTTTTTGTAATTAATTTTCAAACTGCTTCATCAAGGAGCTAAAATTAGCTGAAGAATCGAATTTTAATCAAAGTATCGGGGGAGGAGGATCTTTTACCTTTCTATTTAATTCTTGAGAAAAATTAATGGCACATTGAAATTCCGAAAGGTAAAATTTTATTTTTTTCTTAATTTAAACAATGATACATTGAAGCACACATAGATGTTACTGTTATACATGAATATATCCCTTGTGATTATGTCATGGTCAGGATACAGATGATCTCAACCATCTATTGTATATAGTTTTCCTTGAATGACGAGCTAAAATAAAACTGTTTAAGTAACTTAACTCATGTGAGAGTGTTTAAAATGTATTTTAATATTTTTCCAGCTTTTTGGGGGGTATTTATTTATCTATTATTATTTGGTATGTTTTCCCTTTTATAATTTCAACTGCTCCATTTTTCTATGTTAATCTATTCCATTGCTAGAAGTAACACTGGATCGTTTGCAAGCCTTTAATATATTATTTATGCCACATGTTTTGGACTGATCTCACTAGAATCGGTTTTAACAAATCAGCGATTATTTGCTATACACATTTAGCATATCTCTGATTATTTCTTATAGACTTTGGTGAGTCGGTCAAAAATCTTTAAAAGGGAACAGCTGAAAATTATGGGCAGTGGACAAAAAATTAGCATTTATTCCACGGTTAGTTTCGAACGAATGGTAGGGCACTGTTATTGGGCACCGAAGTTCGTGGGTTCGAATCCCGCTACTAGCAGGGATGTTCGTAGCCGTTCGGAATCGGCTTAAAGCAGTAGTTCCAGGCCTCATTACCTTTCCTTTTAGCCGCCGTTATGCAAGGCAGTATTTCGTCCATCCCTATCAATGCCTATACCTATAAATATACTATCGGCTTCCTTAGAAATTTGGCCCCCTTGCGTACATGCACACATTGCACACCTGCGCTTTCGTAAAACTTCTTATTCTTAAATTTTCGTAGTTTTACAGTTATTAAGCCTTCCCTATTACCGCCATTAAGTTTAATAAATCTATTTACGAAAATCGGCCTGACCGAAACAAACCTGTAAAAAATTTTTATTATGCTCTCCTGTAAAATTTGAAAATTGTGACACAGTACCCTTTACTACGAAGCACAGATATACCGTTGGTTGGGAACGTTACGGTCTGCAGTTTCGAACAAATATATATGTATGTGTATGTTGTTTCAAATTCATCTTTGAGATATTTTTCAAGCAAATAACTTTAGAGTTTGTATTTATAGTAACCCGAGGTGTCAGTTGAGATAATTAAAAAGGTATAGCATAATAAAATATATGCCTTTTATTAGGAAACTGATTCGAGTAAGGGTGGAAGTATTAATACGTACTCTTATACGTATTCATAGATATTTTGTGATTGTTTCCTCTTTAAAGTGTCAATCGGGACAATTAAAATAAATGACATTTAGTAGAGCTCTATTGGAGAGAGAACATTTAATGAAAATTCCCATTTGACAAATAAATGAACGACGCGCTTTTACAAGAGATCCGAAAATAATATTTATTCACTTTGTAAATGTTCATTTATCTTCAAACAGATCTATAGAAATGTATGTACAAACATATATACGAGACATTTATATACAAAATAATGTACAACTAAGTTGAACAGTCAATGCAATCTTATTTATTGAGTTGAAATTGCATAATTTGAAGCTTGGGATAGTTATAGCTGTACAAATTCGTCTTGTATGAAAATTGCATATTTATTTCAAATTCGGAAATTTTAAAATATGCTTTTTCCTCGCTAGAATTCCCGACTTGTCATTACAATTCCTAATTCACTTTGTCCTAATCAATTTACAGCTGAAGTTGGATAGTTATGCAACGGAAAAAAGGATCTGAAAAATGGTGTAGAAAAGTTTCTAATATAGTATTTTCTCCCCAATGATCCCCACACAATTAAGTGATTGGTCCTTTATAAAAGTTTTGTTTACGACACTGATATGGATACAGTAGTGTCATATATTACAAAATCATATATAAATGTTGACCAAGAAAATGTTTGGCGGCAGTTGATTAGTAATTGAGAAAATAACAAAGATTTTGATATTTCTGAAGGAACACGAGAAAATAGCAATGATGAGCATGAACCAAATTCATTATACTAGGCTTTTGTTAAAAAATAAAACAATTTGTTGAGGTACAAAATAAAGTGTCTTGTAAAGGTACCGTTTACTACTCTTATTTAAATTTCAGAATTTCGTATATTGTGAAAAGAAAAGACAACAATGAAATGTACAGTTGTTTTAAAATAAGAAAAATGTTAGTGTTTGATTTTTTTATTATTTTTTACATGGACTTATTTAAAAAACGAAATAATCTATTACTTATTTTTACGTTAATGAATAATTCAAATTTCGAAAACTTCGAAATGTTTTACATTCTTACTGAAATTTCAACAACCCCTTGATTATATCTGACAACTGAAACTCCTCATATACATGCTAAAGTTACAGTTGACCGCTCTGACTTGTGAACTATATAAGCATTAAATAAACTATAAAAACTGTGATTTTGAATATAATTACTACAAATGTTTGAATATCTCCCTAAAATAAAATAAGTATCATATTTTTCATTCTATCTGTTTATCAATAAGTTAATTATATAATACAGGCAAAAAAATCTAATTTGCAGACTGATACTCGCCCTGTACTTGTTTTGTTTAAGTCACAGATGACAAGTTGAATTCGTCATTTAAATCTCCTTCTGCCTTTATATACTACAGTGATCCCTTATTTTTCGCGGTTAATGGGGACTAGAACCTTCCGCGAAAGCTGAAAAACCACGAAGTAGGATTTGCCCCTAGGAACTTTCGTGTATGCGGGTACACGAATGTCTTAAATATGTAAGCAGTATTTATACTTTACACATTTAAAACAAAAATTACAACAGAATACGTATTTACTTAAACTTGTCAGTGCTAATTAATAAGGTTAATTACAAAACTTTATACAGTAATAAACATAAATCAACATTGCTCTCTGAGAGAGGCGAAGAGTCTTGTATTGGTGGCGGAGGAGAGGCACTTAAAAGTTTCAATTTTTCGCTGATGATCATCTCTGGGCTTCATCGTGGGAGCCCCGCAGGAAACTTTCGCTGAGGCACAACGATTAGGCGGTATTATAAAGGCTCAAAAAATTAAAATAGTTAGCGCTTAAACAAAAGAAGTTATCCCCAACACAACACTAAAATTCAGTATGCGAGACAGTCAACATCATGGACAAGACTGCGAAATACAACAAGAGAAGATGCTATGTGAGGATGCGATGATGCGCAGACAATCAACTCAGAGGGGTAAATCCACTCGTACTCTCACTGGTCGATGTCTCTCCAGAAACTAATCACGCGCCTTTATGAGAGCCCATGGTATGTACTCTGAACTCATCTCTTTATTTCACATGCAGGGATCCTTCTCTCTCGCCCATCAACATGAAACGACGCTCCTTTCCGAAATGTAGCTGCCGACATGGTTTATATTTATATTTTTATTTTTTTATGAATATTTTGGAAAAACTATCGAAGCACTGACAAAACATGAAGCTCAAAGTGGCGAGGGAACACTGTATTGGGTGTATTAGCAAATTAAATCCATTCGAAATGCAAGAATTCTTTCAAATTAATCGTACCCAAATGGTTGACTAATTTCGACTGCATTTTCATATATCTTGGGTGCAAATCGATAAAGTCACCAAAAATCCTAACTTCACTTTTGTTCTAGATTTTTCCATCGGTGAAGACTATTACAATACCAATTTTTCGGAGAGGTATTGTCCTTTAAACTACTGGGTCTTATATGACCCGTTTCCCATTCAATGCATTATCTAAAACAGTGTTTTCTAAAGTGCGGTACGCTATCCCCTGGGATAAGGAAAGAATTTGGTGTGTGTACATGCTGCATCGGGCTTTGTCTGCAAATTGGTAGCAGATATTTTCTCGGTTTTAAATTGCCTCAACTTGACGTTACAAGGCAAATCAATCAATTTGAGGCAAAAGAAAGTTAATAGAGAAGTGAATGCATTTCCCTCGCTTCTTAAATTTATATGATGTTTATCTGTTAAAAATGGGGTCGATACTTTGAAATGTATAACAACTTGTAAAGAATTTGAAAATGAGCCTAAAAGCTATTATCATAATTCAAAAATGTGTTGAATAAATATGATATCCGTTAACCATTTATACAGTATCTATGTCAGAAAGTTTATCTCCTGAGGAAGAAGAGCTAATTTCTTAAATTACCTTCAACCGAATATGAGAAAAATAACCGTAAGAAGTGTACTTTAATATCATTTTGGTTGCAAATAAGTGTATATCCAGTTATAATTGATAAAACCTTAAATACATTTTGCCTTTCCCAACTTCATATGTACTAAATATATATCTCTTAATTTTTATTAAAGTATATTAAATTTTTTTCGATGCAAGGTACTCAAGTGTTACCAAAATTATAGAAACAATAAAAAAAATTAAAATTTCCAGAAACACCGATTTTATCATCGGTAAACAAATCATGCGCATAATAGTATGCTTATATACCATTTCGTAGCAGGAATAAGGAGGTTGAATTTTTCGAATCCTGAAATATTTTTGATACGGTTAATAGACTTCGTAGATAATAAAAAAGAAATTCAAAATTGTTATTGTTATCCTATTTCTATTAATAGGAAGCAAAATAACGTCGATCTATCTGTCCTTATTTTAAGATACATTATTAATTAATTTTTCCCGAACTTCTAGATCTCAACTGACACTTATGTAGATTAATTACAAATTGATATTGCGTAATAGAAAAAAATCAGTATTAACTGACAGGTAAAAAAAATAATTCCTAGAGATAACGTTCCGGAGATTTAAAAAAAACTCTTCAAGGGAAAGATATCTGAAAGAAACTAATGAAGAAAATTAATTAACATCGCGCGAAACCTAACCAACATTTATCGCAGCAAACTGAGATTCCCTTCACCTGCACGCGTCAAAGTAGTTCATGCAAACTATTACATTAATTAATTTCTATTTAGAGCTTCAGAGAAAGTTCAGAAAGGAAAAGATCCGAATATTTCGAAGGGAATAGGAGGAAACGCATTCTCCTGGTGATTCTTAAACGTCTTTTTAGAGAAATTTTTCGAATATGAATTCTCAATTGTGGTTTATCTCCTCACAATAGAAATCATCATAGAAATATCTAGAGTAGAGAGGACCAAAATCTAACATACCACGCTTTACATATTATCGCAGACGAGTTCAGCTGCGCCATACTACTCAAGCCTCTTTGCTCGTCTTCCTTCGATTGGCTTAGGATCACTGTCGCTTAGAGGAAAAAGGAATAACACAATTAAAGGATTTAATTTATAGCAGCTCAAAAGCTCACGTTTATTAGACAACCATCTATAATAATCTGAAATGAAATTTTGGACAAGTGGGGAACCGTTGTCGTGCAACCTACTGGTGGTGGTACGTCTGCAAAAGAACTATTCTGGCGAAGGTAACTGTGAACCACTCTATCGCTGCCACTCAAACACACAGACGAAAAAACGCCAAATATAATATATACATACACACACACATATATATATATATATATATATATATATATATATATATATATATATATATATATATATATATATATATATATATATATATGTCAGGTTTAAAAAGGGGGTAGTTGTAAATTACGTGAGTTATAAACAATTTTAAAAAGGGAACTCTTTTATAATAATAAAGTAAATGAAAAAGACCCACGCTCGCGTAAGCTTTTAGGATAATCCGGTCAGGCGGAAGCATTTTGAAAGAATTTGATGAGCTTGCAAACAGATAAGTTTCAGTGAATCAACGCTTGGACATGGAGCGGTTAACACCTTCTCCACGCTTAGCTGCGTCATGAACAATGAAAATGTTGCAAGTTGCTTTCTTTAAGAACGATGTGTTAATAAAACTTACTATTATCAAGATGACTGTTTTACATTCGCCTTAACTCTGGACCACGACATTACACACACACACACACACACACATATATATATATATATATACACACACATATATATATATATATATATATATATATATATGTATGTGTGTATATATATGTGATATATATATATATATATATATATATATATATGTGTGTGTGTGTGTGTGTGTGTGTGTGTATATATATGTGCGTGTGTGTGAGTGTGTGTAATCCGATAATTATAAAACTGCTGCACATTATAGTCCCTATTACTTTTACTTGACGCTACTGGGCAAGAAGAAGTCTAATTAGCTAGCAGTAATAACGAACGATGCAGTCTGGCCACATTGAAGAGTACGTCACAAGTCTAATTAAAAATTTATTTTAGAACTGCTAAAACGGACATTTTTACTAGTCAATGACAGACAAAAGAAAGACACAAAAATCAGTCTGTTCGAACATAGGTGCACTCAAGACCGAAGACAGAAAGAATTTTCCCAAACGACAAGAAAATGATTCAACGAATTTAAGTATTACGCTCAGGAAAAACGTGGAGCCATTTGCCGGCGACAGCTGGAAAACGTGTTGAACGGACAGAAAATTTACATCTATAGGATAGAAAGCTTTGGGAAATGAATCTAAAGAATTTTAAGTCGAGGACGTTCCTTTGATTAAGACATTTAGAGGCTGCGAAATTTTTTTAAGGAATTAAAATAGGAGAGAGGAGGTTTTTAAGGAGATATTAAAGTTAAATAGTTTTGATGTATTACACACATATATAGATACACATATATATATATAAATATATATATATATATATATATATATATATATATATATATATATAATGTGTGTGTAGGTATAATATATATATTTAGGTTATAGATATATAATATAGTATATATATATATTTATATATTAATATATATATATATATATATAGATTATAGATATATAATGTTATATATATATAATATATATATATATATATATATATATATATATATATATATATATATATAAATTATTATAGTAAAAATATCTCTCCATTTTTCTCGCTTTTCCCTTAAATATCTGTTTTTAACCAAGACAGATATTTAAGGTAGAAAATAAAACTATTAAAATCTTATTGAGTAGAAGTATTACTACATCTTATTTTTATATAAATGTACTTCATAGGTCCTGGTGCCATTAGACTTGTGTAACCCTTGGTCTCATTAGCCCTCGTGTTGCAAAAAGTAGACCGTCGCACTCCAAACTAAACCTATTGCGTAACTCTGAAAACCGTAGACCACAGAGTTTTCAACTACCAAAATCCTGTAACCTTTTTTCTTTGTTCAACCTTGTAACACGATTCTTCAACTTGGAAGAAATTAGTAGCTATTAGCAGATTCACTCATATATTGCCAACAACATAAAGATCGTTCATTTCTAAGGATGTCGATGAAGAATTGGGAGTTAAGATGTAGAATTGTCTTAAAGACTTAAAGTTTGAAGGAAACAGAGTTGAAGGTTGATTCATTGAGCTACCATATCAATTAGTTTACACTCAAAAAATTTATTTCTTGTAAAATTTACGGTAAAATGCCTTATAATTAAGTATAAATTAGGGTAATTCCTTTTTTTTTAGACACACTCTATATAACATGAAAAATTGACATTTTTTGTAAAGAATAAAGTGTTTATTCTACAAGGATTCCCACTATATTCGTGCAAATATTATCTTATAATATACATTCATACAAACACACACACACACACACACACACACACATATATATATATATACATGTAGTTGTTATATACATTGGTAAGTTGGTGTATATATATATATATATATATATATTTACATGTATATATGATTTACACATGTAGTTGGTAATCCCAAACTTGGAGTATGTATAATGTTACATGTTGTTTCCACTCAAATATAAGATCATTTTAAGCTATGAAATTGTACATATTGTAAAAACCTAATTTTGTATTCCTTTTACGCAGATACTGCAACGAATAAAGATTACTGAAAATATGAAAATAAAATACTTTTCGACTCTTTTTCAAGTACAGATTTTTCTTACATTTCATTTTGTTGAAGTGCCTGACGGCTTTTTAAAGCCAGCGAAACAATCCTTTTTAAATATGAGAACAACATCTTACAACCACTATTTTTCTTTTCAAATAATTTCATTGAGGAAGAAAATTAAAGAATTGTATTCTTAATTAACTATTTTAATTGCAAATAAAGAAGTGCGCGTGTCAAAAAAGAAAACATTAAGTAATATTTTATACATGGCATTCAAAGCGTAAAATTCATACAAATAGTGTATTAAGTGTTTAACTTAGTTGCTGCAACTTGAGAGTTAATGAATCAAAAATAAATCAAAATTAATGAAACAGGGACTCATAAATGAGAATTTAATTACTTTAAACTATGAACTAATTTATCTTTTTGACATTCTAGGGGGTTTAATGGAATCTCCCTTTTTTTCTGTTTTATAAGGGAACGTATATTTAATAGTGTCATTTCGAAAATCTCTCCTTTTTTCAGACTAGCAAAATTTTTTTTTTATAGATTGTACGCTTTTCAGCGTACGTTCTGATATAGAAACTCATTTGCTCTTTGTATTTATGTTTGTCGTTGGCGTTTTGAGATAAATTTTAAACTTTTAGTAAAATCTTCAGTTACAGTTTTGTTTCGATTGGAATACAGAATAAAATATTTAATTTAGAAGACTCTTAAATGGTTCCGCTGAATGATGGCTAATTGGGGAGGGAGCTGCTCTTCGGTATTGGAGTTTTCGGGTTCAAATCCCGTTGATTGTATGGCTGTTTGTAGCCTTGAGGAATCGGCTTGAAGAAGTAGTTACATTTTTATCACACTTCGTGTGGCAAAATAGTAGTTCGCAATGATTCAATCCAAACCAAACCTACATACTTGCATAAATATGCCTTCAAAGAGAAATATTCGTATTATATCTCAAGATTCTACTGTACAACCATAATTACAAGTATTCTAAGGAGACAAGATTAACTCATAACATCAAGGCGAAACACCTTCATGCAAACATCTTTATTCTAAAACCTAACACAACATTACAACCGTAGATGAAGTATATATAGTCTGTAGTTACAACTGTTGCCAGATGAAGCAAACGATTTACCTGAAACACATGCTGCCATACAATATACTATATTATATACACTACATGACAATTCGTATCAACAATTTATAGCATTATGAAAAATAAAATTTATCGCATTTCAGAGAAATGTATGTTCAATAATATTATACTTGAAAGGGGAGAAAGCATCGAGTTGAAAATGAAAATAACCACAAAGTCCCATCTTAAAACATCTCAAACGCAGGTAAATATCAAGAAATTGAAGTCTCTGTTCCTAAATGAAAATCCACTGAATCAAACATCCACTGCATATATATATATATATATATATATATATATATATATATATATATATATATATATATATATATATATATATATATATATATATATATATATATATATATATATATATATATATAGGCAAGAAAGTGTAGGGCAGAGCATCACTCTCTTTTATAACATTATTTCCAAATTGTTTTAGTATGGAACTATCGCGGCAAGCCTCACAAAATGTATCCGCATCAGAAAATGTTAGATGAAAAGAGGAAAGTTTAACAAAATAGAGTTCAAAGAAACGGAACGGATTTATCAGTTTAATGACGAATATTTCTCATGCTACTGAAAAAATATCTCGCCTAAATGTTAAATTGCTACTTCTAAAAATAAGGTTAGGAAACTATGTATGAGGGAATTTATTATTTTTAAATTTAAAAGAATCACTTATTTTATTCAATAACTTTTTACGCGTTGTAAAAATAGGAAGAAAGACAATAGTTTAAAAAAATTAATGATAAAAGTTGGAAGATTGTCAGGAAACTATGATAAAAACTGTTCGTTTAAAATGATTATGAAATTCGAATGCTTTATTTGAAGAAAAGGAAATAAGATTAGTTTCCGAGCAGAAATAGAATTTGTAAGAGAAATTGATTAAAATAATAGAAAGAAATTGATTCCGTGTTATAGGTGTTTTGTCTATTTTAGAAGTAGAAATGGTAATTAAACAATTACAAATAAATAAATAATATTTTGAACTTTTTATACAAGCTTTACTATATCTTATTTTGTTTAAACGGACAGAGCACTTTGAACTCACAGATTTTCGCAAAAATTAAAACTTTTTTTTGTTTTAAAGAAAATGAGCTAAAACTTTGCAGTCTGATGAGTTGGGATATTCATTAAAAACTTTCTTTATGTTTAACAACCTTATTTTAAAACGCAAAATCCTTAAAGTTTACGTAATATATACAGATTCACATTCCAGAGTGACACATCACCAAACGTGTGTTTCGCGTCGATTACGATTTGACGTCGTCATGATAATACAATGCTTTATTGCTGGTTACTTGATTGACGTTTTACTTAACCATTTAATGCCCGAGACATTTCTGCCTATTACATATCGATGCATATCTTAAATTGGAGTTATTATAGACTGCACAGAGAGATAAATATAAAATTTAAACAACTTTGAATACCACAACACATCACGCAAGTAATCAGCTATTGTTTGAAACATCGTGAGGTTCCAGTTGTATAAAAGGACAAACTCTATGAAAAAAGCTTTATTTTTTATTATATGCATAATAAGCACTGTAAAATAGAGTTTTATAATAGATAAAGCAATTTATCCTGACTTCAGTCTATGTATCTGCCGAACAAGTAAATTAATGTGCGCTGTTCAAAAAATCATAATGTATCAATCCAAATAAAACATTTATAAGTAATAGAAATTACTTGACAATTTTGTCAGTAATATCTAGTTTTACTCGTTCTTAGAAAACAAAAATTCTACAAGTTATATTTTCTAGTATCTAAAATGAGACGCTATGCATTAAAGGGTTTAGAAAAACATAGATACTATACCAGGGGTGGCCAACCTTCGGCTCGCCAGCCACATGCGGCTCTTTGAAGGATTATTTGTAGCTCTCGATAAATGTACCCGAGTTCCTTTTTTACTTTTGTGTTGTTATATTTTAAAAAATTACTACAATTGATGGAGCTCTGGCAATGCTAGGTAAAAAAAAAACGGTCTTATTGGGATTTTAAGAGATGATTCCCAAATTCCACAATTCATACTGATTTACTTCATAATTCCCCGAGAACACCTCGTTATAAAATATTTAAAATATCCTGATAGTATGAAAACAGTGTAACACATTATAAATTACATTCGCACCAATGCAAAAAATCATCGACAATTCAAAAATTTTCTTGAAAAATTAAAGGACGAAGAACTTCCAAATTGCATTTAATAAATATAATTTCTGTTAAAAAATATTTAATACCTTTTTTGCATACCTTTCAAATACGTATTTAATTGCGGCTCGTGAAAAATTTCAAATTTTGAAAAATGGCTCAAACTATCAAGGAGCTTGGCCACACATGTATTATACCATACCCACGTTGTAGTCTTCACCCTGCACCCTGTGAT
>CM063502.1:156682728-156707728 GCA_032207245.1 Pardosa pseudoannulata
AAATAATAAATAAAAGAACCCAATAGTTTACTTCGCAGAAAGAAGTAAAATCAATTTATCCTAACCTGACCTAGTCCTGATAATACAGATGATTATACTGAAGACCAGACCGTCACAACAGCGATCCGAAACGGCTAAAAAACCGCTGCTGACCTTCGAGACGCCCGTCATAGTCAGATTTTATTTTTTTCCTAACTGGTAAGGAGCAATAACTACAGAGGAAAGATCGAGACGACCAAGGACGGAAGATGAAAGTTTCACTAAGGCACCTCGGACTTGTAACACCCGTATATTCCCAAAGCAAATATACCACTAAGGTTGTCTCATTTGGCACCACCCAGAGGATGTATACAGCTTAAGACAAGGCTGTGAACGGGAGAGACGCTGTCTCCCATAAAGAAGTAAAATATGCCCTCCGAACATTTTAAAAAGAGATAGTCATTTTTTGTATTTTTCTAATATTTAAATTCTAACAGCAACGTTTTTTAGATTTTTACACTTATTGATATTTGATTTTACCGCGAGTAACAATACCAAATTTGAAAAGAATCCATCAAAAATTGAAAAAGAGCTTAATTGTACCTTTAAAATTTTTGCTGAAAATAATTTTATTCGAATCTGATAGTTAAGGATAAAAAAAATCCTTTTATAAAAGAAGATAAGTTTCCTAATCTTTGGATATAGTTTAATATAAATGGTTTGTATACCAGGATAAGACGCTTAAAATAGGCCAGAAGCTTTTTTTGTCCAAACAGGACATTTTCACTTATGATATTAAAATGGGTAGTTTAAAGTTGAATAAAGTTAGCGACAAATGCTAGGCTTGAAAACAGACACAGATAATTTCTAGATATTTTTCCACACAGGCAGGAATGTCAGAGCTGTTGACACATTCTCCACTAACAAATTCTTAGCGTTTCTAATACCGAGTATCAACAAAAACATTGAATTTCGGAAGACAGTTGCGGCAAACTTGTATCGTAAGACAAGAATACTTATTCAACTGGTAATAAGTTCAAATATTAAAGTCCAACAATATCAGAATACAACCTTCATAAAACAATAACGGAATTGTGTAAATTACATTTTTCTCTCATTCTTTCTTTTTTCTCGTTTCTATTTTTATGACAATAATTGCATGTGATAATGTTGGTGCATCCAGAAGATATTGCAAAACGTGAATTCATGTCAACGGCAACCCGGTATGAAATTTTAAATGTCGTGAATTCCTGAGAACGTCAACTAGGAATAGTACTGCAAATGGCGTGAACTCACATCGGCGGTAACCAGGAATAATGGTAAATGATTGACACTGATTCCGAACGGCTACAAACAACCATGCTAGTGAAAACCAACGGCCCATTGTTCGAAGATATTTAAGAATACAGTTTTAGTGAAATTTTGATATAAAATGATCATTTGAGTACAAAAATTTCCTCTTATTATGAAATTGCGTGGCTACTTTATTATTTTAGCGACAAAAAATTTCTGTTTTAGGTCTGATTCTGTCAGTATAAAAGCCCCATTTAAAATCTATTTCTTTAAAATTGGATGACCCTTTGTTTTATTCCTAGGTGTATCTCTTTATAGGTATTAACTTGGGAGTAGTTTGTATATAAATCCTTAATTCTTGGTTGAAAACATTATTAGATTAGTCAGATTATTTAGAACCCACAAAACAGTGGGTTTAAATGTATAGAAAAATATTAGTAAAAAAAATATATTTTTTACAGTTTAAGAAATAAGCTTACAACTGTGAATTATTTTATTAGGTTATATTACACACCAGGAATAGGACAAAACTCGGAAAGTTTAGATATTATCCCAACACTGAATTCAGTGTTCTTCACATGAAAAAAGTTCATTTTTACCTTTTTCACTGATATTTTCCTTATTCGCAGTCGTCTTCCCCAAATTAATTTTTGTGTTATATCAAGCATTTTCAGACCTAACAATTTTAATAGAGTTAAACAAATGTGAACAGTTAAACTTAAAAACCCGGTCAAGTCACTTTCCACGTTATACTTGCTGCAAAAGAAAGGGGATATCGACTAGAGATTAGAGCACAAAAGATTAGTAATTATGGAAATGCAATATTTCAGTTAAGGAAAAAATAGTTTAAATTATAAAAACACCTTTTCTTAAATTAAGTACTATATGTAACCTTTCGAAAAATCGACAGTATCCTGTTAAAAGTACTACTGATTTAAAGGTACATTCCAGATACAAGTGAAAACACCAGCCTTTACAAATTCAAAAACTTGATGTGAATCAATTTTAAAAATATACAAATAACCAAGATGTTTAGAAAAATATATGTCGATTATAAAAGGAAATTAAATTTTATCCGTGTGCGGAAAAATAAACTTAAAAATACAAATTTTGTAATGGATAGTGCTTATTTGTAAGGTCTAAATTAAAATATTCAAAAACAGTGTTTTTCCAATGAAGTGGTATTGCATAAAAGTTTCCTTTCTTTGCTTACCGTATCAGCATTTTTGTACAAATAAACTATTATTTAATATAAAATTTTAAAAAAAATTTACACCTCTGAAATAAACATTTTAGACTATAAAGCAATAACTGTTTTTTTCGGATATTTAAGTGTATCTTTTAATATGGTATATTAATGATATTTTTAATAATATAATGTACATTTATGTGCATACTTTGATCTAGTTTTACCTAAAATACTATATAACTGTTCATAGTGGTAGTTTCAATCTTAATATTATTAAATAATTTACGATTTGTGAATTAAGCGATTATTGCATTTGTGAATTAAGCGAAGCATAATTGCGAATTTGTTAAATAAAAAGAATATTTTATTATTCTTTTTAACAAACAGTACATAAACTTTTTAAATTTTCTATACACTAATGGAAAAATACATAGTAATACATAGAATACAAAACTGGTATAGATTAAAATAATTTAATATATTTAGAAATGTTCTACATTCGATGGCTATGTTTTTGTATATCTCTACAATGAATTCCTCAATAATTTTATTTTTCAATTCTAATTAGCTCTCCATATTTAAGAAAATGTTAGATTTTTCGTTATAAAAAATTGTCTTTTTTCTGACTAATTAATTAGTTAACATGAAAAGGACAGTAAAGAGCTGATATTCTAATAATTAAGATTACGATGTCACGCTAACGTTCCATAGCCAGTGGATCATCATTCTATAGTTACATTGTTCTGATAACTGCATTTAAATCCGAAATAAATATTTTGTTTTCTTTTCTGAAAATTCTTTTGATTATGATCGTTAAATTTTAGTGTAATATATGTGATATCCATTTAATAAATAAAGTTACTAGAAAATATTGTTTTCTAATATTTGTTTTACAAATATTTGAGAAAAAAGCAACGAATTCAGTTTACGATTCCTTTTTCTTATGAAGGATGCATAGATTTTTATTGTGGTGTCAAAATATTTTCGACCTTATCACTCATCAAAATGAATCACAATTTGCCGAACGATAGCGTAATGATAGAGCGCTACTCTTCGGAACCGGAGTAGTGGGTTCCAGTCCAGCTACTAGCATGGATTTTCATAGCCGTTCGTAATCGGCTTTAAGCAGTAGTTCCCAGTCTCATTAGTCCTCGTGATTAAAAACAGTAGACCATAGAGCTCCAAACAAAAATGAATTAATCGAATGAATCTTAATCGATTAAAAATTTATGAGTAATACGAGAAATCCCCGCATTCTGTAACGGGAAAAAGAATAGTACACAGAATCACTTGCTTTTACAACACATACGTATCAGGATAACGTACGATAATTCCTAATGAAGAGACATTAAACTTTTACGATATTTTACACAAACATCACAACAGCACAAGGTCCAAATCACATTGTACAGGAAAGCCAATATTTATAACACAATATATTCCCATATATAGACTAACGCTCACTAAGAATATCTAAAATAAAGTTTGAACCCACCAAATTATTTGGCCCTTTACTTATGTCCGTTTTCATTATACATGATTATACACAAACGCATTCCTGTTTCAGTCTTAGATGTTTAGTGAACAGCAACTTATTCGTTATTCTCTGTTTACCAATAGAAGTAATCCATTTGTTCCTTTGTAATCTAGAATTAATAAATATTTAAAACCATTACTGTAACAACACACTGTTCTGGTGCGTTATGCTAGTGTGTTACCTGCCCGCCTATTTTACTGGGGCAGGTATGTTCGTAGATCGTCGATGGGATGCATACCTAAATAATTTCTCCAAAAGCTTAGATGGACAACACAAATTTATTTACAAAAATTGACGAGAAATTAAAGAAATTCAAAATGACATATTTCTGAGTCTCGGAGCCTGTATAAATCAGAGAGGATTAACCGAGCGTTTCATATCCAAAATAATATTCTCTCGCTGCAAAACAGAGAGATGTCTCCAAGTCGCAGGTCCGAATCCAGCTGACCTCTCTTGCAGATGTTCTCTCCTCCGAGGTGGGGAGGGTGTCAGCATCCTCGAAACTTGATCCCTTCCGAAAAGAGAAATCCTCCCTTCCAGATGTACTACCGGCCTGCAGAAATACAAACAAGCGACGCATCCGAAAAGCCTTATAAGCCTCCCTTAGCCGGCCGGCTCCTATTTCCCCTAGGAACGCCAGGTGGAAGGGCTCAATGGGGGCGATTTTGCAGATATCTAGAAAGACACACATATGCGAAACACCGATCGTGGGGTCCAAAATCCTTACAATTACTTTAAAAAACTACTGTAAAATTAAAAAAAACAGTCATCTTACCTTGTAAGTAACGAAAACATAACACAAAATAAAAAAAAAACGATATGAATAGAGCTAATAACATAGTTAACGAATCTTTTAATCACTAACCAAAGGAAATTAGTTTTTCCATACAAAATGTTTTGCAGATTAAAAATTTCTTTAAATCTTTTTGTATACAATTTTGTTTATATATTCAAAATACAATAGGCATAAAGAAAATAAATACTTTTTTTATTAAGATTTAAAAAGAATACGCTCTTCCAAAACTAAATTTTATTTATGTATTTCCATTTTTAAAATCCTACAAATTATAAAATATTATAGCTAGAGATCAAACGATAGGAAAAAGAACTAGATTGCTATAATACTACGTAAAATTAGATTAAAATATTCTAATATAGTTAAACAGATTTCTCCTAAAACAAAGTCAAGTATTAAAAGTAGTATTTACAGTGCGCCACATTGTCTAAACGATGTTTAATGGTTCGCGTAACCCTAAAATTTGGTCAATTTTCTTTCAAAAGTTACATTATATTTTCTCGTAGCTTCTAGGTGAATATTTTATTATTTTAAACATCTTTTAACATTTTATATGTTAGAAAAAAAGAGATTGTTTCAGTAAAAATGCAACGATAATTTTACCAGTATCATTGAATAGTATGTAAGACAAATTGAAATGGAGCGCTATGCAAACAATCTCTTTCCCTCGGAAAATATTTCGAAATTTTTTCGCAAGCTTAAACTTTGTATTTCATTTCAAATTCAAGTGTTTATTATTTTCATATACTGAACAACTTTCTTTCAAGATATTTGCAAAAAAAAAAAAAAAAAAAAAAAATACTCTTAAGTACCTCCTGTGTGCTTTTTTATTTGATATACAAAATATATATTCTTTTAAAAAATTTAAAAACTCAAGAGGGATAAAGTTCTTTACGGGAAACATTTGAAACTATTGTTGAAGATTTTAACAGTGTTGTTGTGTTTACTGTGGCCCTAAACGTTTCTCTAAACTTGAATCCTGAAAGTTATAACATTTGAAATTTATTTTGTTGCTTATGGTATTTTCTCTTTTATTTTCAAATACGTAAAACCAGTTATCAAATGAAAGTTTTGGCTAAAGAAAATGCGAAAGTAGCAAAGAAAAAAAATGATTAAAAGAAAATACTGCAATTTCCTATGACTAGTAAAGTTGATTGATTTAATAAATGCTTTATAAATTACTAATAAATAAACAAACAGGGCGCAGATAACTTATCACAATTTTATCGAAAAAATGACAGTGATCTACAGAAATATAAAAGTATCCGATATTACTATCTAATACATTAATTTATAAACACTGTTGCTGCTCTTATCCTTATATCTCAGACTTCTAAAATATGATCTCCTGTTTACAGTTTGACTTTACTTTTAATAAGGCAAGCTTTATTTATTTAGATGTCAGTTAAAATTGACTGACAATATATTTCTCACTTAAAAATCACTCATTTTTAACAAAATTGTTACCTAACTATTTCATTTTAGCCCTGTACATTTAAAAAAATACGTTATGAAAGTAACAAATCTTTGACACGTTTGTTATATTCCCAGAAATTTACATTCTTAATACTAAAATAACATGAAATAGACTTTCCGTTACAAATTCATTTTAAGGAACCAAAATCAGATTTAAGTGTAAACCTGATGCTATATTAATATTCATAATTAGAATAGTATTAAATTATCAAACAGTAAATATGAAATAAATTATGTACAAATCTAATCATAAAAAATTCAGCTGTTGGGTAAATTAAATAAAATCAGAGTTCAAACTCCAAAATTTCATTAATTATAAACATAATTTAAGAAATAAAAAGATGTTTTTGGAATAAATGAAACAGAAAATAATGGCTAGTTGAAAGCGTTTTCTTTACAGATTTAGGCTTTAGGTTTGGTTTGGTTTGGAGCGCTATGGTCTACTCTTTGCAACACGAGGGTTAATGAGATCGGGACCTACAGTTTAAAGCCGATTTCGAACGGCTACGAACATCCATGCCGCAGTGGGATTTGAACCCACGAACTCTGGTTCCGAAGGCCAGCACCCTAACAATTCGGCCATCGTTCGGCTTTAGGCTTTAGGAGCTCTTTTTAGGCATAGGAAATAATGAAACTTACCTTAAGTAGCAAATAAGGGATTAAAATATACATTTATCACTAAAAACAGCTAGGTTAGATAGTCCTTTCAAAGTTGAAGAAGGTCTTCGTGTGTGAAATGAGGATACTACAAATGTAGCAGTGGGATCTTTACTTTTTTGCTCGCCTGGAGAATTATTATAAGTTTAGAAACGATTGACTGTTTACATTTTATAATAGTTTAGTTATTACACAGAGCAAAAGTCGCACGAAGTTGATTACATTTATCACTGTAAAGGCAACTGCCACTTTTTATTTTATAAATGTTTTTCATTGTTGTTTTATTGTAATTCTAATAAACTAATTACATTTGGTAGCATTGCTATAGTTCATACTTTAGATACTTACATTCAAAATAAATTTATTCATATCATCAGAAATTAATTAGATGAATTTTTATTTTTAATTATTAATACGAGTCAAAATAATACTGAAAGATTTCATTTATTTGAAAGATCATCCTATAAAATTCATTAATAAAATTTGCAATAGAATGTTTTAGTTTCCATGTATTTTTTAATACGTACACAAAAGCTTTTGTAACGTTTTGAAATAGAGTGCTGTCTTTAAATGCCAGCTATAAAATACATTTCAATTCTGTTTCAAATAAATCTCCATTCAAAAGTTTGGAACGGCTTCATTATCCGATGAACTTGGAAGCGCTAGCTTATATTTCACGACAATTGATGACCTAAAGCATTATCTCATTCTATCGGATATTTAAGAGAACCCACACATGATCGAAAACTACAATTTGAGATTACTGAAAAATAGTTTGCATTCAAATACTTTTACAACATTGGGAAATACAGAAGAATAACAAATAGAGGAGGAATAAAATATAGTTTTATTATATATATACATATATACACATTAATACATACATGTATATTTAATATATTTATTTATGTATATGTATATGTGTGTAGGTCCTGAGACCGCAACTGCTCAAAGTGTATTAACATTGACGAAATTGGTTTGCTGAAAAAATGCCGCTATGGAAAAGGAAAAATAATTTTTAGATTAGAGAAAATTCGTTAAAAACTGTTTCGCTAAAGGAAGTTGAACATAAGTAAATAACGGGATATACCCAAATTCAAGTCCTTAAATACGCAGGGAATTGTTATGAGCCCATATCTGAAATTTTTTCTTTTACTGTTTTTAGACAAAGTACTTTGATGGAAATTGTTTTACTTCGATAAAAAAGATTTTCCAGTCCGCTCTTTCTGAGTGCATTAATAGTTTTGATGCTTCTCAGAACTGCGAGGTTTGTACAACAACACTCACAGTGGTTTCCCACTTTTATAGTGAAGACTACTATTTACTTGTTTGTAATAAATATATTCATAAGGATCAGGAGAACAGATAAAAATTTAGAGTTTTTAATTTTCCCAAAATTTTTAATCGTCTGCATCTCTTTTTCTCAAAATAAGGTATGGGACCAAACAGATATAGTTTACGCTGAGCGTTATTTACATAATTTATTCATAATTTAAACTAATTTAAAATTTAATCCTCGATTTATTTTTATGGTTGAAAATAAGGCAAAAAGTTTGTTATTTACATGATTTATTCATAATTTAAACTAATTTAAAATTTAATCCTCGATTTATTTTTATGGTTGAAAATAAGGCAAAAAGTTTGTTATTTACATGATTTATTCATAATTTAAACTAATTTAAAATTTAATCCTCGATTTATTTTTATGGCTGAAAATAAGGCAAAAAGTTTAGAGTTCTATTTTTGTATAAAACTATTTATGATAATAAGTTTTAGTTTTTATTTTATTAAGCCTGTTAAACTATTTTCTTTTTGAAAAAAATTGATTAAAGTTGATTAAAATTTCAACTTTTGATTATCACGTTATTTAAAAACCCGAACAAAGCTGGCTTGCCCCATATAGCTAGTGTAGTATAAAACTTCACTTTATAGTACTTTGGTTACAAGTAATACCAAACTAATTTCTGACAAGAAAGTTTTTCTTTATTTGTAAACAAAATCCTACGATCTTTAAAAAGACTGCTGATTATTCCTGAAAATTGGTTGTATTATTCAGAGTGGTTTCAATTTTATATTTGTTTTATACTGTGCATTCCATAATGACATCAATTTAAGAAAATAATCAATGCATATTTGCCAGAAATGATTAGGGCATTAATGAGTTTAACAGTAGTTATTTGTCTAATGAGCCCTCGTGTTGCAAAAATTGGGATGTGCCACTCCAATTATAATAAAATGCAATTAAAATGGCCGATTTGGGTAAATGCTAAGCCGACGCAGTTTTTATGCATGTCATAAAATACTCAGGTGACCAAACAGTTATGTCTATGAAAACAAATTCAAATTAACAAGTTGATTGCCACGCGCGTTAACAGTGCAGCCATGAGTACCGGTGTACAAAGCATATTCTGCTGGGTACTTCCGCCGATGTTTTAATAATTCGAATCGCTGGTGGTCGCAAGAATAATCTCTCCTCCGCTTGTTTCCATGGTATCATTTCTGTTTATTTGTGTTCATTACTTAATATCTGTTTCTCATCTCGCTACTTTACACGATCAGTGTGAATCTTTTCCGAGTAAAGAGGATATAACTTAAAATATTTACTATCGTACATTGAAATGTGGAAAAGAAAAATGGAAAACCTATTTCTTAGTGAGTCAAATAGCAGTGAAAGAAAAAGTCTTTACAAGATTTACAATAATTTTCTTAAAAAACCATTTTCGTATTACTTTTTAAAAAATTCAATATCTTTGTTACTTTTTGTGAAATATATTTTCAAATACATACGAATATCCTTCGGAGGCAGTCAAATTAGTGTCACCTAAATTTGGGTGGCGTAGCTTGATCGGAAACAATGGTGTCACCCGTATATGGTGACACGGCACTCAACGTGTTAATTGATAAAACGGTTCGGTGTTGCGAGGTAGTTCGGCGCAACAGGCTTTTAAATAATCGGTGTACTTCAAATACAAATCGGAGAATCGAATTTGGGAAATGACAGAAATGAGAAAACTTTTCCGACTGATAAACCCGTCTAAATATGATGATTGCTTTGGCTTGGTTCCCAATTAAATTATCTGAAGATTTTGAAGTTCGTAGAGCTCTTTGAGGTGTCTAACCCGGGAATTTCGAAAACATTGTCAAAAAAAAAAAAAAAAAAAAAAAAAAACAGTTAGTGTCGCCCTCCCTCCTGAAGGGCAGAATTGAATCAAAAATTTTAGCTTTAAAAATGTAGAAAATTGTGAGTATTCTAAATATATTTTATTTATTGGAATAACTACATTCTATTATTTTCTACTCGAGGATTGGTTTAATTTTTGCTACCTGAACCTACATCCTGAATCCAATTTAGAACGGTTTCGAACATCCGTCTTAGTAGCGGAAGTCTAACTCACACGCTGTAGAACCAAAAGGCAGTGACCTAGCCAATTAGCCATCGTTTGGCAAGAACGTTTTTGAGAATATGAAATTGGGCAATAAGTAATTGTGAACTCAGTGTGCAGAAAAATATTTTTTGATTGTTAGTTTACATCTGTATACCTGATATATATATATATATATATGTGTGTGTGTGTGTGTGTATTTATGCGTGTGTATATATATATGTATATATATTTGTATATATATATATATATATATATATATATATATATATGTATGTATCTGTATGTGTATTTATTTGTGTATATATATGTATATATATATATGTGTGTGTGCGTGTGTGTGTGTGTGTGTGTGTGTACAGAGACAGACAGAAAGAAATGAGAAATGAGAAATTGAATCCAAACTAGATAAGTATCGCATCTCTCCAAAGTAGAATCGAACATTCTCGAATGTGTCTCAACAAAAGTTAAAGCAAAGTACTGCAGTAAAGTTAATGCCCGCTAAAAGAAACGGTTATAGAAGAGATAAAATGAATAAAATATAAAGTTTTCCAATAAAAATTTATTCACCGCTTTAAGAAATAACGTCCATAAAGTGAGAATTGAAATGACCATTTACTGATGCGCTTGCGAAAGCATTTTTGAGGCTAGTCTTCAAAAATGGCCAGCTTATTGGTTTCAAGAATATATCCTCACATAAAAGAATAGAAAACTTTGAAATTGGAGTTTTTATATTGAGGGGACAGTTAATTCAGAAAAAAAAGCCGGTTAATTATTTTTAGAAAAGCTGTATAAATTTTAAATAGAAAAATATCTGTTGTAATACGGCTGAATACATTAAACCTTAACTTCCCGTTCATATTTTTGTCACATTCTTTCACTAGTCTAGAAGACTTCCACTTTTAAACAAACATATAAAACACTTAAAACTGCCAATTTTTTTAAAAATTTAATATGACTGATATTTTTTGTAACAGACCACACAACTTAATTTTTCATTCTAAATTTTTTAGCGCGATAGAAATGAATTAAAACATTAAATTGAAAAAAAGGAACCTATTCTGTGATTAAATTACTATTGTTAAATTCCAATATTCTTTACATTCAATTTATGTTTAACAAATTATTGGCGCTTTGAATTCCAAGTTTTATTCTTCTTTATTTTCTGTACATTTGTTGTAAATTTGAACAGAGGACTCGAGACAAATAGGTTTTACCAGCAGACATTACTGCTCTATACCTTTTGTTTTGTATACATTAGGAGTATGTAGAGTTTTCTGTATATGGGGAGAGTATTTTTTGAAGTTCTCCCATCATTTTTGATCGTAATACCGCTAGGCCCAAGAAACAGGACTGCAATCTTCTACACTACCTCGACGTACGTTATAATCAGGGCATCGAACCGTAATTTTTTTCCTTTCTGTTCAACTAAAAAAAATATATTGGTTAGTTCCAGATTTCGTTCAAAAACATTTTTCGATTTTTGGTTTATAAGCGAATAATTCTACCGACATTAACATAAAGTATACAAACATATCAGCAATAGAGTACACTATTACATACAAACTTTACATCTACATTTGCTTGCTTTTACATTCAATCATTAAATTACAATATTTAATAAGTCTAAAGTTTTAATCCACTCAATAAAAAACTCAGTAAATCAGTTATTAACGCTACCGATCGATTTATTCATAGGCAGTTTAAGAATGCTTTTTAAACAGTGGAAACTGTTTTTAAAGTCCGTATTTTACTGTAAATTTACTGTTTTCACAGAAAAATTGAGGTTTAGAATGAAATATTTCAATAGCAAAAAATCTCAATAAAACAAATCGTGACTATCCGGTTTTATGGCAGTACATGTCCTCTACTCAGACAATACGGTTACCTTGAGAAATTACACTTGTTCTGAATTTTGAAGAGAGTGTACAAATGATAATACTGATGATGCATCATACAAAATAAAAAAAATGTAATATTATAGGTGTTTAAGGAATTTATGAGTATCAATATCTGATTTTTTAGTGTAACTGATATATGGATCATTGTATTACTAACACCTTTTTTAATTTTCTCAGCAGGACTTTTTTTCGCAAATTTTCATATAGAAGTACTTATAAAATTATAAAAGAAAAATTATAAAATTAAATTTCTTTTGAGCATGTGCAATAAAAATATTTCCTTTAAATGCATCTCATCGTCATCTTTTATTGCATTTGTTCAACAATGTTTTTTTTTTGAAAATATTCATCTTTTCTGTAATTTTGGTAAACTATTAATATGAACACTAGGAGTTATAAGTAAATAATTCTTAAATGAATGTTTTGAATAATCATTTAAATCTTCCTTAATATGAGTATTTTTAGTCAAAATAACATTATCAGCTAACAATTATACGTAATTTCTAATTTTTTAATTTATTGAGCAATTGATTTTCTTTCTTTTTCAATATCTAAATGTGCTTTATAGAAAAGGAGATTTGGCTGCATTTTGGGTGTACATATTTTTTTGGGATGGGGGAGAGCTGAAATACTTAACAATTATCTTTTTCTGAACCAAACATGGTATAAGACTCATAGTAATAATTTAGGCCAGGTCAGTTGTCCGTACATAACTTATGTAATAAGATATGAAGTTAAGTTATAAAACAAATATATAATACTTTACTGGAAAACATGGAAACAAAAAGTTTCCATGTAACTAAAAAGTTAGCATGGAAACATGGATTTATAAACTATTTAGTTGAAATTTAGCATATAAGCAGACGTAATCTGGATTATATAAACATAAAGGAATTCCTTTTTGAGTTATAAATCAAAAGAAATAAGGAATATTTATCAATAAAATTGACAAAAAGTAGTTTATCAGATGACGCGAACAAGAATTTTATTCCTCAAAATAAAATTTTTTATTTAATTTCTATATTTTCTTTGATCTTTGAGTGACCATCTGTTACATAGTTTTGAAATCGTTCTGATTGGTCTCCTTTCCAGACAGATGAATCAACGTAAACTAAGAAACCTAAGATGAATGGCAGTTCATGTCTGGCTAATCTGGTAAATGAGAATGTATCCATCTCTCGACAGCTTAGGCTTCATATAGATAATTTTGACGGTTCACTTAGAACTAGAAGCTTAATGGAGAACGAGATATGAAGGGGATACTCGTTACAGTCGCATTACTCAAACAGATCAGAATTTATCTGAGTGTGGTAAACTATTGTAATCTGCCGTGGATTCAATGCTTACGAAATATGTGGGAAGCTTGGTCCTTTAATACTTGCAACGAAATTATAATTGAAAATGGAAATAATATAAATAAAAACGTTAAAATTCACAAATAAACAGTTCTAATGAAAATTACTTGCCAATTATATGTAAGAAACATGCTCTTCCTTTTAAAGTCATTATCATAAAACTGGAGTTTTAGTATAACTGCAAGGCAAAATAAAATATAACAATTCGCTAAAACTCTGCGAAATAAACTTTAAATTTGCCCTTCGCGAGGAGTGTAGTAGATTATATGTGAAAGTGTGCAAGCTGAATATTACAGTGATACAAAAATTTTGATTTTGAAAAAAAAAACTATTATTTTTAAATTATCTATCTGCTATATGGTTGACTATAGTTAATAGCCGTTTATTAGTACCATGCAGTTTGTTGGAAGTTAATTTCAAATTAAGTCTAAGTGGATTGCTTAGACAGGAAAAAAGTCTTCTTTATTGCGGTGTTAAATTAATAACTACTATAACATATATAAGCATATATTAAATACTATGTAATTCAATTTTCCAATACAATGCTTGACATAATTTACCTCTATTATTTACATCAACTTGGCTTTCTGAAGTGATACGTTCTCTCACATGGTAGCTATTAAACTTATTGCAATCTCCTTTTAACTTTCTGAATGTTGTCGTCTTCAATCAAAATTATATTAATTTCATGATCAGAAGGTTTTTCCTGCATTTGTTTAAGTTATATTGAAGCAAATTTTCCAAAATCAGAGGTATAACTCTGTAGATCACATTTATATGCATTCTGGTGTTGCCAACACACGTTCTATAAGTAACGCCAACTATGATACCACTCACGTTACCAATATATATATATATATATATATATATATATATATATATATATATATATATATACATATATATATGGAATGTATAAAATTGTTTCACTTTAATATTTCCATAAAAACCTCTTCTCTCTCCCATTCTAATTCCTTAAAATCTATTTTCCCATCCTCAAAATGTCTTAATCAAAGGAGTGTCGTCGACTAAAAACTCTCCCAATACATTTCCAAAAGCTTTCTGTCCAATAGTAAAGTATGTAAATCCTAATGTCTGTCCATTTAAAGCGTTTTCCAGCTGTCACCGGCAAATGGCTCATCATTTCTCCTGACCTAACAGTTAAATTCTCTGAATAAGTTTCTTGTCCTTTGGGAAAATTCTATCTCTCTTCGCTCTTGGGTACACCTGTGTTCGAGTAAAGTGTTTTCCGTGCTAGTCTCTTGTCTGTCGATAACTGGTAAAGATCTCAGCTTTATCAGGTAATGAATAAAAGTTTAAGCTTCGCTACGAACAGTGCCTGTTCTTTTTACCAAAATGGCTCGACTGCAGTTTACTTAATTAGTCTAGAGCTTAGGCTTCTCCTTGCCCCGTAGCCCGGGGAAGTAAAGAGAATAGGGTAAAGATAATAATCTCAAATGTTTCCAGCAGTTGTATAATTCCAGGATTACATATATATATATATATATATATATATAATGAATCGAAATTATTATTTTCGATTAGTAATATCATTTTTAATTCCGAAGATAGAAAAAGTAGACTGAATTGAATTCACTTTTTCACGCGTGTCCACTGAAAGAAATTTTTCATTTGGTTCGATATAAAACATTTGGTTTAATCTGACCTTAATGTTCCCCTTTCAGCAATCATACGGAAAAAATTAAGTAGATAAACTCTTAAAATGCACAAACGAAATAAGTTAAAGGAAGCAGAAAAGTATACCAACTATAAGAGGGATCTGAGTTTTTAGATTGTGTTACTAGCTTCCCTATTGGGGAAGAAACGTGCTAACATTGTACCATGCGAATTAAACGGTACTAAGCCTAGCAATTTATTTTTAAATTTCGCAGTACCGTTTGCAGAATGCAAAATAGAAAATTTGACCTTATTTTAAAAATGATAGATACCCTGACTCGGTATTAATACTTAGAAACACCTATTTGGAAATTCGACTTAAGTACATGCATCGGGGAAATTTGGCGATCATTTTTAGATTAATTGCTTGAGACTGCATTGCATCTTACAGACAAGATATGTCTTATTTTTATATGTGAGCAACTTAACATGCTTATCATGTTTAAATTAGAGTACAACTCTAATTTTAAGTATCAAAATAAAAATTACTAATTTATGTTTCTTTTTCACATTTTTACTATTAAGTTTTATCACTGCTTTTCCTAAATTAGCTATTTCTTGTTATAAAACTGATTTTAATTTAACTAAGATAAAAATATTAAGGAACTATATATCGGGTTGGTAATGTTTAACTTTTTATAATTTTGAATAAATGAAATGTTCTTCATTGAACATATATTTAAATTTCAAAATGTTTTTTTTTTCTGACAGATTAAGGGAGGACACATCACCTTTTAAGACTTTAAAAATTCTATTTTTACAGTTTTATAATTTTTCGACATTTCTTTTTTGTTTTAAATAAACCCCATTGAAATATTCGAATTAAAACCAGTACAATTACATAATATTTGCATTTTATATCATATCTTTTATCGAAACTATAAAAATTTAAATACATTTTATTGAAACTGGTGTTTTTTCAGTTTTCGCGCACTGTAAGTAAAACACTATTGCACTTATTAAATTCAAAATTTTGCAGTGAATACATTATAAACCTATGATGAAACCCTACTTAACTTTCTTGTTGTTTATTTCATTTAGTATTTATGGTATTTGAAACAATATTTACACATTATTCCACATTTTTGAAAACTCAATGCCCTAGTGTCATTTTTCTAATAATTTTAAAAATTTAAATAGGTGAAGAATTATTTCTAATAATTATTATTTACAAAAAAGCAAAAATGATTAATGAAACACACTGAATGTTATTATAAGTCTGCGCACAGTGTAAAACAAAAAGTTTGAAGTTTTTGAAATAATCTCTAATTTTTCACCGTATAAGAAAAGTTCTTATTTTTATAAACAAAGTAATTTAAGTAAAACTAATTAAATAAAAATAGAGAACAAAGCTAAAAATCCCATGTGTTTACGAAAATAATTAAAAAAGATATGATAAGGTGAAAAATTATTTCATTTAAAGTTGCTTAATGTCCCCTTAAATAGAAATATTTTATTAACATTTGGTACTTAAACAATAAAAAAAGCTCTGGGTCATTTTTACCCGAACTTTCTAGAATGGATGCAATTTTATAAAGTATTTGTAATTTTGATTTTTAATACTCTTATTGTAATTTTATATAATGCGTTTTATAAACTTAGCATACATTTCTCTTTTATATAGATACCTAGTATGTACGGGAAATATAACTGAAAGGTGTTTAAAAATTTCTACAGCTTTAGCCGGGTTTAAAATTACTCCGTGTGCGTACTGAAGGGTTAATAAAGAATAATTAAATTAATGATCCAATCGGTAGAGTAACGTTGATTTTTGAAGAGTTTAAAGTTTGGTGATTCCGAGACACTTTCGACAGGTGAATCGGAAAGATTAAAAAAACTTATTTTAAGAGTAAAATCGGAGTCACATACTTATATACTAGCTAAATTGACCGACGAACAATCCTGTAGAGAAACATTTCAAAATATTTTGTCAAATAAAAAGAATAAAATGTTAGTAGCGGTTTAAGTCGCTTCGCCTCTTATTATTTACTTCCGAATATGCGTATAAATGTTTATACACGTATTACCTGAGTCATTTTTTAAAAAGATCTTTGCCTCACAGAAACATCAATATTTGGATCTCTATAAAGCATATTTGCCGTCTTTGATGAAGCATTACCCTTTCAAAACAGCGAAGCAGTCTGTTTACTTTCTTTTATTCGTGCAATTGGTCGTATTGTTTTAAGTATTTCTGCACTAATGTTTACCATTTGCAGAAATTATGAATCATCTGTTGAGTCATACTACCCGACAGAAGGGAAAATTATTAATCCCGCATTTACACGAGTCAAGTAGAAGGTCAAGTAACTTGCCTCCGAGCATGCATGGTTTTGTCTTACTTTACTTAACTCATCTATAGCTTGAGTTAATGTGTTTACATGTAGTAAAGTTGCGTGTCAAGTAACTTTCATTTAAACAAGAACTATTCCTAACTGCAAAAGGAGCAACAAAACTTCTTCCTTTTGCAGTTCCTTAAAATCATTGACATCCCTTAAAATAAAGATATTACCTACTCTTTTATTGTAAGAATAAACTTCATTTGTGAAAGAGTTATTTTGCTTTGAGTTACCTTAATTATCAGTTGTAGTGTTATCCATAATTTCCTCCATTATGTGGACCAATTTGAAATAATGAAAAATTTTTGTTCCATGCTTTACCTCCGGTTCAAATTCTGATTTTTAATTTTTTTCATTTTCTAATGATAGCTTCCAATAGCGAAATGCTATAGGATTCACACCTCAGTAGTACCCTCTACTTTACTTGCCTCATTTGAGTCAAGTTACTTGTCCACCGTGTAGATCTACTTGACTTGATTCACTACTTGATTCAAGTCCGTACATGACTTGACCAGAACCGCTTACCGAGTCAAGCCGAGTCAAGTAGTACTTTCTGCTTGACTCACCTACTTGACAGTCTTCTTGACTGGTGTAAAACTGGTGTAAGGGATATTACTTTGTTTTTCAATATACTGTAGGTAAAATATTTATTATGGCGATCTTAGAAAAAGAATATACCAAAACTTTTCACAAGCAATCTAAAGTTAGGTATATTTTTCTCGCTTTTATTTAATCTTAATATAAGACAAAAAAAATGCTAAAAAATTTTCCATTCAATCATGCGGTGAAATTTTTTTAATCTTTTGATGCAAGTCCTACATAGGTGGAATAGTCTTCATAGCTTAGTATTGATCTAAAAATATACAATATGAATGATACCCAGCGACCTTAACTTAAAAGTGCAATACGCTGTGGTGTAATGACAATAAAGTAATTGCTATCTATCTTAGTCATCAGTCAAAATAATTACACGTGTACATTAAGTTGTTATTTTTATTTCACCGGTACACAGTTTGATAGGCTTCAATTTTTGTTTAGAATTTTCGTAAATCAAGCCTAGTACAAAAAGTAAACGAAAGTGAACAGCAAACTCTTCGATCGACAAGAGGGAAAAAAAGCAATTTATTAAAATATAAAGCTGTAAAAATGAAAAATTTGAGTGTTTCCGAATGATTTATGGAAAAAAGCGAGGCACTGGAATATAGACTAATCCTAAAGACTCTGGCACTATCACTCATAGCTTGCCCATTTTCTTTCGCACACGTTACGTCCTAGCATAATCGCCATCCATTATTCTGCAAAACAAAAGAATTTAATTTCAAGGAGATAAAATGCGAAGTTAATTTTCACTAATAAATGTGAAAAAAGAGCTCGGATCAATGGATTTGTAGTATTTTTCTCAAACTGAATAATAAAGGGATTGTTAAACAAAATTGCGAGAGATTAAATGAAAATTGAAGAGAAAATGAGATTCTTTTGTCTAAAAGGGATAGAAAATCATTACTTTCATTAATTGAATCATAATTAACAAATGAATTCACAAAGCCATGCACAAAACTACTTTAAGACATAAAGTTCAAATTTAGAACACTAGAAAATTTGATAAAAGTTGGGATAATTTCAATGTTCCATTTAATTTTAAAAAAACTTAATACGCCAGGATTATAATTGTAATACAAATTTCCATGGTGTTTCGGTTACAATTAGAAAGTATTCTTACTTTGTTCATTCAAATTTTTTAACTGGTTAGTCATTTGTACTGACAGTGCAAATTTGCGAGAGATTCATACTGGAGAAGTTCATGCATAATTAGTTTGGTACAATTTTATGATTTCTGGGAAATGTTTTTATCAATATATTCAATATAGTAATATTGACTAAAATTTCAATCTTTAGCGAGAGCTTTAGATCATTATTCAGTTTAATAACAAAATATTCATAAGTGATTTAAATGTGGATAATAGTGGAAATGTCTTAGTTGTATCGTAGTTCAAATTATGTAAAAAGTCTTAGGAACAGAACACATTGTCTTTGTACAACATAAATAACTGTCTGAAGATGTTCGTTCAGATCGTCATCATTGTATTTTCAGATAGATCAGAAGGCAAGAAGTAAGCCTCTCACCTCCCCAGTTTAATATATTACTTTTATTAAGTCTGATTTCTAATAATTTTTAGCAGTCCACTGACTTATTGGATGTTTAAGAATTCAAAGTGATAATCGACCACGACCGATAGAGCGTATTATATTCTTCGGATATGAATACATCACGGGCAGCACCTTGAAACAGGCAAATAAAAAACAAAAGGATTTCCTGTATTTTTTAACAGTAACAAATGCCGTCTCAAACATGTGGCGATCTGTATAGCCATCTATCATAACTCCTCTGGAAAAAAATTGTCTTTATATGTATGGATTATAACCAGTTCCGCGTTCTCTCAGTATTGTTAGTATTTGATGGAAATAGGTGAACATACTAAAGCGGCAGTTGTCACTGAACATCGCACTAGCTTACTGTTCCAAAATTGCTGATTTTCAAAACTCCTGTTTAGACGAGTGATTTCCTACGTAGAAAAGTAAGTAATGGAAACTACTGGTAGTGTGTCATAGAGACCAACATTATAAAGTCTCGTATAAACAAACTCGAACTATTTATCTCTAAAACACAGGACCAGTTTTTGAATGCTAATTAAAATTATAATATTTTTAGACAAGGTCATATCTTTATATGTACGATAGAGAAGGTTTACGATATGAGGAAAATGGAAGCCATCATTTTCTGCTATCTATTTTATAGTGTGTTAAGGTCTGTATTTTAAACTTATTTTTTCCTGTACTAAAAATCAATCCAGAACCTCTTTCTACAGCCCAAAAATCCAATTTCATTCCTTTTGACTATTTAACGAAAAGCAGAAAACTATCTTAATTTCAACTTTCTATTTCATTTTCATTCTTTTATGATTTAAATGTAAGCCAATTGGCAAAATATTTTCCTTTATATCCCTATAATATTTTAAAGTTTTATAAATATTTTTAAGGTCAAATAAGAATTATTCTAGGGAAGCCTGCAATTTTCTCACAGTATAAGATGTTCTAGAATGCAGACCGTTTAGTTATTTAAAATATTTTTTGACATCAGATATAATTATTACTTTACTATGTTAATTATAGTACTATGCTAATTTTCTTTCTATAAAAGAAACCCAAGTGCAGATAAAATCAGATCGAGTGAGAACGTAACAACTATTGAAGTCCCAACCCTACTTTGCAGCGGAACTTAAAAAACAATACGGAACTTTAAGCATACAGTTTGCAAACAGAAGTGTGGGAATTGCTTTTTCAGTTAAAAAAAAATGTATATTTTTCTTTCACCAAGAGTTAGAGGGTTTGGTATTTTTTACAGTATTATTCTCGACTCATTAAGTAATTAATTTTTTATTTCACAAAAAAATTCAGCTCCATCGTAATGATTCGAATAACTCGAGTAGATAAATTTCATATATATTTCGTGAATGTGGCGATCTTAAAAAAACAATCATTTGAGAGGTTGAAAAACTAATGCGATCGGATTCCAAACCATTTATTCTTTTAAGATGAAATTCCTTTGTCCTTTAATTATTTTTTATAAAGAAAAAAGTGCTATTTTTCGTTTGTATGGTGTTGACATCTCATTACGAAAAAAAAAAAATCAGAGCAAAAAGTACATTTGCTCGATTTCTTTTTCAACTAATATTTTTCTTTGTAAAATGAAAGAAAATAATTATTCACGTCTTTCATAAACACTTTAATGGAAATAATCGCTAAAATATAATTTTTAGCGACACGAATAGTTACATGTACAAATATGTGAACAGAAATACAAATCGTGAAATATTTTTTAGAATCCTAGAAAGAATTTAAATTTACTTTTAAATATCCATGACTAATGTGGTAGCAAAGTATAACTAACATTCATAGAGTCAAAACTTTGTCTTTTATTATTTTGTTAACATAATATTTTTCGAGTTTAAATTTATACAAACGAAAACAAACTAGAAATATAACGTCCAATATGTTAAAAATGCATCTTTTACTTTTAAGAACAAAATGAGAGGTTTTAATAGTATTTTTTGATGCGATCAGTAAATTCGATTGTAGAACGATCTATAAAGAAAAATGTATTCTTTGTCCAGATGGGTTTTACGCCATAATTACATGAAAAGTTTAAGGCAACGAAATCGGAAATAATATAATGAAAAAATTATTCATTAACAAAGGAAATGCCTTATTTCTAGAAATTAGATAATCCCTTAAAAAAATATAGAACGATAATATCTAAAAATAAGCCGAAAATTGTTGATCCTATATTAATTTGCAATTTATCTAAATATATGCATTTGATTTTCTAAGCAAAAAATTTGAAACTTGTTACTAAATTTCAACTCACTTCTTACAAACTTCTCCCTATATTATGTTCCTTAATTTCGAGTAATATTGATTTCCTTAATTTCGAGTTTTTATAGTAAAGTTGGGAAATACAGCTCAACTTTGTAGTTACCCAATCGATTTGAATTCTGGTTTGTGACATACACAGAGGGCTTTTCTACCCCAATCTAACGTGCTTGAGTGCGATATGCGCACATCTCAACTCTACAGTTGGGTTAGATTTGAAAAGTTGCTACAATTTAGTCATATTTTTAGAATTTCTCTTTTTTTTTAGTCTTGATATTTGTTAAATTCAGAGGATAAATATATTAAAACCTTACGTATTTTTGTTTCCTATGAGCTCAAACATGTATGTAACAAAGGCATCATAAAATCTTTCTACATTAAAAAAAGGTCTGCATAGCGCTTAAGATGATAGTAATGAGATGTTTGTTATATTTTAACTGGCTGCGTCTTAACATGCATACGTTCGTACATACGTACAAAAGAATGTATCTCGCATATCTCAAACACTATAAGACGTAAAATGTTTGAATTTTATATCTAGGACTGAAGTGACCCACAGTCTTCGCTAACCACAACATTTGTAGCAGCTGAGGTCAAGGGCGAGTGGGGAAAATGTACATCCACTATATTTTATTAGAGAATAATTCAACCTACAATATTAAAAAATATATAAGCATGTTAATAATATTGTACAGAAATCCACACTGTAAAACGAAAAGTCTCAATATAACGGTAATATAACGGAAATTTTCTAAGAATTGACGTATAAGGACGTCATGTATTTGTTAGGCCAAATGCAAACACGAGACTGTTTCTGGTTTCGGCTGCAAGAGTGTCAGTTTAGAATAAGTTTAGGTTCGTGCCAAATGAATATTTAACCCTATAATTAATAATAAATAAGTACTTAAAATTAATTAAAACTAATTTTTGCTTTTGAAGAATGTGTACTGAAAGTTTTGTTATTTTTTGTGAAATGGCAGGACCATTATCAGAGATACTGTCCCTGTTTGGGGTTTTAAAATTGCTGTATATTCGTTTCAGTAAGCTTTAAAATATAAACTTATTTAATTGCTAGTAGTGTAATGTTCATTATCTAGTCACTGAAGATTTATATCACCATATATGTCGTACCACCTTACATGTCGTAGTCGGTAATTAAAAGAACATTTTCTATTAAGAAAACTTTTATTAAGTGTTTAGAACTTTATTTAATACATTCATTTTTGCCTGTCGCCTTCATCTATCAACAGGAATTCAAAGTTTAGTTTTGTTTATATGTATTGATAAATTATATTATTTGGTAGACATCATAAATTTGAAGAAGTATAGTATTGATAATATTGTTAAGTACAAAATGTAAAAGAATTACTATTAAAACTTTTGTCTTTGTTACGTTAAGATTAATATTCATCAGACGTTTCTTGCCAGGAATACGAAATACGATCTCATCAAGATTTTTAAATCTGAGGTTGTTTAGATACAATGTGTTATATCTTATAAGCTCTTAACAGTTTTTTTTTTTATTTTTGTTAATACTTTGAATTTATTTCTATTTCTTAAATATGAGATTCCTGTTTATATTTTTTTTTACACTTGTTCTGTTTCTCGGTAGTAATTTGCAGTCTTAATTTGAAATAACAGTGGAAATATGTTGTAGTCATATTTTACACTTCAAATTTATTTTTTAATTTTCATTTATATCTGTATAAACAATAGATAGAAGGGCAATTGCTTGAATTATTAATGTTATTGTCATTTCTGAAAATTTTACCTAAGTAAAAATAAATAATTACTTACTCAATGCCAACGTTTTCCAAGAGAGTTGTTTTTGTATAATTTCTGGAGAAATCGTAATAAAAAATTATTATTCTAATACAACAAAATAGTATTATTTGAACGAAACTACATAAATAAATTTTTAAGAAATGATGAGCAAATAGTTTTTGTTATTGGTACAGAACGTTTACCAAGATCAAAATCTTGACACCTTTAAAAATAAATAAATGAAGGATTAAATATTGTCATTTAATAATAATCAAACAACTAATTTAAGAAAAATACTTATTCATTTTATATAATGGAAGCATAAGCTTCATGTTTTTTAATACTTCAAAATAACTTTACAATTAGTATTAGTGATGCAAAATTATATTCATAAAGTTTATAAATCAATTTTATTCTGCTTATCTTTAATCACCAAAATAAAAATATAACTTCGTGACAATGTTTGATAATTAAATTATTGTAATCCGATACCTGTAGTGAGTATGAAAAAAATAAAATGTAAAACAAATATAGAGCTTCTGAAATTCTAAGAAAAACAGATTGTTATAGGTTTAGGTAAACTGAAAATATAATACATATTCATTAATATGATTGGTTAAACTGCACAATAAGAAAATAATTTTTTCAAAATAAAAACTCAAAAAATAAAGCATTAATTTAGTTACAAGATTACTGTTTTATTTCAAAGGTGATCCGTATATCTTAATATAAATTAGCATCTTTATAACTAAATAACATGTCAACTTTGGCCAATTTTTATTTTTAGAAATTTGCGTCATAATTTTCCATATTCTGGCTTACCTTTTTAAGCCAATCGAGTACAATGGATCTTACACACACACACACACACACACACATATATATATATATATATATATATATATATAACTTTATTTATTTATTTATTTATGTAATATAAAAATTATTACAACTAAAATATCTATCTAAAATTCTCCTGTTACCCCTTCCCAATCTTCCTAATTCATACTATATATATATATATATATATATATATATATATATATATATATATATATATATATATATATATATATATATATATATATATATAAAGGTGGAATGCGAGTAAATTTAGTAGTAGTAATGTATGGTATATGGGAAAGTCATAGACTGCGAGTTTGACATATTTTGTCTACAATTAAGGAATTGTCAAAAATGATAATTTACAACTCGATGATGAAGTG
>CM063502.1:156717728-156920228 GCA_032207245.1 Pardosa pseudoannulata
AACCTTATTTTCGAAAGCCTGGATTTTTAAAAATTATATTTAAAATAATATTTTTGTTGGTTATAATTATATATTTCCATTCATTTTCTTCTGGGATTAAATGACAAAAGAATTTCTACCTTGTATTACTAAATACTTTAAACAAATCAAAATTTCAATTGTTATTTTTTACAGTTATCAAGTTGCACACAGCATTCCGCATTCATTATTATGAATATATAAATTTTTTCTTTTGGCATATGAAATATTAAGCTTTTTCCGTAGCAACAATTTTAATGATGGCTAAATTTTTAAAACTTCAAAAAGAAAATTTTTCAAAGGCATTTTCAATTAAAACATATAATACTATTTTAAATTTCCATCCTTTAAAATTTCAAATGCATTAATTGTATTTTCATTAAGAAAATTTCTCAAATTCACTGAAATATGTGTGCAAAGGTGAGACTGCTAAAATGATCACAGACAATATTATATTTAAAATATTTTCAGTTTAACCTAAAAAAAATTCTATATCAAGATATAATTTAACTAAATGTTTAATAAGCAAGTAATGTAGTTAATTATTTTTACCTTTTAAAAGACTGAAAATGAGGTTATATTTTGTGGCATTTCAGATATAGGACATCTTATGTTAAACCAATGCTTGATTTCCCATTTAAAATTTTTACATCAGGGATCAGGGATAATTCCTTCAAATTTGAATATCAGAAGGATTTGACATGTATTATATGAAGAACAAAACTAGAGTATTTATCGTTTTGTAGTGCATTTGAGGGAGTAAATATAATCACCAATTTTGATTTATCATGATAAAATAAAGATGTACCAATCGGGGGATATTTTTCACTGTTTTCTCTATCCAAAGAAGTGCATACAAACATCCGCATTTACGTGCACGGAACAACGCGACTACAAGGCACTTTACTTGTACATCAATGTACTATTTTTTTTTATAGACAAAAAAGCTTCTCAGAGAAAAAAAAACATTCTGTGTACACCTGGTCTAAATCTATTGGAGCATAAGCCAAAAGATGCTTTGCACAGCCCAGAAAAGAGAAAATCTGTTTTGAATTGGGGATAATTTCACATATTACTTATTTCGTACCGGTGTTTTTGGTATTCAAACTATTACTCACAGTAATTAAATCGTGTAACGAAAATAATTACACTACATATGTTTTTCTACTTACAATCTCAATTTTCTCTAGAAATGTGGAATAAGCACGTACTTTTTTGAAATTTCATTATTTATGATAAATCCTTTTATTTATATGTTCGCTTTTAAGAGACAATACAGTCTCTACAACCCAATAACCCTATAGATTATTCTACTTATCAATCAAGATACTCAATAGATTATTCTACGGTGCAGAAAAGATACCAGACACAGTATAAAGCAAACTCCAATCTATAAAAATGTGCTCGAGCAAGTAACAATGAAACGGATTTCAAACAAAATAAGGACAAGTGAATCGTGAAGAAACCACCTTCTGTAAATTGCTGGTGTTTGTTTAATGTCTTTTGACAATGAAGGTTGTTTTAAGCTTTAGAAATTCCAACCAATCTCTTTTATACTTCTTAAACACGACTTTCAGTTTTGTACTTGGTTGTTTTTGACGAAACAATAACTTTCCGAACTTTAATCATATTTAAACAGATTTCCAAAATGGATGCTTTTTGTTATCTTGAAAAATACCTTGCATGCAATACTTAGGTAGTGAAACATTATTTTCCAAAACTATTTTTAAAATAACAGGAAAACAAATTCCAGAAATCAAATGTCAGCTTTAATCTGAGTAACAGTTATAATACAAATCATTATTTATCCTAATTATCATTTAATATAAGCTAATCGTATAAGAAGCTGTTAAATAGCTTATTATAATCTTATAACGTATCTCTCTCTCTCTCTCTCTCTCTAAATATATATATATATATATATATATATATATATATATATATATATATATATATATATTATGAAACTATTAATCAGATAACATATTAAAACTCTAACGTTCGTCTTTAATTCTAAATCGGAGTAGAAATTTATTGAGAGTTAAGGACAGATAACGAGCGGAAAGTGAGCTTATACGTGAATATCATAAAGGTATTTAATGTCATATGAGAAGTTTTTAATTCTATATTAGGCTGTGAGACAACGCTCTCTCCCTTTAGTACTTGTGCATAGTTTCGCTTTAAACACGACTGGCGTAACTTGTTTGGTGATAAGAATTACTACTTTTGGGATTATATAATCTTTAAAAAATGTAAGAAAAAGCTTTTAAAATTCGGGCCATACATCAGTTTTTCGTACTTTTCTCCATATCTTCTGCCTTGTTTTTTCATTGGGCCATTACTTGTCTGTACCTGAAATTCAATTGGTCGAATCTCTAAATTCTGATTGGCTTTCCCGGTCTCGGGTGAATCTCTCAGAATCACAAACGTTTTTATTCCATCTCTCGTCACTGCAGTGTACATATATCTCTGACCACATAAATTTTTGTGTTTTTTTTTATCCCTAAACTTTCTACTCTCTTGATTTTTGTGTTATGTATTCCTGTGTTTTCACTCTTTTTTCTTCTTCTTTCATCTTTTAGTTTTTTTTATTTTCTGCACGCTTTCAATTTTTGTACTTGCTGCTGATAGAAATCTTTGGATTGGAGGACTCAGCCCATAGAATACAACTGAACCATTGGCTTGAAAGCCTTGAATCGGGGAGAACATTTGGCATGGCAGAGCTGGTGAGCTCACGGCTGGAAGTGCAAACGAGTTCAACTATTGTTTGCGGTTAAACGAAAAAGGATGGGCGCCATGTTTCTATAAGAGATAGAAACAGAAACAATAAACTATACTTATAATGTGAATTGTTTAGTGTATCCATTTGCCTTAACCGACCCGACACGTGTACATATATATGCATATATATGTGTATATATTTGTACATATATATGTATATATATGTGTGTGTATCTATCTCTCTCTATATATATATGTATATATATATATATATATATATATATGCATGCACACATATATGTGTATGTAGGAATAATGTCCATAAAGTTACAATATTTAGCCTCTAAAGCTGAAAGAGAATTTTTTAAATACTCGGGGTATTGGAAAAACGATTTGCACCTGTTTGTCCAAGTTATTTGAAAATTCTGCTGTAGTAGCCGTTTTAGATTGAGTATTTTCATTCTAAATCCCACTAGCCGTAAACTGAGGCTTTAGATAAATTGTAGATGACGATTTAAAACAGAAGCAGGGAACGTTAACGAAGGGAGTGGCCCTACAAACTCCTCTAACTATCCCGATGACATAAATTAACCATCGGTTAGTAGTCTCCTGACAGTTCAGAGGGTCGGTCAAGAGGACTGCCAAACAAGAAAGCCCATCTATGCGCTCTCAAATTCTTGCGAGAAAAAAGTCGTATTCTTTGAAAATTAACGTCTTATGTATAATATTTTCAAAAATATATATTTCCTCTTAGATGTCTAAAAGAGTGAATACTTTTATCGCTTGGGTATGTGTTGAGTGTATATATGTAACGGTGAGAAAATGCTTCCAAAATTTTAAAATACTGATAGATTTAGATTTATCCTGTACGTTATATAGACCAGTTAATACTAGATTTACGGACCGAGCCAATTTGACTCATTAAAAATTTGATCACTATATATATATATAAAAGTTTTCAAAAACATACGTTGGTTTTTAGTTAATTAATAAAATATATATAAAATTTCATTTCTCTTCCTCGCAGACCCCTTCATTTCGCATTATAAAATGTGGTATACCTATTTTCACGGTTGTGAGCCAATGAGACTCATAGAATGTTTAATAATTAATCACATAACATGAAATTTATTGCTCCTATGAGGGCTGGGCAACAGTCAAGTCGCACGTGATTTGTTTCTCTTCTCTTTCACGCGGATGGCCTCTACAAGTTTTCTACAACATTTAAGATTTAGCAGTTATCAATGCTTGGATTTTGTATAAAGAGAAGACTCAGGTAACTATTTCAAGAAAAAATTTTATTTTCCAATTGGCTGAAGAGCTAAGAACTAAATGTAGAGAAGAAGTCGAGAACACTTTTATTCCAATGACAAAAATCCATGCTACTGACCCACGGTAGAATTGTCAATTTCACCAATAATGCAAAAGAAACAGATGTAGAAACCATTGTGATAAATGTAATAGAAAGTTTTGAGGAAAATGTGTTTCAAAAACAGATTTTATATGTAAAAGAATGTTTTCTAGAACTTTTTTGATAATATACATTTCATTTAAATTAATTTGGAACTATTTTCTTTTCAAAAATCTTCAATTTTCTTGTGTAAGTCAAATTGGCTCACTTCAGTAAAAATAGGTATATGATCAACAGCCGTAAATCTAGTGTTAAACATAAATTCATAAGGTACAGAAGTAAACTCGAACAGCCCTGGCCAAAAAACTTTTATTTTCTGGAACACAAAAATTAGTCACTTTACTTTCAAACGCGGGTTGAAACCACAATAATGTACAAGTAAGAAGTAGAAGAGACTTTCTCAGGACATTACAGCATAATATAGGTATCCAAAAGTGATGACTCGGCATTTAATACCTCTACGATATTCACCAGCGTAAGCTCGCCGTCGACGTTTTGGATTAGCTTTAACTGGTTTCAACTCTGAATAAATATCTATATTGGATCCTAGACAACTTTTTTCTCAAAATAAAAATTTTAAAATTCCTAATCTTGGGATTTTACACACACACACACACACACACACACACACACACACACACACATATATATATATATATAATATATATATATATATATATATATATATATATATATATATATATATATATTTCAATCCTTATTTAAAACTCATATTGTATTTCTTAAACGATTTAAAGAAACAAATATTTATATATTAAATATTATAAATCAATGACAAACTATTAACAGAAAATTTAAACATTGAATTTTTTCCACAATTGTAACTGAATTTTAATATCCACAGTTTAAAATCATATGCAATCAAGAAGTATCACTATTAAAATAGTTTTTCTTTAACTATAAATGTGCAACATAATTTAAACTCCTGCTCTTTGATTACACATACCATGAAGTTTCTTGATTCTTGTTTACAATTTTACACATAGTTTGCACACTAAAAATAAACTCAAATTATTTCTTAAACATTCATAAATTCTGCAGTGTATAATGTTTTGAAATTTTATTAAAATTCCACAATCGGAAAATCAGAAGACACCCCTCCTCATTCATGATTAAAATCACTTTTTAATTCAGAAGAAAGAAAAATATTCAAAACATCAGTCGGGCAGAATCTTGCAGGTGGTCTCCAGAGTGACCACCGGTTGGTGATGCTGAAAAAACAAACTAGAAATGCATCTCTCTGCCAGTAGAGAATTCCCTGGGTTGTTGAAGTTTCTCCGGTTTATAAAATATTCAAAAACTGCTCACTGAAAGAAAATATCTATCCACCTTCACATCAAAATGCATTTACACTTTCGCATTTTTTTACCTGATTGTATTCATTGTATTCAATTCACTTCTCAAAAATAAAAATATTTTACGCACTTTATATTAAAAAATATTTAATTGAACATACAGCTGAACCATAATATGTACACATTTTATTAAAAAAACTATCATTTTTCTTATATGAATATCATCTTTCTAAACGAGCGAGCACATTACTCTAGGATAATGAAAAAAAATGTGTATCTTACAAAATATTTTTTCTTTTATTATCTTTTTATTTTTTAAATTTAAAGTTAAAAAATAACTTTAACCTAATTATTTCAGATATCAAGTGTATCAAACATATTTACCTTTTATGTAATTTAACCTTTAAATTAATACATTTAAAATTGGTAGATATTGTACGAAAGAGAAAACTCAGAGAATATTTTGACGTCATACAAACGATAAGATTTGAACCCTATATACCCCCGAGTTGGAGATTTGCAATAAAATATTTAAGCTTTAAATCATATACCATCCTGAGTGACTGTGAAAATAATTCGCTCTATCTATTGATCCATTTGGGATAGAGCAAAATAAATGATATTAAAATATGCAAATCGTAGGGGAATACAATACTTATTTTCCCTCATCAACCAGTTGTGTTGTGTTGTGCGGCAACGTCATCTATTAGAATTGACTCTTGAAGCAAATGTGTCTGAGCTCTGCATGCTGTGTCATGTTTTCAGTTGTCATTAACATCAGAACCATTGCAGTTTTGGTATACCTAAAACTTCGGTAAAATTGACCTCGGTTAATGTAAACGTCTTGTTACACAAAAAGTACTCTGCCTTTATACTGAAATGATATTTATTCATTTTTAGACATTAAATTGTTATTATATACGAAGAAAGTAATATATTACAATATGGAAAATTTTAAATAATTAGAAAAATATATGGACAACATTAATTAAAATATTTAGTTACTTACCAGTCAAGATTTCTTACGCATTATTTAAGCAGTTGAGGAAACTTCTATTATCAATCGTATGTTATAAAAAGGTTGCAAAGGGTAATTCTGTTTACAACACTGTCTACTGCCGCTACAACAAAATTCTCGGCTGTCATTCTTTTACACACCTGTAACACACCTTTGCCCCCCCCCCCCAACATTGTAAGTTCACCATTAGACCTTGAGATATTGTTATATGTACAAGGAAAAGAAAACTATAAAAGCATTTCCCATGCCAGGAAACGTTGAATTGAAAAGTTCGCGCTTTTTATTGTAATAAGATCAAAATGAACCATCCCACGGTTTTAGGTATAAGTATTAAAAACAAAAAAATTAATTATTTAATGTATCATATTTTCATACATTATTAGTGGTTTAAAATTAGGAAAAGTGGAGAAGTTTTTTCGAATTCCATTAGTAACTTATCGAGAAAATCGAAAACAAAATTGATTTTAGGTCAAAATAACCCATCCCACGGTTCTAGTGTTAATAAACCTTTCGTTTTGTGTACTGCTCAAGTAAGCCTCCATAAAACTAACACCCGATCAACCTAATCCAAAGCAAATATTACTATAAATTAATGTCTAAAAAATATTTAAAAAAAACTGTTAAGGGTATTATTGTTCTATTACCCCTTAAAGATAATAATAGTATTGTATATTTTGATAATAAGTATTCATTACAGGACAATGGCTATTGTTAATCTGTTTTTGTTTCTAATTCTTAATTCTACTTCCCAATTCTAAAAGATGCTCATATTTTCGAATGTAACTCTTTGTATTGCCGTGTTGCAGAACTACAAAACACCCATAATCCTGATGGGGGGGAAGCATACGACTTCCTGGTGGACCTATGAAATTATTCACAAATATATTTTTTTATTGCAAGGAATTCATCAGTATTACTATTTGCACGGTCCCTTTAAGTTTCAAAGGTAGTTTCGTTTCTCGAGTTAACTGTGTTGTCTGAGTAGAGCCCGATTATTGTCATCCGGCGACGATTCAAAACGTTAATATTCAAACGTTCAAAACGTTAAAACTGTTTACTCAAAAGTAGTGAGTTCAGGCTTTTTACACAAAAGTATTGAATTCAAACAGCGGAAATCGTTAATTGCTTAGAAATGGGATATGGCCAGTATGTTTGTTTTTCGTTGATGACGAAAGAATGAAATGGCGATGTATTCTCTATCTAAAATTAATCTATTCTGATATCAAATATCGGTTTATTCAAAAATTATTTTATGACATTCATTCATATACGCGCCACATACGTATTTGTAATTTTTAATAATTAGTATATAGACTTTTACCAATATTACAATCGTAAAAAAATCTTTACTGTTACGTTTGAAAAATATTCTTAGGAACAAGAATAAAATGGCCTTATATTTTGATACAAAGCTTACAGCTCAGCCAATTTTCAATTTATATGTTTGATTGATAGATACTTTTGTTTAAAAATTTAATTTAATTGAGAGATATTTCTTAAACAATTTTTTTTCACAAAGAATCGATTATATACACTGGATTATTATAGTTAGAGAATGAACTATAGCTAAACTGGCAGTTATCTGAAACTTGACTGGTCTATGACATACTTATAGTCCTACCAAAATAATAGATTATTTAAAATTTGCTTGAGAGAATGAAAAAGTAATCCTCGGTTTCACTCACCTCTTTGAATTTAAATGTTTTGGTACAATCGTATTATAATTCTTTGCGGGGTATTTAAAGAAATTTTGAAATTTTTTTAGCAAAAATAAATTTCTATTCCTCTCATTAAGTACTAAATACATAAATAGCGCAGTACCTTTAATCATGAGAAAACGAATAAATTTTAAATGTTTATTTAGAACAAATCGATATAATGAATCAAATTCAAAATTTAAATGAAACCTCAGTTGAATTATGTGTAGTTCAAGCTCTATTTATTCAGTGGAGTTCCCTGGATTAAAGTACAAAATTTTAAAAGGCTTAAATAATATACTTAAATATTCAGTTATTTATGTTAATATTTATTTCAATATCGTCTCCAAATTAAATTATTCAAAATGCATATTAGAGCAGAATGTTCCTTAATTCATTACATTAATTTCATTTCTTTGTTATTTAAATTTTCGTCTGTAGTCATAACTAATGGAAATGTTGATTTTTAAAAATTTATTTGATTCGAATACTTTCAAAGAATTCAATGAATGTCTTATTTTTAAACACTCTTTAAAAATTAATAACAATGCAAAGCAATTTTCATTTAAATCTTTGCATTCATTTTCGATTTATATTCCTACCGAAGAAAGTATTCCTGACATTCATGGGAAATTTTTATCGTAAACAAATTTAATCGTTACATCGCATATAATTAGTTCACTTTTCAGAAAATACTTAAATATGAAGATGGGGATTCCAGACGAAGTTTAAAAATATTCTTTCTATAATATTAACAAAGTCAATTGCTAAGATCATGCCATAACAAGGAACATCAAATTACATTTCACAAAAATAAATTCTTCTCAAATTGGATTCCACATCGGTAAAAAAAATCCGTCAATAGTTTTCTACTTGTTTTTAATATGACACAGAACTCAATAATGATCATTTCACTATAAAATTATTATTTAATAATAATAAATCATATTATCAGAATTTAGGAAATTTTAACTTTTCAAACTAAGTAAAAATTCAAAGAGTTTAAATCCCGAAGCATATTAAGTTTGATATCATAGTTAACAATGGCCTAAAATATAGATAATGGATAAAGCAAAAGGGACCTTTACTTTTGAATTCATAATTCTAACTAAAACCAACGCCCCCTGAAATTATTTCTAATTTAAATAAGCAAAAATTAACCTCAGTTGAGAGAAAATCTGGAATAAAATTTTAGGTACAGTTTCGGGTTTCTTTTCAGAACGGATTAAATGTTGCATTCGATGTTATTGCATTCTCTAATAAAGAAAATAAAATACTTAAAAATAGTTTCATTGTGTATGTAAAATAGTTTCATTGTGTAAGTAAAATAGTTTAATAAAAATGAGATCAGTCAGATTATTATAGTTTCCAGGTTATTATAGTGTTACTTCACAATCTTAACTGTGTTGTAATCCCAACATATATCTGTTAGAGCCATCTGTAAAAATTAGGTAAAATAGATAGATTTAAAGTTAACGAGGCTATTGGTTGTCAGTACGAAGTTTCTTAATATATACAGTGAAGTTGGTGATTAATTGATTACAAAATGTAAACCTGGAAAGACATTCAATGCGAATTAAAGAAAAATGTGTGTTCTAGACTATCTTATAAGAGGACATGCAATAAATGTGTTCTGACATTTTTTTCTTTTGATTTTCTCTTAATATTTTTTTTACTATTTAGTGCAACACATTTATGTGACTGAAAGTAAAGTTTTAGAATATTCAGATATCAATAAATGCGTTGAAATTTATTTTGAATCAAGCTGATTGACAGTATTTTATTAAGTAAATCAACATAAATCAAATGTTTATTTCATTACATACTTTAAATTGAAAATATAGAGCATATGCAGTTAGTTTCGAATAATGAATGCATTGTGGCGTTCACGTTTTTCTTAGAAAACGAATTATTGACCCTGAACTACTTATACACAATTTTTATGAAAAACGAAGTATAATTTCTATGATTTTAATGAAACAAACTCGTATAGTTATAATATTTTTCAAGTCCAGGTAATTACATTTACTTGAAGCTGAACAATGATGCCTCCCCTTTGCATTATATCTGGAAAGAAAAAAAAATTAAGAAACTTAATTAACACTTCATGCAAATGTTAGCGTTGAGTTTGGATCGAAATAACAAGCAGCGTTTATTAACCTCGTCTGCTTGTCACGTTTGTTTATTTTAATCATTAGATAGCAGATTTTTCACCGCTTCATTTAGCTGTTTTCTCGAACAGTCAAGTATTTGCGCGCGATATACGCCCAAAAATAAATTCAGAAAAAAAAATGTATCCGAAATTTGTGGTAAACAAATGTTAAAACGCGCATAGTTTCCAGAAATGCAATTTGGGAGGGGGAATGAAATGGTTAAAAATGAGGTGCCGAAAAACTTTTTAAAATTTGTAATGTATATTTCTTTTAAAAAAAAAGGAAGAATTAAAGCTAGATAGGTATTTAACGATAAAATACTTAACACGAAAAATTATGTAGATGGGGAATAACGTTTTTAGAAAATTTTAGTGTAATTTCAAATATTTCCTGTACTACCTTATATATATTTCTAGTGTTTAAAATAAAACCATTAGAAAAAAATCCATCCTTGCTGAAATTTGACTTACTTCTTTCATTTTTGTACATAGCAATGCACATTTTAATAGTTGCGTAAAACTGAATTTCTTCAATTATAGAATAGGGATGTCCTGTATTTTAAAAGATTGCAATTTGTGAAAAAAAAAAAAACTTTTGATGCTTTTTAAAGAGCAGCTGAAAATGTGCATTCCAGCTAAAGTATTCAAATTGGGCTAATGTATTTAGAGTGTCAACATTAATTATTTATCTACGAAAACGATTTAAAAATCACTTTTTTATAACTTATTTCTCTTTAAGCATTCAAATTTTGCCAGACTTTTGAAGACAGTGACTGTCAATTTAAGGAAAGTTTTTATGAGTTTAGTTATAGACCCTAAATAAATGTAATGTACATATTATTAACTTATTTATTAACTAGTGTTCAGTTATAAATGTTAGCGACCCTTTCGGAATACAGTTCTCACAATCATAATATATACGCGATTCATTTAATAAAAATTTAAATTAAGAAAAAAATCGCAGCCGATTGGGTATTTTGGAAAACAAGCCGAGTGTGAGTTCCTAAAATTTTATGATAGTTGATTTTCTCGAAAGTGAAGTTTGTTTTCAATAAATGAAGTCCTCTTAAAGATTCAATGTAATGAAATGAAGTGGGAGCTTCAGTGTTCTGGAACGAGATCATCGAATGAAAGTTATTTGAGATGAGCTGAAGCGAGAAAGGGCCGTCTTGAGAGCGGGATAATTATGCCAGTCGGTAAAATAGATTAACTGTAATCTTTTAAAAAGCGGATATAATTTTGAAACTTTGGGAGTCGATTCTCCAGCGACTCGAGCAGCTTTAGAAAACGGGTAATGAAAACGTCTATTCAAACGAACACAGCGAAAATCAAAGACTTTCAAAACAATTTGAAAACGGTCAAGAAAACTATCATTTCCCCTGATTGGGTCGGGGAAATAAGGCTTCCCACATTCAATTCCACTGGCTTCAATTGTTTATTTTTTTCTCTTCATAGTCAATACCATATTTTTCTTTGTACTATATTTGATCTCCGTTTGTTCATTTGATTGCTTATATTGTTCAGAATGAAATATGTTTCTTAGTGTGACATACACCCCTCATATATATGTGTCTATGTATGAATGCAAGTATATATATATATATATATATATATATATATATATATATATATATATACACATACATATTATGATATTATGAAGAAATAAAGAATAAAGAAATATAAAGAAATAGCAGCATTTTAAGATTTCATTTTTAATTTACGAAATAAGAAATTTGGCTCATTTGGCAATAGAGAGATGGATATTAAACCTAGAAAAATACATAGTACAAATATTTTAAATAAAATTATTTGATCTTAGTTTGTTCATTTGACTGCTTATATTGTTCGTATTGAAAGATATATGTTTCTTTGTGTGCCACCCCACACACACACATATAAAGAATAAAGAAATAGCAGTGCTTTGAGATTTCTTTTTTAATTTACGAAATAAGATATTTTATAGAAATTCCACTCATTTAGCAACAGAGGGATGATACTTAAGCCTAGAAAAACAAATAGTACTAATATTCTAAAGAAGTTATCGTTAAAGTTTCAAATGAAACCTGAAGGCAATTGAATTATAAAACAACCTCGCTTTGCAAGGAATAATATAAATATTATAAAAAAAAATAATACTTCTGTAGTCATTTTTTAAGATTTTAGAAAACTTAAATCTGAAATAAGCATCTTTAAAATCCAATTTTAAAAATTCTGAAGTAAAGGAGAAAGTTTTTTCAATAACCGAAAAATTCTTTTAAAATATCCTTAATAAAGTTTTATGCAAGTGTTCTTAAAGATATCTTTGTTGAATCACATAAATTGTTTTTCCAAATTTATTCCTTAGCACGAGGCAAATGTTGAAATATTTATTCATTTTTCTAAATGAGTTATTTCAAATTGAAAAATAGAAGACAAAATAAATTATAAAAATACTTTTTACAATTTAAATAAGGGATTTTTAAAATCTTGTTAACATAAAAGCATCTTATCTAAGAAAAATGAAATTCAATAATTGAACAGATATTTTGTAGTTTGTTGACTACAAATTTTCCTCTCCATCTATTAATGTTTCACAAAGCAAAAACCAAATCATTGATTTGCAGTTAAAAAACCGGAATATCTTTCACCATTTTTTTATCTCATATATTTTGATAAAAAAAAACTCCTTTAAAAATGTCTGCAACGAAACTTAATTTAACATAATTTAATTTGCATTCTTTTACAAGAAAAACTCCTTTTATTTTTAATTTCTTTCAATATTTGCCCTTTTTATGTGCTTATTTATTTAAATATGTAGTTAAAATTAATTTACAAAAATATGTTTGGAAGGATTTTTAATGTAGTTAAAGAGCTATTATTTTCCTTAGAATCTGTGGAGTAAAATATATAATTTTACGTAAAATATAAGCTAAGAAACATGATCTACAAACAAAATCATGATCGTCCAACTAATTATTCTAATTATGCACTGACCTAACTATTTTAAATTTATAAATGGCATCTAAATCGATTTACTCTGTAATGTTTGTAAGTTGATATTGTACTAGAAAATGAAAAATGAAAGCCCTAATTTTTTTTATCTATAATGGAATATTTTGTCTAAACTTTATTTAAACAAGTAACAATTGGTAAATTGAAATCTATAAACTGTAAGAAAATCGTTAATGGAGTTAAATCTCTTATATTTAACTGTGCTGTGCACTTTCAGCAATACAAAGTATTATTTGTAATATTCCTTGTACATCATTTAAAACTATTTTTAATGTTTAACAGTTTTTCTACAATTATTAATTGTATTGCTTAAATATCGTTGGTTTCCATGTATGCTGATATGCATTATTTTGGCTATCTGAAAACCGCGTGTACACCAATCAGTTCATTCATCTTTGAATCTACATTACAAATAAAATAAATTAATAACACCATTTTCTAAATATAAAGAAATCCTTTACCTTTTTCAGCAGATGAAGGTATACTTTCAAATAGTATAGTGATACCGTCTCAGCTGTCAATTCCATAAGAAATTGCTTTGAGAACATTTTCTCTCTATTATATTACACAAAAGTTTTATTTCAATAAGTATGAAAAGGATATATTTTAACAGTAAATGTAAAATTCAGGGTGATTTAAAAAAAGATGTGAAATCTTTAGCAGGAGACAGTCCACATTGATGCAAGTAATTTCCATCCAAGATTGCATAATCTAAAATGACATGCAAATGCGTTAGCGATTTTCTGTAGTGATGTTTCAGGCAAAAAATAACACCGTGCAAATATAATCTGGTGCGGAAGAAGCAGAAGGAACTGTATCTATGGCACATTGAATAAAATGCAGCAAAGCCTGGTTTCTGAAATTATTCCAGCATTCAACCGTTGAGCAGTCGTACCATGTACAACAATGGCATACTTTAGTAATGCTGAAAAAGAAGAATACATTTGATATACGTTCCTGTAAACGGAAGTACCACAGAGGCAGTTCGAATGTATGGTGAGCGATTTCCCCACAGGTGGTTGCCCAATCGAAATCACTTCTTATTCCCAATATATTGAAGTAACACTAGGACTGCCAAAACAACAGGCGTGGCTTACGCTATTTTGAAGATCAGTCATTTAGAAGCACATGAACTGTTGTGTCTGTAACCTTCATGAGTCCCAATCCACAGCATGGAAGATGCTAAAAGAAGATAATTTGCACACATACCACTTTCAAGGAATCTGTTTCCTGCAGATAATTAATTATCATCACGTTCATTTCGCCTTCTTGCACTTACAGTAAAGTGTAGCAGGACGAGATTTTGAAGCACCAGTTCTTTTTTTCCCGATAAACGAACTTTTACTTAAGATGGTGCATTTAGTACCCACAATATACATAAAAACTGGATGTTTTTACATCCACATGAGCATCAGCGATGCTTCTTCATTCATGTTTATAAATGTATCTTCTCCGCCCACTTATAAAAACCGTATCTTCTGCCGAAACGCCTCACCAGGACATATATTTGACGTTTCTGAAACAGGTGCTACTAGACTTGCTGGAGAATGTTCCTGCTTATTTCCGACGGCGAATGTCGTTCCAGCACGATGCAGCTGCAGTCTATTTGGAAAGAATGATACTGCACTATCAGGACTTCACGTTTCCAAACCAATGGAATCGTTGAGGTATTTCTGTAGCTTTTCCACCGTAAGAGCTCCTGATATTTTGTCGATTTCTTTTCATTGATATGTGAAGAGTATGGTTTAGGGGACTCCCATTAAGTTTGCATATTTCGAATTAATTACGAATCACAAGACTTTCGGCTACTGCTGGGAAGGTTCGTAATATGCTTGGAATAATCCACAGTGTTCCACAATCCCTCTTTTGTTGCAACAGTTTATGTGTGTCACCATTGGAGATCACTCTTTCAAGAACTTTTTGTAAATTGTTCATTAAAATTTCTTCTATAACGTATACGTTACTGTTTTGCTTTCTCCTCGTATCCTTTAATTTACTTTGTTACACCCGGTAATGCGTTTGCAATTTATTTTATACTATGCATTCTTTAATGAAAACTGTTTTTATTTTTGTAATTAAAATATATTTAAAGTATCACCAGCTGGAGCTTTTCCCATTTCTCTAAATTTGAATATTGCGAATAAAATCTACAAATATTTTTGGTAATCAAAGGTTAAGTAAATAAGAAAATACGATAACAATAAACAATAATATTTTAAATGAGAGTAAAGCCCGCAGTTGTTTTTTGAGTGACACTAAAATTCTTTGCAAATCTGGTACGAACCTTAGTTTCAGCTTGAAAGCAGGTGACACTTGTCTAATACTTTATTGTCAGTTATGACCATTAATATTAATTTACATAATTTTATTTGAGAATATTTAAGTAACAAATTCATATATATATATTATATATATATATATATATATATATATATATATATATATATATATATATATATATATATATATATATATATATATATATATATATATATATATATATATATATATGTAATATATATATATAGTGTGTGTGTGTGTGTGTATTTGTGTTAGAATAATCACATGCTATCAAAATGAAAAATAGGCTAATGGGTGATCAAGAGCATTTATGTTACAGAGACAAAACATTCACAAACTATTTCTCTCGTACGCATCGTTCATACACCTTGAGTCATGTTATCTGTTGCCATACCGTTGAGAGAATACCTGTGAAGCGAGGTCTGTCAAGTAGCTGGACGCGCGCGCGCGCACACACACACACACACACACACACACACACACACACATATATATATATATATATATATAGTGTGTGTAATCGACGGGACCTAACTGGCCAAAAATTTACACTTGAAAACTTCTTTTGAAATTGCCCTTATTATTTTCCTCAGCCCGGGCATGCTGGTCTGCCAAGAGTCCCGCTATGTCTGTTCCAAAGAAACATATCAGTAGTCGTGGCCGAACATAAACTTTATTTCATCTTCTCAAAATCGCACAAAATCCAGAGGCATCTGAATCGGATGGTGTCAGAACGCTCTCTCTAATGCCAGCCTTTTGCGAGAGACGACCAAATACCGTATTGTTTAGTGACGTGGGAAAATGCTGCGACAGCAGTTAATTGCTTATAGAGAGTAACCTTTGATTAGAGACATCTGCCAAAGTATGGCGTTTCTGAAGAGTATTATTGCTGATCGTTACAGATTTTTTTGGGAGAGTTATTGCTTCCTCTTTAAAATGCCAGCAATATCATTTTATGTTTTGAGAATCAAAGAAAGAATTTCGGGGCTCGGCTGAAGGAATGAAAACTTCCTCTTTCAAACTGTATGGCTGGGAAAATATGATTAATATAGAGAGAAGAAATTAAGATTTAGACTAATGAATGGGAAAAAGGGATAATTTTGGATAGACTTTAGGGGTTAGATATTGATATTATTACATATATACATATAAATTTATTTTTTGATAAATATGTCATATTTTGGCTGACCTATTGAGGAAACTGGCGTTACCAAGTCCTGTACCGAAATGTTTTATATTACCTTTCTACTCTCACCGTTTTTCGATGACGTAATGTATTACAGACATTCTTTTTTATACAGAATATAGGAAAAAGATCTGGGGGTGTAGGGGTATTGTTCCCCATCGATTAATTATATGCATCTATATGTGTGGTTGGTGAGAGTGAAACATGTATTCATATGAAAATACCTTTTGACATTTCGTAGATTCTTAAATATTACGAATTAGTTATATTGAAGCATTGTGCTAATAATATATATGGAAATCATTTTCTTCAGATGATATATTTGTAAATGTACCAACATTCCGGTTAGGGAAAGTAAAGTAATGAATGAAAAGATTCATTTTTCAAATGATGATAAAAATATTTACAAAAAAAATTATATACAGAAATTGTGAATAAAAATTACTTTTTAAAACGAATGTAATCCTCTTAGAAGTGAACAGAAAAAAATATGTTAGTAGATTTGGATCGGGAGAATTTTATTGGAAAATGAATGTTAAGAAGATTAAATATATTTAACATAAAGCTCGTTACTTTTTGTATAAAACCAGTTACACTAAAAATCATTTTGGCTCGACCTTGCCTCAGTTTTTTCGATTTCATATCCTAATTTGAGATGAAAAAAATTATATTTGATAAAATAGATAGAAAGTGATTAGAGAATTTTGAGATTTTCCCCCTTTCTCACTCTCTCTCAATATATATATATATATATATATATATATATATATATATATATATATATATATATATATATATATATATATATATATATATATATATATATATATATATATATATATATATATATATATATATATATATATATATATATATATATATATATATATATATATATATATATATATATATATACATATATATATATATATATATACTCGCCGCTACACAGTAACAATATTCCCTATTTTTTGAATTTCTCTGACTTACTGGCAATGGGAATAACTACGTAGATTGCAGTCGCTCCGTTCAGAAAACAGTGAAATCCGTGGTGGAACTTTAACTTTATTTGAGAGCTAAACCAGAAAAGATCAAAGTATTCAATAATGACGAAAATACATTCCTATTATAAATTTTGCCCCGCAAAGAGTGAAAACAGTGAAAGCTGCTGCTGTCATGAGTTTATTCTCATGACAGCAGCAGCTTAGTCAGAGTTGTGCAGTAATTTAGACATTAGAAGAGTTAAATTGTTTCCCTGCACAGCTGGAAAATAAGGCGAATGGACAGTAAATTAGCAATTATTTCAGAATTAGTTTTGGGAGACGGGTAAAAAGAATTCAAGTCGATGAACACTCCTTTAAATAAGATATTATACGCCTGGGAAAATGAAAGAAAAGGACGGGGAAAAAGGGAATTTTAGATAGATATTTTAGGTATAAATTATATATATATATATATATATATATATATATATCACTGATAAGTATATTCATCATCGATTACATGGAAGCTATAGTAATATATTTTTTAAATGCCAGGACTTGGTAGGGAATGTAATTCCGATGCAGTCATCGAAGCCTCATTCAGATGAAAACTGAGTAAAAATCCTTCATTTTCATGTTGATGGAGAGCTTACAAATACCTTACAGAGAGACACGCGTACATGTGTGTGATCTGTGAAAAGGCCCTTTAAGGAAACGAAAATGCTGTGGATGATTTCTCATTAGAAAGTGTTTAAGATCAGCAATTATTTTGTGGCTTGTAATATAAATTGTGAAAATGCAGACAATGGTATTAAAATTGTAATGATCAGGTTTTTCTGGGAAAACTGACAACTGGGTTAGGGAAGGGGAAGTAAAGGCTATTATATATGCTAATTAGTAGTTTAATCAATAAGTTAATTAGTAGTAGTAGTTTTATCAATACGTTAATTAGTATTAGTAGTTTTAGATGTCAGAGGTATCGAAGGAATGCCAATCTCAATGATTCATATACTTGATTTATTTTGCCTGGCTGGTTAAGTTAAAATTAAGAAAAGTAGAACGTGAATTGGGGGAATTTTGAAGAACTTTAGGGACAATAAGTTTTCATGTATTACTCATACACTCACACACACACACACACACACACACACACACACACACACACACACACACACATATATATATATATATATATATATATGTAAAGTACTGAAAGATTCCGAGGAACAAAAATTAGTACAGAGCATTTCCTCGTTTTACAGACAAACTGCTTGAGAAACAAGATATAAATAACTTTGAGCAACAAATGAAGCATTTAAAATTTTTAATTCAACGTTTTTAAGTATTATGACTTTTAAAAGTGTTATTTTTACATTTTGAGGTATTAGGGCATTACAAAGAATAATAATTGTGGCATTGCATGGTAACAGTCTAATTTGTGTAAGCAAATGGATTGAAAGTGAGTTCTGAGTATGAAGATGGAGATCTAAGGAGCAGCCTTTTTTTCAGTCACGATGGCTGTTAGTTTAATAGAACATGCGTTAATCGTGAAACAGTTTTCAGAAAACCAGTGAAATTCTGTTCCAGTAGGACGGTAGAGTACTGCTCGGTACCAGATTCCGCAAGTTCGAATCTTGCTGATCGCGTGAATATTCGTAGCTACTTTGGAATCAGTTAGGTATCGCTCCAAACCGACCCAAATGCTTGCGGAAATTTAGACATTGAAAGAAGGTGCGCCAGGGATGAATTTTTTAAATATTATAATCCTTTAAAATAATTAAAATAAAAATTTTAAATACCTGTATTGTTGCTCAGTTATTTATTACATGTATTTACAAAACTTTTTTACTATAATGCATTCCCCTAGAGGATTTTTTATACTTTATTTTTCTTTCGGAATCCTTTTTTAGCGCATCCTTTGAATTGTATATCTAGAAATTTGAGTCAATTCAAATTTTAATCCCAGCTGAATTTCTGTGGATAGATACGAGTTACAATGCACGTATAGTTCAATGCACGTGCTCATAACACTGAGTTACCTATAGCTCAAACCCAAGTTATGTTCTTGGTCAAAATAAGCACCAATACTTAATTCTGCAAACTTAACATTTTATTATTTATAAACGTTATTTACAATTTTATAATCATGCAATCAGGATAGTGTTAAGGCAGCAGCAATAACAATCTATTTTAACTAACAACATTTAATAAATTAAATTATTTAACTACGAGGTGGTGACTATAGTCGTAAAAGCAGTTAATGGCTTACTCGGAACACATGACAACGGGAGCACGTCTGATAACGAAGACGGGCATCTGTCGGAGCGCTACTTGGGGTGAGTTATGATATCAATGAACAAGTCAGCTCGGGCTTGACGCTGGGGCGTTCTTGAGACATGAATCGCAGCTATCGGGACGCAGGAAAACAGGAGCACAAAAAAAGTGGAGACGGTTATACTGAAGGAGTTGGAGCATAGGAAGGGAGCAGTACGTAGAAGGTCAGGACCAGTAGTAAAGTGTTAAGTCAAAATGAGTGAAGGCAGACAAAAAGGGCTCTGGCTTGAGTTCCAGGAATTTATTTTTGTATTATTCCAAATTGCAAACATTACAGTCTACTTCTGCCCTGATCCTATAGTGGTTATTGGAGGTTTACTTTGTTGCGTTGTTTTAAATATATTACGACGAGTAATGTGCAGATGGAAAAAATAACTACAGGAACGTCACAGTATCGGGACCAAAAGGTGGGCTCCAACGGAAAAGGTGGCCAGACCAAAAAACGTCCTCAAAGGGCTTAAAAAAATCTCTCTCAGTCTCGCAAAATTATCAAAACTTCTAGGCTGCGCTCACGCCAAAAACGCCGAAACACAGTCAGTAAGAGGGATGCCAGGCGCCAAGAAAACCCTGTGCTCTCGAGGAGAGCGACGGGTTCTCGCGGCTCTGACCAATGAAACGTCGAGACAAGGCGCGGGGAGAACAAAAACCCAATCACAGTGAAGCGTAACTCCGGTGGTGAACATTCGCCAAAAACGATGCGGAGCGGAGCTTGGCAACACACCACAACGTGGCACCTTTCAAAGAAGCGGCTGTTTATCTCAAACCGAAACTGGTGGCTACAGAACTGTCAGAATATGAGCCGATGGGCGCAAATTATGGTCGAAAGGTTTAAGGGCTGCGGATGCAGGTGGCCAGAATTGAACGCTCGGTCCGAAACTTAATCCCAGATTGGGGGCGGCTCTATTTGAAGAGACAGGCTGCACAGGTGAGAAAACAGCTAGAGCTGCATCTGCAAGGGGCAATATGCGAAAAAAGGCGCAAAGTATAGGTTAATATATATATATATATATATATATATATATATATATATATATATATATATATATATATACCCCACAAGGGAAATATGTAATGAAGGGACATGAAAAATCTTCATTACAACAGGCATCTGTTGAATGGCGCGTCTGGGAATCACGAGAGACTCAATTCCGGGAATTTCTAACATGGCAATCAGGGCGTCACGTTCAACTCCAGGATGGCAGCTCGCTCCCCACCTCTCGGAATCACCTCCAGTCTCTTTTTCTCTCCTCTCTCTCGTCTTTTTTCTTCTCAAAGATCCTCTCAATCTCTCGTCTGCTTCTCGTTCAATCCTTATTTAGATCCAATTAGATTTTCCCATAGTGATTCATATTGAGTGTAATCCTTTTGCTATTTGTTTATTATGAGCACTCTGGATCCCCCCCAGATGTATACCAGGGTCCTATGTCAATTTTCCATGGGAAATTCTTCACTTTGCAGGTAGCCACAGGTCCTGACCTTTTGGTCTTACGTGACCCCGGTCCTCTCTTCTTAACGTCCGTTAGCGTCCATTGCAAAAGGCCTCCCGTGGAGTCCGAGAATCAAGCCATTCCTTCTGCCTTCACAAATCCCTTTAATAGTCACTACCTGATATATAGATCTTTATTTTTAGCAGGGTTAATCTGACAAGATGAACATTTACTGCAATACTGGTATTTCTATATATACTTATATGTTGTTTCTATACATATATGTTGTCTGCTCAGCCGATTTAAAGAGAGCGTCACGGATACACAGAATTGTCATGGCAAAAAACCAGGAACGGAATGTGTGTACTACAGAGGATTGTACAATGTAAAATGTCAATAAAAGTATATCAATTATGAAATAATTAATTAAACCTCCTCTCAAACACTCACAGATCCGATATGCAAAGGTGTATAATAATATATATATGTAATATACTAAATTTCATCTAAATGATGATTAAATTATGTTCCCCGATTTCAATTCCCATTTCGTAATACAAACGGGATTTATTCCTTGAAAGCGCAGTGACTTAAATTTTTCTTGGCGCGGAATCACTAAATTGCATTGTTTACTGGTATAGTTCCACAACAAGTTGTAGGCCGTAAAATGTACAAAAAATATAAAGAGGGACAATAAAACATAAAATAAATTATTCGAAATGAATATATATTGAAGGCCATAAACAGGAAATGGACATAATACCATTTGTGGCAGGATAACTACGAAATAAAACAGCAATCTTAGGTAACGTCCTGAGGGATAAGCAGCAGAATCGTTGAAAAAATTCCGAACGGGTAGATGAGAATTCACCCAGATTACGAGTTAACATACCCTCATCCTAGGGCACGACTCTGCCTCATCCCCCGTAAGAAATATTGCTTACCATTCAATTTTAATAATTAAACTTCATTTGCCCTCTCCATTCTTCATGGAACTCTTAGTGCATTCTTCATATAGTAAGTACTCTCTGGACTTAATATATAAATGTGTTTACTTATTGATTCTTTTGTTTTCCTCCATTTGTTACGTTCTTAACATTATAGTAATGAAAAAATAGTCCAATAAACATCATTAATTTAAATTTAAATAGGTGTCTGTCTGCTTATGCGTTGTAAAATAATTTATTATATAAAATCCCATATAAATGTTAATCTTCATGAGCATGTTGATTAATCTTTAAATTACACAAGTATTGTTTTTGAGAGCTGTTCTCACTTTCAGCACCCTACCCACGTACCTTTATAACAACTTGTATTCGTTGAAACGATTGCAGAAGAAAAACCAAAATTCTTGCTATTCCCTAACCTTTTGGCCACGTGTTTTAAAAGTCAGTGGTTTCTACTTAAATGAATGAACATTATTTTCAAGCTGAAATGGACATTATTTTCAAGCTTAATTTGTGTTTCACTGTGGGAAGGACATTGAACCATTCGGACGACTGTTCGTGCTCCCAGGACGGATGTTTTTCATCAACCGTCCCAATAGTTTGATGGTTAAATAAATATTTCTATTTTTCTTGACGACTTTTCTGTGAATCACGCTTATTCCTAAGGGATGAAATAGCGAACACGTTGAGTATAGACCGGTAAATCAAATATGGATTTTACTCTCTCCGAAAATTCTCTGAAATTTTGAAAATATGATATATGCAGAAATTCCCAAAATGCTGGAAAGAAAGTAACTGCACAATGTTATTAATTTTACAAATGTGTTGTTGCACCAACTTGTATATGACAGAATAAGATTTAAATTTTATTGTACAGCCATTTTTCATCGTCATTCTTCTAACATAAATATTAATTCAGTTTTTTTTTTTCGAAAGTCAAAAATGGAGGTATGTTGGTAAGCGTCAAAAATGGATTCTATTCCGTTGCGAATATTACTTTTGAAGACTTTAATATCTCTACATTTTTCAGTATAAAATAGTGCCTTAACATCTTCCCTAAACCCATTAGCAGCAAGGCTAAATATATAGGGATGTTAAAGGCCAAGATTTGGATCCTCTACTGCCAATCCATCTCTTACCAAAGCATCATCAAAGAAATCTTTAAAATGGTTCAAACTTTTAAACATAATTTAGTTAAATAATTAAAGCATCATACTCCTTTAAATACTCATCTCCAAGCTTTTTTCACAGAAAGATTGAAAGTTTTTCATTTTTTACTGTAGGACTGTAAAGGAAGAATTAATTCAAAGACATAAAAGAAATCTTTTCATTTATAATCTATAGAAAAGAAAAAAAAAGGATTTGACAACTCAACTTGTGGTTTCCGGTTATCAAAACAATTTAGCTGCTTTTTTTCTTCTAAAAAAACCTTTACATTCTTGATTCGATTCGTTGTGTATTCAGTGTGTTGCGTCCGAGCTTAACCCTTTAACGGACAGTGGTTTCGTAGCAAAACCACCTATTAAACATTTTTTTTAACTTTACTTTTTGGATTACTTTACTTTATCTTTTTATAATTATTTACGGCTCCAGTCTCATACATCTGTAATATATGGAAGCCAATGATGTAGAATCAAGAGCTTTTGCAATTAAAAAAAACTTTTTGGAGACATGGATTAGTTTTCGATATTATATATATATATATATATATATATATATATATATATATATATATATATATATATATATATATATATATATATATATATATATATATATATATATATATATATATATATATATATATATATATATATATATATATATATATATATATATATATATATATATATATATATATATATATATATATATATATGTATGTATATATATATATGTATATATATGTATATATACATATATATATATATATATATATATATACATATATATATACATATATATATATGTATATATATGTATATATATATATATATATATATATATATATATATATATATATATATATATATATATATACATATATATACATATATATATATATATATATATATATATATATATATATATATATATATATGTATGTATATATACATACATATTTTTGATATTTTAAATATATAACAGATGATAGTTCTACATTTAACTTATTTATTTCTTTTTCTATTAAAATATATGTATTTAAACTTTCTGTACTTGAGAAGTCAGATTCAATTTATCTTACTTATGACCTCAAATAAAAATATCTGTACAAACAACACTTTTAAGTTGTTAAGCTATTTATTTATTATACTAGTTTAAGGTTTGGTTTGGTTTGGAGCGCTACGGTCTACTGTTTTGCACACGAGGGCTAATGAGACCGGGACCTACAGTTTAAAGCCGATTCCGAACGGCTACAAACATCCATGCCAGCAGCGGGATACTAGTTTAAGGATTATTATTTATTGTTCTTCCAGTATAATTAAACTTTTAAAAAGGCAAGGGGTTAGTCAGTTAAACCACTTCTCAAACCCTAATTTGGTATCCTCTAAGGCAAACCCTTTTAAGGAATGTAAAAAATTTGTATATATTTTACATATACAAGGCTTCTAGATAACATTTATAAACAAATTACATTAAATTCCCATGAATTTATTTTGGTAACCTTTAAAGGGTTCATTTTTGGTGGACAATAACTCTCACTAAATCTATATTCTAATTCTCTTAATCATTAAAATACTTTGTTTGTAAACTTCTCAGCCTTTGTTATTTCTGTAATGGGTTATTCCATCTGAAATCAACGTAATTTTAGAACAAATTCTACCTGACCCCCTCCAATTTTGATTAAATTTGGTATAGTAAGTGACTTCATGTTAATAAAGAAAATCCCCAAATCTTATGTTCAAATAATAATTGGTTTGGGAGTTATAAGGCTTTAAATTTGCCAGATTTGTCTAAAAAATACACTATCGGCATACCTTTAAATTACACTTGTTACTCACCTAATTAAGCTAGAGATATGTGCAAGGTGTTATTTTAAACCTTTTTTAATGGGCTTTTATATGATATACAACTCATGATGACTTGAAAATTCATTTAAAAATTTAAATTTAAATTAAAATTTAAAATTTAAATTTCTCAAAAAGCCAAGTTTTTAAAATTTTGAAAAAAAATCTCAAAATTTGCTCATATTATTGTAAATTAATCCTCAAAGTTTCATGTTGGGATCATAATGGGATCACAAGCTACAAAAGTTTTTTGTTTGATATATTTACTATTGGAATAACGAAAATGAGAACATGCATTCATTACTTTTAATCTAACTCAGCTGTATAGGATGGCATTAATGTTTACACACTACCTTATCGACATATACTCTAGTAAATAGTACATTTAACATTTGTGAAGATTTTAGAATGAAGAAAAATCATTAAAGTGCATTACTTTTGGATGGTGCTACTTATGGTGCTACTTATGGATGGTGCTACTTATTTAGTTGAAACTAATAGAAAGCGTTATGTGTTTTGAGAATTTCTACTTCAGAAAGAATATACATTGGTCCTGTTAGAGTTAAAGGATTCACCTTACACATAACATCTGAAATTGGAATTCATAGTACATCTAGCTTCATACATTGTGACATAGTACATTGGGATTATAATGGGATCACAAGCTATAAAATTCCAAATTAACTTCCATTAACACATGGAAAAATTAACACATAAAAGGACTGCCTTGCTATGATGATTTGTAATCCAGCATCAGTCAGTTGCCACATGGGAGAGTGTACATCATGTTCTGGGACTACATAATTAAAAACCATACTTGATGAAACATTCGATGAAAATATGGTGGAAAAGGTCATTTTCAATCAGTGGATTTCTGTTGATAGGAGCTCTTTAGAAACAATACAAAAGTCAGCATCAGAATTTATTGACTTATTTTGTGAGAAAATGGCTGTATTAGTTTATCATTACTTTGTGGTGAAACAACAAAATTCATTAATAAACAATATAAAAGGAAATTTAAAAGATTCAGAGTTTGTAGTTCTTGATTTTGCTGAAAATTATTTATTTGTTATACAGCATGAGGCTAATGTTCAATCTACAGCTCACCTATTTGTTGTATATTACAAAGGGAAGTTTGGAATTGACCACTTTACATACATTGTAATTTAAGATTGTTTGGAGCCGAATACAGTAGCAGTTTACTGTTTTCAAAAGAAGCTTATTACTTTTTTTTAAGATAGAATTTTAAAAAAAGTGCAAGGAAAATATTTTATTTCTCAGATGGGTCATCTGCACAATATATAAATAAGGAAAACTTTGCCAATTTATGCTTACATAAGGAAGATTTTGGCATTGAGGCAGAATGGCATTTTTGGACAATTGCTCATGGTAAAGGACCTTGTGATGGGGTAGGAGGTACACTCAAGAGTTAGCGGCTTGAGCAGCCTACAACGACCATATAAAATCAAATACTTACACCACAACAACATTTTAACTGGGCACAGGAAAACATCACAGGAATACATTTTGTTTTACAAACCAAGAAGAACATGTTTCTACAGCTATATTTCTAGATGACCAATTTAAAAATACTTTTGCAATTCCTGGGACTCAGAAATATCATGCTTTTATACCCACAGAATCAAAAACAAAAGTCTTTGAGAAGACATTTTCCTTTTCACAAGATTTATTGATGCAAACTGCGATAGCATCACAATAAAAGCTTCTATTTGCTGATATCAATGGCTATATTACTGCTGTTTATAATTGCAACTGGTGGCTTACATTTATGTTAAGAGAAAGAAGAGAAAAACTCTGAAGAGGTAAAACTGACATTCCTTCACTCATCTGGACCATCACCATCTTTTTTTATATCTATATAAGCCAGATGTACTATGGATTCCAATTTCAGATGTTATGTGTAAGGTAGATCCTTTAACTCCAACAGGACCATTGTATATTCTTTCTGAAGTAGAAATTCTCAAAACACATAAACCTTTCTATCAGTTTCAACTAAATAAGTAGCACCATCCATCAAAAGTAATGAACTTTAATAATTTTTCTTCATTCTAAAATGTTCACAAATGTTAAATGTATTATTTACTAGAGTATATGTCGATAAGATAGTGTGTAAACATTAATGCCATCCTATACAGCTGAGTTAGATTAAAAGTAATGAATGCATGTTCTCATTTTCGTTATTCCAATAGTAAATATATCGAACAAAAAACTTTTGTAGCTTGTGATCCCATTATGATCCCAATATGAAACTTTGAGGATTAATTAACAACAATATGAGCAATTTTTGAGATTTTTTTCAAAATTTTAAAAACTTGGCTTTTTGAGAAATTTAAATTTTAAATTTAAATTTAAATTTTTAAAAAAATTTTCAAGTCATCATGTGTTGTATATATAATGAAAGCCCATTAAAAAAGGTTTAAAATAACACCTTGCACATATCTATAGCTTAATTAGGTGAGTAGCAAGTGTAATTTAAAGGTATGCCGATAGTGTATTTTTTAGACAAATCTGGCAAATTTAAAGCCTTATAACTCCCAAACCAATTATTATTTTAACATAAGATATGGGGATTTTCTTTATTACCATGAAGTCACTTACTATACCAAATTTAATCAAAATTGGAGGGGGTCAGGTAGAAACCTTGTGTTGATTTGGTATGGAATTACCCTAATGCAGCTTCAGTTGTGGAATTATGTTGAGAGAGTTAAGGGGTAAGTAACCATAACCATATTTATTTCTGTTTACTAAGCCTATTCTAGCTATTCTTAACAATTTGGATTTACATATTATAAATAAAGATACTAAAGATGTTTTGAAAAATCGCTCTAAATTATTGGATATCAATATACAGTTCAATTATAAGGGCATGCTTCGACGATTTCAGTAGTAAATGTTCAATAATTACTAAGAATTATTCATGAAATACTTGATTGAAGCATTGTTCCTTTGATTGAACAAAATGAATCATTATTACTTGATCTTGAAAGAATTATTCATAAATCGTTCAATAAATGCTTCAGTGAACAATTAAACCGATCACGAAAGGAATGTTTAAATATTTTATAAAATAACTTATTCATTGAATCTCTTCACTAATGAATAAACTAATAAATCATCCGGTGAATCATTCAGTTATCAAAAGTATCACTCATAAATCACTTAATTATTAAATGTGTTTTATCATTTAAGAATCATTAAATTTATCAATTCAGAAACGTTAAATGATTTATTTCACGATCATTCAAGTAGGTAGCTATGGCCAAAATTAATTACAATAGGAAATAAATAATATATTTACAAGCTATAATATTATTTCATATAATGATAAAAAAATCGAGAATATGTTTACCAAAATGAAGCAAGCTACATTTTAATAACTTTTCCATCAGAAATAAATTCAAAGTCAAAACAATGTTTCACATCTCCTTTCAAAACAGACTTTTCTAATTAAATAACGAATAATTTCCTAAAATATGGTCATTATGACAGTATAAAACTGCTTACAAAGACTTTTTTGATTTCTCTCAATGATTCCCGTCTTTCAAATTCCTCCATTAAAAATAAAAGTTTTAAAATACTCCTCCTCCTTGAAAAAACGATATATTTGGAAATCGATTTTATAGATCGGTGAAATATTTAGGTTATTGTTTTAAGTAAGTAGTCGGTTTAATTAAATCATAGTAAAATTAATTAAATTATGTTCGAGTTCATCGTAGCCCATCTTGTGTTCATTATTTTCGTTTTATAATTTTCCTTTAATGAAAAGTACATATTCATTTATTAAATGAATATTGATCCAGCTATTCTGTTTAATTAGGACACAGAAATTTTCAATGTTTGATAATATTAGGATAATTATTAACGCTATCACTTCGGAATTTCGTTTCTTGCTCTTGTAGAGCTTAGCTGTTAGATTGGACTGATTTTCTTTACTAGCACGAGATTATTGAGAAAAGTGAGAAGGGCTATTTTTTGACAAGGAAAGGGATAGATTTTTAAGTACTCGACACAATAGGAATGTAAAATCTAGACGTCAAATGGAAAATCCATTACGGGTAGTTTTATCAGCTTAATTAGTCTTTAATTTAGGATTATTAAATCATCTAATACTTAGATGTTTTAATTTTTATAGATTAAAATGCAAACCTTCCAACACATTTTGATACCATTTCGTTTATTATATCTAAAATTAAATGACAGTTTTAATAAGTTAAAGTATGAAAGTATAAGTTAAAGTCGTCTGCCACTCGAGTTACTAATGTTTGTTGTTATGCGATTTCATATTGTCAAGTTTTGTGCACGAGATCTTATAAACTATTTTAATAGCTTAGTGTAATTTCGTGTTTTGATGCAAGCACATTTATATTAAGATTTATACATCTAATAATTTAATTATTGCCTTCATATTTTAAAACTTTGTAAATAGTAGAAATTTATGTAATTTCATATTTTTCATTTCCAGACATTATTTACATAAAAATAATTCATGTACGTATTTTAAATTATGTATATAGTAAAAATATAGTGTTATCAAATCATTGCGAATATAAAATGCATACCAATATCTTGTACGCAAGGCTTTCTCTACTTTTGTATTATAATACAAAGGATAAAAAATCTCAGTATAAAACAAATTTTTCAAGTAATGAACATTACTAACGTTTAAAATGAAATATAGCTATCTCAGTATAAATAAATTTCAAAAATATTAGTTAATAAAGATCCTTTTTTCAATAAAAACTGGTAGAAATGCTCATTTCTGCTAATTTTTTGATTCACCAATAGTCTAGAGACTCCTGAACATATTTTTCATATATAATTAACTATCTGACTATATAATTAACTATGTGAACTATTTAACTATTAGATAAAAAGACAATGGAAGGAAGTGTTCTTTTTTAATTAACTGCTGAATAATATGTCAGCTGCAACTATACTGCTATAGTTCGCATGCCATCTTTGCAAAGTTGTCAGTTAAGAAGCATTTGCTCACTTTAACATTTAATTATGCGCATTTAAATTGCGCCAGAGGTTGAATGCGAGTCGAATGTCACACGTTTTCTAAATTAAATAAACGTGAAAGTGACCGACATTCATTAGTCAAGTGAAGAAGATGGAGGAAATGCTGAGTGATGGATTGATTAGAAAAATGATGTAGAACATTTAAAGATAATGGTACACTGTTACGAAACAAGGGTCTGTCATGTTTCAAAATGAATTAAACTCACGTTCAAATGTCTCTCAAGAAAATTGTTAACTAATCTATTTTAGTTCACACAATCACGCATGAGGGGATTTGGGATAAGCAAGGACTTTTATAAAGTGGATTGGTTGCTTTGTGATAGCACAGTTAGAACAGATAGATCTTGTGAAAAAATGAGGAATTAAGTACGAAGTGCAGTCCAAAACAAAAAGAGTACCATGCTAAGTAAGAGATGTAAAGGGATAGTTTTGTCGTTTCACTTGGAATAACTTCATCATTGACCCCGAGTTAGCCCTCCCCCTAAATGCCATTAATTAACGCAATTAAATAAGCTCGTCGGCGGGGATAACTGCGAGTGGTTACGATTGGCAAATTTCTCGGTGGATGAAATTCAGAGGCCGGTCCGACAATGGTAAAAGTATCTTAGCATAGATGATAAAAGGAGAATGCAAGGTTTCTAGGCTTCTTTTGAAATCAAAACGTTATTAAAAAAATAATGATTGTCTTTTATTTTCAATCTAAAATATCATGATTTAAAAAGAAACCCATTTTCCTTTGTTGCCATTCGATTTTGAGACAAATTCCAAATGTGATTCTAAAGTATAACTGACACATGATTTAATATTTATTTGAAATAGTTTAGATTTCGTAAACGTTAATAGTAATAATTGTATTATGCTGTAGCAATCATTCATTAAAGAATGTTGTGTATTAAAGTACCTCGTTTTATTTTCTTCTTAGTTCAATTTCACTACTCAATAAAATGGAATTTTCAGTCAAATTTCACTGAGTTTTAAGGTTACTGTTTCCTTAAGAAACATTAAATCATTTTTTTTAATTATTTAACTTTTCCCCCAATTCTTAATATGAACTTAAGTAATACAGCTACATGAAATATGTAATATTACAATTTACAAGAAATGAAGTTTTGTTTAAGATTGAAACCATTTTCAGAAAAAGCAATTTTAGCAATTACAGGTACACAAAATTAGATATCCATTTTCACTTTCTGTAAATACAGTTTATGTAAGACAATCATTTAAACATGTTCACTACTATTTAAACCTGTGAATTTTCAGTTTCATATCTCCGTTGGGCGGTATTAAACTCTCTGCAACTAGTCAAAGTACGGAACTATTTTAACCTAGTTGTATGACAAACACATCAATAGAAGACTTCCAAAAATTTGAGAGCTATTCGGTGAAGCGTAATGTAGATGGATTATTTTGAAGTTTCGAGTAAGGTTGAAGAAGCAAACTGTACAAATGATTTTTAATTATTAAAACCGCATGAAATAAACAAATTGGGAAGAGAATAATTATTTTAATATAAAAGTTTGATTTATTTATGACCTCTACGGCAAGCTTGACTTTTTTGGTATAGAAAACATTACGCACTTTTAGTGGATAGTTTATTTTCCCGTTGTGTGGTCTAGTATTTCCAACTACTCCAAAACCTGATCTCATTCGTAATCTTGTATTCTTTTCAAAGCTTTTTATTTTAAAAATGAAATTTTTACTGACTCTTAATACATCTTTATTTTTTTTTTTTCATTACAGGATTGACAAAAATTTTTGAAATTTAAGAGAATCATTTCAAAATAATAAAATTTAATGATTGTTTTTTTACAGTTATATGATGCATAATATTGTGCATTTATGTTTACAAATATTTTGGGTTGGCCTGGAAAGCTACCGTCTACTTTTATCTTTACTATATAATGGGTTAATAAGAATGGGACCTACAGTTTAAATCTGATTGCTAACATCTACGAACAACCATGCCAGTGACAAGATACTGATAACATGGAATCTGGTACTGAAAGATAGCGCTTTACTGATACCCAGAATATCATTACTTATATACAGATTTTTTGAAATTGACATTAACCAATATATTATGTCTTAAAAAATGAATTATAAAATGAATATTATCTGTTCAAAAAGAAAGATCGTATGTTTGACTTTTGTCTCTTTATTGTGATTATTTTTTTAAAATAAGGTTTATGGCAATGTAAACTTTTAACATAAGTGTAGAACATATGTCAATATACAGTCTCTATTTTGATACGTTTAATAAAAGTACATACATTTACAGTCCATCCCCCCCAAGTCAATCGAACCCCTCACGAGGCTTCGTAATTTTTACGTGATAAGGTCATGCATAACAAATTAATATTTTATACTTAATCTAGAACATCTTTAAATATAACATCTATTTAAACTATTGATTTCTCTATAATATCTGAACAAGAGTGTTAAAATTCGTACAACTAAAATAGCTTGATACTTCGTAAGTTTATAGGCATATTTCTTTGATTTCAGCTAACATATGTATTTTCTTATGATAAAAATTTTATGTGAAATCAAATAACTGTAAAATTATTCAAATTGATATTTCAAATTTTATTTTTAAGTTTTCTTTTTAAATGTAGAAAACTTTTTGCTATCACTTAAAGGGGAAAACTAGATTGGCAATCGCTAATTATTTTATTTTCTCTAATACATAAATTTTAAGTTATTTTCTTTTATAGTGGTTCAAAAGATGCAATGCATTTTAAATATACAAAATATTTTTGACACTAAATTTTTTTTATGAAGCACTAACTTTTTGATATCTACAATCCCGATTTTAAAAAATATCGAAGTGAATTTTTTGTTCATTAGAGCTGTTTTGAGTACCCATTGAAAACTTAAATGAAAAATTGTTTAACGATGGCTGGTGTATTATTCCATAAAAGCCCATTTAATAATAAATTCCCAAATGTCGTTCCATGTAGAATAAGCCATGGAGTGAAAAAGACAGGGACACTGAATATATTGGAAGGGAAGTATTTGAAAGGAAAGGCCAAAGATATTTGCTAATTCATCGACTAACGTTTATCAATTGGGTTGTCAGTTGGAACACGTCTAATCCCAATCCGCGACGAATCTTAATTCTCCTTAAACAGCTTTTACTAAATGCCAAAGTGACACTTCCAAATTTATGGGAAATACAGAAAGGCTTATTTTTGAAACCAAGATTTGTTACCTGAAAATGGAGATATTTCTCAGATCTCACTAAAGATAGTGATTATTATTAAATTTTCTTAATCTGTCTGACTAATTCTTAAAACTCGCTTATATAATAGACAAAACCAGGAAATATGTACCAAAAGATAGAGAAAAATAATTCAGTTAATGTAAAAAGTATTCAGTTAAAATGTAAAATAATAAAAACGGAGACGTCTAGTTTTCGACACACATAAACCAATAATTATTTTGACACGCTCATTATTTTGCAAAATTTACAATCTAATCGCATTACAAGTATAAATAAAAGATATATATGTATATATATAAGGTGGTCAGACATTTTTCTAATGATTTTGACGTTCTTCGTGAATTTAAATTTTAGAAATATTCTGACTGAAACTCTAGAGTTTATTCTCGAGTGCGTCATAAAAATGATTCTTTACTGGAAAACGTTACTGAAAAATAAATGTTATATATTTTTGCTTTATGAGTAAAAATACTCAGATTATTAAAAAAAGGGGAGAATAAAATCAATGAAATATGTTTACGTATACTCGATCGGATTGGGCAGAAAAATATTTCTCTGTGTGAAATAATTGACAAAAAAGAATTTACATTTTACTATAAAAATGTTACAAATGCATACGTAACAAAAGAACGTATACCTCAAAACATAATCTAAATTTAGAACTACTGTTTTAAAAAAAAATCCAGCCCCTAAAGAACTATTGCAAAATATTTCAACATCTCAACAGGAACTGCCAAAAAATATTATAAATTATAGTTCATAGGTAATTCAAACAAAAGCAAAATTCCACCACTTAACATCAAGACCTGATTCTCAACATAATATACAGCAGATTACTGCAAAACAATTATTGTACAAATGAAAAACGAAAACAAATAATTGAAATTATTGAAGCTTCCATATGTTTATCTAATGTCAATAAACATAATTAATTTACTACTAAAAAGGGGGATAAAAGAACATGAACAAACATAACAACATAACAAACATAAACAAAACAAACAAATCAACAACATAAAACAGAATACCATTACTTAACATAACATAACAACAACATAACACAAAGTAAACAAATATAAGATTTTCTATGTTTTAAAGATTATTACTGGATACTCTTCTAATGGAAACTCAATCAGGAAATTATATAAATATGTCGAATCTAACTATAGTTACAATCATTAATATGATTGAACACGTATTTCAAAGAAAACATTTCGTTACCTTGCCCCAAAAATATTCAATATGTTAAGTTTCATCATAATATACATTGAAATCCAGTGCTACAACTGGATTGAGAAATGAAACTAAAATTGAGGCTATTTCATTAATATGGATTTTACAAAATTCCCCGCTTACGTGTTTCCTTAGGACTACTGTACATTAGAGCTTTTAAAACAAAGATCTACATAAGTGGCAGCCTAAAAAATAAGACGAAATTGGGAAGTTTGTAGAGGCGGGGAGACCCTTAACATTTTAAGAAAAACTCTTATATTGGAAATCATAGTTCAAGAAATGGACTATAATGATAAACATGTTAGAAAATTATAAACTTGTATATCGCACGCAGAGCTTTGAGCTGCCTGCTTGCTAGACTCATTTGGCCGCCCCTTCTCAATTCCAATTCCAAATATATTCAAAATTTGCCCCAATTTCTGTACGTTTAATTGTACATCTGACTTAATTTCAATAAATAGACCCCCTATTGTCTACCAGCGTTCCCATACTGGCGTTATAATAATGCTTTTTACTGTGCTAGAGTAGTGCTATTGGGTTCTACTTATTAAAAATGATTCCAAACATCTGTGCCAGGAGTGGGAGTCACACCCACGGAATCTTATAGAGAAAATTGAAGTCTTGCCCGTTCAGCATAGTTAAGGAGAGCATGCAGGTATGGATCGCAACTGTAAAAGTATGTAATAAAATAACGAAATACCAATCAGCCTTCTAGAGAAATCGTTGTTGGAGAAAAATAAAATATTTATAAGTTTGGGTGGTTTCATCTTCAGAAAGTTACACATAAATGAAAGGACAAAACCTTATTAATTATTTGTGTTTTATGTTATAAAAAACTTTGTTATAAGCTTTTCAAAAATAGTAAAATATTTTTCTAAATTCATTTAATTAATATTAATCATGCATTAGTCGTATATTTCAATAATACTGAATAGTAGAATTACTTTTCTTATTTTTCTCAGATACACCATAATGACCTTTACCAGAAAAGATAAAAATTACGAGAAAAAGGACTTAATCTTTTAACTAAACTAACCAATCTTGAATTAGGTATATGAAGGCTTGTTTATTTTAAATATGCAAGCCCTTAAAAACGTCTAACCAGAGGCAGCAATTCTTAAAACCTAAGATGTCAGTTATTCCTCAGTTCCTGTGTTACCAACCCCTTGTTTTCTAATCGATGATACAGTGGACTCCGCTTAATGTGATCAGTTGGGACACCGTGATTTTGATAACAATAACCGATTGATAACAATAAACGATATGCATAATTAGATAAATTTACCCCTCCCAACTTTAATTCACACTAACTAAATTACAAACACGAACTATATATGTACTGTATATTATTTTTTAAAACATAAGAATTGTATACATAATTAAAAAATTGACTGTCCATTGTTAACTGTCTACAATTTTTTCTAAGATAGTCATTGATAAATTGTTCGTAATCATAATCAACCTGTCATAACGATTTAGAATTTTGATCTTTTGTTTTAATGTTAAATCATTTGGCTTTCTGGCTTCCATATTGACAAGCTGCATGGAGGCAAGCAAAGCATAAAATGTGAATACACTCCTTCTCAGTTCCGATAAGAATGTGTTGCCTTCTGCTTATCTGACAACTACTGACCACCAGCAGGATGTGAGTATTTCTGAAAAATTCAAGGGACGAGTAATTAAAACCCCACTCCTTTGTTCATTCCCCATTTCCCTTGGAAGTGAGAGAATTCTCGAAAATTCGAACAACATCGAAGAAAAAGAAAACAATAGGTTCCTTCTGAATACATTGCTATATTCTTTTGCCAGATAAAATGAGATTCGAAAACTGATAACATTAACCGATGTAATGATCACTTAAAGCGATAATTTTAACATATAAATGAATAGAGAAAATCGTGACCAAGTGATTTCGATAACAATAAGCGATTCATAACATTAAACGAGATCACATTAAGCCGAGTCCACTGTATTTCAATTTGATAAAAGACTTTTATTAGTAATCAGTAGTATATTCAATTATTTTAATAATGTCTTAAGAAGAAATCATGACATAAAAATCTTTAGTATGATCTTTGATACATGATCTTTTTACATAAAAATAAAACTGGAATGTGAAGCACAGAAGAGAATATTTCAAGATTCCATGTTGAAATTTGGCGAAGCCTAACAAAAACGTTGATGACTGCATGTAAATGAAGCAGCATCCGTGAACAATGATGTTATTTCCAAAATTGTTATACCCTACAATGAAGATTGTTTCTCATCAGACAGCCGAGAAAATTGAAAATGTTCATTATTAGTTATTGTGATTAAGAAAACAAATATTATGAGAAACGAAAACTAAACTAAAACTTCAATTAAAAGTTCATAATACATCAAGACTGCTGATTGTGTTCAATCATTTGTAGAGCTTATTGTCTTTAAATTTCAAGAACAAAAAAGAACTAAATTTAACATTCTAATTACATTTTGATTACAATAACAAAACCATTAATGCATCTTAATATTACTTATTTAGACAAAATGAAGAAAAAATCCAAGGGAATTGGCTAGTTTACCGCATTAATCAAATGCAGTTTATGGTTTCTAATGTAAAACATTTGACTCAAAAGGAAAAGAACTTAAAAGTCTTATTCGTATTGGAGATAGCCACGCATCTATTCAAACATAAAAATTTCATTGAATCACAAAAAATATTTAAAAATAAGCATTTTGAACTTCTTTAAAACCATAAAATAAACAAAAAAGACGAAAAGAATTACAATCTAATCCTCTAGAGCCGAAAGAGTTGGGCGCTGTACTTCGGTACTGGAGTTCGTCGATTCGAATGCGACTGTTAGCATAGATGTCCGTAGCAGTTTTGAATCAGTAGGTCCCGGTCTCATTGTCTCTCGTGTCGCAAGAAAGATTATCGTCGCTGTCCAAACCAACCAACCAACTTCCATGTCTCCAGAGTTTAAATATTGTGAAATCAATCACATAAAAAATCATACCGAAATTTTTCGTTCTCTTGTTAAAGGTATATAATACATAGGTATAAAATATTTTGCTATTTGATTAAACGTATAGCTCTCTCACTGTTGTTTTCTTTAGAATTATGACATGTAAATATTGTTAAGTTTTAAACACTAATAAAAATTAGATCTGTTAATTTTTAACGAAATAAAAATCGTATATATAAATTTAAATTAATTTTGTCTTTAATAAATTAATATTTTTCTCACACTTACAAATGTCTCTCTGAAAAAATGCTCAGGATGTCTGTCCATAGAGCAGGTCCAGTACTTATAAAGCCAATCAATTTTATTTTCAACTACACTTGAAGTCTAAAATGAAACACAATTAAAATGTTTACAATTATACTTACTATAAAAAATTTTAAAAACTGTACAATATCCCCTTAAATCATGTAGTTAACACTCGTAATTCTTGTCAGCAAACTCTCCCCGTTTACTTCATTCAACAATGAATCAATTACTTTTTAACTTAAACTCCTAAGACCGTGAGCATAGTGAAAAAAAGAGTACTTAAAAGCTTCCAAATGTTCTACCATCTTAGCACAGTTGCCATATTCTGTAATCCATAACTTTAAAGGACTGCAAATAAAACCCAACAGTCTAATCAGGAATATGAAATACTATTGCAGCTGAATTTTATGCGAATAACGTACTTTTGTTTTAGTTCCCCCACCCACATTCAACTCAAAAAAAATCTGCTATTGTTATCATGTACATAAGCTGCAGAAAAGTAACAGAAGGAACTATTTATAAACACTAAGCAAAGTTTGTTAGCAATATATCCCAGGACAGGAAACGACAGCAAAAGTAAAAAAAAAAAACAGATTCACCCATTAATATTTTTCAATAAAATCTTTTAAAATTAATTATCATATTTTACAAATCGTAATAATCCTAAAATTTAGCCGCCTACGTGCACGCCTCTCCCTGTAAATATATTCAAAATCGTCACAAAAATGTATGAACGATATTTGTATTAAACTTAATTTCTAAACTCACCTTTATTCTGCATTCTATTTCTCCTTTTGTTTCATTTAGAACTATGACAGCAACAAAATATTTCTAGAAAAGGAAACTAAAGGAAAATAAAATGAAATTTTAAACAAATATCCATGATGATATCCAATAGTTAGTATTTAAGCTCTATTTTCTAAATTGTATTGAATGTAAATATGAAACAAAATTTTAATTTCACTGTTCTTGTTCATGGAAATGATATTTACAAGTTTAGTGTAATCAATGTATGTAAGTCATATTAAGCATCTCAAAATTGCATTTAAATAAGAGGTATTTTTAAACATTTTATTTCACATTAAAATAAGATTTGTATCATCAAGTACATTTATTATGTGTGCAAAACTCTTTATTTAAAATGATAAAATTAAATTTTACAGTTAAGAAGTATGTTTAAAAATCTTGAGTCAAATTACGTGTGCTGAAAGGGTAACAGGTACGGTATTAATACAAATTTAACTTACTTACTAGATTATTTGGTAGAACTTGAAAATTTTTACATAATGCAATTAAAAAACAATAATGAGTTAAGTGACCAACCTACTGGCATCACTAAATTTAACAATCATTGGGATAAGTTACTAACTTTCATTTCTAAACGCAGCTGCCTTTTTACCTTCCCTTTCACTTCCTATTTAGTTAAGATCCATGACGACAACAGTTCATTTCTAGAAGAGCAAACAAAAACACAACAAAGAAAAACAAACGGATAGAAAAAGATTAATTGCCCCAGGGAGAGAATTAAAACGAATGCACTGAACTATGACTTTCACAAACGGTAAACTATACTTTGGAGTTGTAACAAAGAAAAGGTGCTTTTTTTCCCCCATAAATGTATTTTTCATTGGATCAGCCATTCCTATAATGGTCTTAGTGTTATTCAGATTATTCATTTCGGGAAGCATTTATAATCTTATTGAATAATGAAAAAAAAAGAAAAAGCATTCATTTAAAATATTGTTTTATGTTTAAACATTTTTAGAAAAGAAGTGTGACAAAGTAAAATATATATGAATAAATGAAGATTTTGGAAATTTAATAGTTATATAAATCTTTTAATCAAATCTGTATTGATGACAGTTTTATATTAAAAAATGCTACCCAGAGAAATTTCTTAAATTTTGAGTTTTAAATCTTTCTATTTCTGTATTGATTTGGTTTGTTTTGGATGGATCCGATATTAAAATACCTACATTAGACCATGACCTACTGCTTTAAGTTTATTTGGGGTGATCGTAGCTGTTCAATGCTCGATTTACCAAAGTATAGACAAATAGGGTCTAACTAATTTAAAATTTAGTATTAATCCAATCACTTGAGCAGCAATAATCTTCATTGTAGCAGCCTTTATTTAGCCTTTTATGAGAGAACTTCTAATAATATAATTTTTAATTCTAACATTATAATTCTGAGCTCAATTGTCCAATATATTTTTTTGTGCTTCCGAAATTTGCTATTAGAATTACTATGTTTCTGTTATAACTACCATAATTGCGTATACAAAAAAGTATAAACGACATAATTTAAACTTCAGAATGTGCTGTTAATTTGATATGAAATTGAAATAACTTTGTCACTAGGCTTTATATATAGCAGTAAAAAATCCATTAATCGTGTATTGGGACTTTACTCTTTTGTAGTGATATTATAGACAAACATAAAAAATAATTTAAATTAATTTAAATTTACAGATATGCATATTTTTAGAAGATTAATCAAGGCCAATCAGGTGGAGCAATACTTATAAATGTATATTTTCAATATTCAACATGACAATAGAATTTTAGAAGCTTTCCTTTGACCACAGTAGGTTTTGTTAAAAATATAAAGCATTCTAAAGGATTTTCAACGTTCAAAAAACTGAAAAATATTTTAAAACGAGTTATTTTTCTTTACTTATATTTCAACATCTAAGATAAAAACGAAATGCAAAATTCCTAGCGAGTTATAGATCAAGAGTATTTAGAGTATATAATATATGTCACAAATGGGCTGTTTAAATTTACGAGCTTTTATCTCAAAACTACAATTTTACCACAATCCGTAAGATTTTTAATAATCAAAAGAATAATTCTGTTTGAAAATTTTTATATTTGAATATATGCCTGTAATCTATTGAATGTATCAGTATACCTGTGAAATAGGTACAGGATAGATAGTTCCGGCACCATTTTGTGAAAAGGAGGATTTCTATGGGGGTGTACGCATCGAGCAAAACATAAAAAGTTGGTACCTAAGAAAGAAACCCACAGAAAAGACAATAAAAAAGTATATGTGATGAGTGGTGATGTATAGTGAAAGTACGCGTTATGACAATAACTTAAATTTTTTAATATTTAAATTATATTTGGCTTTTCGCCAACTTAAGTTTAAGTCTTAAAGTAAAAAAGAAACACAATAGGCATTAAAAAAAGAGAGGAGAAGTTACTGAATTAATGGATTTTATTGATATTAAAATGAAATTTAAAAAAATTAATAGAAGCCAACTGGTTGAGTTTTTTTTAAATGATAAAAATTAATAAAAATTAAGGGGAAAACAAAAATGGACTAAATAGTAAGACAATTATAGAGGATGGAACTCCTAGTTCCTCTTCTTTTCACGGGATCCAAGTCTCTCTCCCTTCCATATTGTCTGCCGGGATGAGAACCGCAAGTCTGCAAGTCTGCAAGTGAAGTGCATAGGTTGTGTCTGGTGGGTTGATAACGGAAACTGTCTTCTTCGTTAACATTCATTGACCTGGCGGCAGGGTGGAACACCGCCAAGCGCAGCATTAAAAACACGCCAATGTATGGAGTGGGGATATGTCATATAAAAAAAAGGGGCGAGTTTATGGAAATATTGCAACGTAGCGCTCGTCAAGGAGAACTCGAAGTGACGCTCCTGGTATGCATGATGTTATCTGATTGAAAATCCAGAGCGGCTTATGCGATAAAAAAAAATTAGGTTTTCGACTCACAAACGTGATAATTGGGAGCTTGGCAGGGAAGTTACAAACAGGATATTTTTCTTTAAGAGAAGCTCATAGAATTAAAATAAACTAAATGGAACGGAATTAAAATTAAATATATATAGAGCGTTATGACATTATCCTAATATTTTCACTTAGAAAGCTAATTTAAACTTTTCTTTCAAAGTCGAATGATTTTTCATGTAGATTTTGACGTCACTTCTATTATAAATTTTATTTAGTATATTAAACAAACAATTTTCCTTATTTTAACACAAAAGTTTGTATATTATATGTGGGAATCGTCGGGGATTAAAGGAGACATTTAAACTTAATAATGTTTATTTACAAATGGGGAAACCTATTTACAGGGGGAACTGACATAAAAAGGGAGGTTAAACATTTTATCAGCGCGCAACACAAAACTTGCGCGTACGTCTCACAGCTCGTCTGCCTTTCGCCGCAGGCGCTCGCTAGGTGGCGCTCAGCGGGAGTTATAGCAAGAGTGTGATGTACTCGTTACCGTCCTACATCGGCCATCCGCCAACGTGCATCTGGCCTCAGATGCTGTGAGGCGCAGAAACAGATAAAGGCAGCAATACATAATTATGAATTTGAAAAATACAGAAAACAGCAAAGTAAAAATAAAAAGAACACATATAAAGTTTCAAATACGATGAATACTTTGTAAGACACAAGTGTTGTATGACTTAAACGTGGGGTACAATGGAATATAAAACGAAAAAAAATACACAGTTGCAATATTCTATCAGTTATAATACTAACAGCATGAACTTCAAAAGAAAATAAAAATATAAAACAAATTGTAGTAACATGTAAAGAATGAAAATTGTTCAGGGTAAGGAAGTATACCTGAAAAGAAAAAGCAAAATTAAAACATAATTCAAAAATAAAAAATTGTTCAATCCAAACAGTTTACGAAAAGTTATTAGTCCATGGTTTCATGAATTCGATGCATGTACTGGTTTGCATGGGTCCATCGAATTGTCCACATTTTTCAACATCGTAAGTGTCGTTGGGCTTTAATCTGATGATCTTGTAGGGTCCGAGAAACTTTGGATAGAGTTTAAGACCAGGTCCCAGTTGAGTGCGTTTTACTGCAACAAGATCGTGTAGCTTGAACTTAGAAGGTTTCTTACGTCGTAAATTATATGTTTTACGGTTCTCGTCTTGGACCTCCAAAATCTGTTGTTTAGCGTCCTTGCGTAGATCGTCGCGGGAATTCACAAAGTCCCATTGAATTTCAGCGTTCAAGAGGTCTGTGATTTGAAGATTACTTCGGACACGCATTTTTGTACCGAAAAGCAATTCAAAGGGAGTCGTCTTAATGCTGCGTTGGAAGGTTGAGTTCACAATTTGCTAAACTTCAGCGACATGTTCATACCATTTTGTAGGATCTTTGACGGATAATTTAGATAAAACGGAAATAATAATAGAATTGAGACGTTCAACCTGTCCCTTTGCTCGAGGAAGACCGGTAGTTATAGTTAGGATGTTCTCATGGTCGCAATAGTCCTTGAAAGCGTTAGACAAAAAAGCTGATTCACGATCCGAAATGATACGGACGGGATTTCCAAACACTTGTTTTTGATGATCTAATTTAGCGAGTACTTCTGCAGCGTCGGTCGATTTGGTGGGGTAAAGCCACACAAATTTGGTAAAACTATCAATGACGGCGAAGATGTATTGGTATCGTTTGGAAGTGGTTGCCAGTGGACCTAAATGATCGATGTGATATGTGTGGAGTGGAGTGTCTTCTTTTGGTAAAGGGTGTAAGAGTCCTTCTTGCTTACCACGTTTGCGGTTAGTCAAGATGCAAGGAACACAGTTAGCAATACACCTGGCAATCTTGTCTTTCAAATTCGGTATGTAGAAATGTTGCTTGAGTTGCTCTTCTACTTTCTTAGAAGCAAAATGACCATTTTCGTGTGTATCTTTAATAATGCCGTCTTGCATTGAGTCTGGAACGACGAGGACTTCGTAACCGTCAACTAATTTGTAGAGAATGTTTGCTTTAATAAAATAATCGTCATACTGTTTAGTCTTAAGTACTTCTTTAATAGCCTGAATGTTAGGATTGTGTGACTGGGCATTTTGTATTTGTAAAGTCAGAGAGTCGGTGGTGATGAGCATCGTCGGGTAGCGGCTTAACGCATCAACATGTGCCATTTTTGCTCCAGTTCTATGTTCAATGGTATAATTATAGGCTTCTAATAATAATGCCCATCGAGCAATTTTAGCACTGAGATCGCGTTTGCTCATAGTGAGTTTGAAAGCATTACAGTCCGTAACGATTTTAAATTTTTTGCCAAGGAGGTAGACTCGGAACTTCTTTACTGCATAAATTACAGCTAACATCTCGAGCTCATAACTTGAATAGTTCCTGTCAGCGTCAGATGTGCATTTGCTCAAGAAATAAACAGGATGAAAACACTGATCAACAGTGGACTTCTGAAGAATAATGCATCCAAAACCATTAATACAAGCGTCAGTATGCAATTCAGTTTCGCTATTCTGATTATAAATATGAAGAACAGGTTTATTAGCCAAACTTTGTTTTAACTGATTAAAAGCATTTTTTTCTTTCACGCCAAAATGAAAAACAGTGGATTTTTTCAGAAGGTTGGATAGAGGTCGAGCGATGATAGAAAAGTTTTGGATAAATTTACGGAAATAACCAACCAAACCAAGGAAACTTTGGACGTCTTTTTGATTTTTGGGTTCCGGATAATTTAGAACAGCGGCTGTTTTCTGAGGAGAAGGAAATAATTGTCCATTTTGAATAATATGGCCAAGAAATTCAATTTTTTTATGAAGGAATTTACATTTTTTAAAGTTTATCTCAAGACCGTAGTCGGAAGCGATAAAAAAGACTGATTTTAGTCATTCGATATTTTCTTCTTCATCTTTAGAAGGAATGATTAAGTCATCCATGTACAATAAGAGCTGAACTGATAAAATTAGATCCTTAATCACCATGTTTATAAATCTTTGAAATACGGAAGGTGATATACAGAGGCCAAAGGGAACTTTGAGAAACTGAAATTGACCTGAATGCGTCACGAAGGAAGTATAACGTCGACTGTCTTTATGAACATTGACATGGAAAAATCCGTTTTTAAGGTCTATGGTACTGAAAATAAGCGCATTTTGAAGCTTGTCTAATAAATCGTCAATTAGAGGCAAAGGGTATCGATTTTTAACTATATGTTTATTTGTCTATAGTCGACACAAAGTCGTGGAGTTCCGTCTTTCTTTTTAACAAGAACAACTTGACTCGAGTAATCTGATGAACAGGGCTCTATAATACCGTCCTCTCTCCCAGTAAATGGTAAACGTCGTAGTCTGTGACGGACGGGAGTCGAACTATCGAACTGGATAGTCATTTCGATATTAGTAGTTTTGACTTTATTAGGTCTGTAATTTGTAACTAATTGCTGAATGGTATCTCGCTGGTGTTTGGTGGCAGTAGGACCTATATCGGGACTAAAATCATCTGTTACAGATATGTTACTAATAAAGGTAACGTCTTCGTTCATTGCGACATCTAAAGGTCTATGAATAGAAAGTCCGGCTGGAGTGATCGTCAGTTCAGCCTGTGACAGGACATTCATACCGATTATCAAATCTACTGGCATGGTGCCATCATCAACAACACAAACATCCGTGGTAAATATTTGACTATCAATAGTAATTCGGGATTCGCAATAACCAAGCTGTTTAATTTTGCCATTGCCAAAAGCAGTAAACATTGTACTACACTCCTGAAGAGCAGGGGATCCAATTTTTAAATAAGCTCGTTTTAATAAAATTGTAGCTTGTGAACCTGTTAACGGCGGTAAAAGATATAAATTGTCTTCAATCTCTCTCAGAAAGCTGTTTACAGTATACGAATTATTGCCAGAGAACTTCCGGATTGAGTGAGAAACCTCTTTGATAATCAACCATAAATTTGCGTGCTCAGCAAAACATTCGTTTTCGAAGAGTTGTTTATTGCTTTCGTTAGGTGCCTGCGTACAAGTGGCGAGACTCGCTGTCTCTGTTTGGGAATCTAAGTGCAACGTCAGCGCGGTAGCTCATCATCATCGTCGAATAATACAGAGGTTTGCTGAAAAGAAGTTAAATTGGAAAGTGCATCGAAAATTTTGTCACATAGTACGGTAGCTGAACTTTCAGAATCAATATGTAAGATATTAGCAACGCATATGAAATCATTTAATGAAAACGTTTTGAGAATATTTTCCTTTCGAGATTTTAGATCGAAAGTAGGTGGGAAATTTTGAAAATTGCGTAATTTCGTTCGAGAGGAGCGATCAAACGTATCATTAAAACAAATCGAAAATAATAACTTAACACTTGTGGTTGGAGCACATTTGAGTGCCCGGCATATCGGCGGAAAGTCTTTAAGCGAAACTGAACTCATACTGAAAACAAAAATGGTACTTACTAGTTGCAGACTTCTAAAGAGTATAACTCAAAAATGCGTAAATTCGTGAAACGTCGTCGAAACTGAAAAACACATAATCTTCGGCACTTCAGGGAGGTAAATCAGGACACGTTACGTCTGTATCCCAAAAAACTTGTATTTCAGTCCGTCGAGAATTAGCACAGTCCGTATGAAACTTCAAATCAATCGTCAGTCGGCAAAGAAACTTCTTGAAAAGATATAACGTCAAACGTCCATTAGCAAGCATCCGTTGTACCATTAGTTGAAACCGAAAGACATTTTCAATTCAGGCGTCAGAATCGTAGAACATCAGGATAGGAAAATGGATGAGTTACTCGAGGATAGCGAAATATTTCAGGCAGGTTATCTAGGGGAATTTTAAGGGAAAAGGAGGCCGAGCCCCCAATGTGGGAATCGTCGGGGATTAAAGGAGACATTTATACTTAATAATGTTTATTTACAAATGGGGAAACCTATTTACAGGGGGAACTGACATAAAAAGGGAGGTTAAACATCTAATCAGCGCGCAACACACAACTTGCGAGTACGTCTCACAGCTCGTCTCACAGCTCGTCTGCCTTTCGCCGCAGGCGCTCGCTAGGTGGCGCTCAGCGGGAGTTATAGCAAGAGTGTGATGTACTCGTTACCGTCCTACATATATATTACCAAAATTATTTGTTATATGAAAATTTTCTGAAATATTTTAAAAAATATTGTTAATGGTCATAATATTCTATTGTATGAATTTCTTGGCAGTAGAAACTAAAACATGCACTGTAATGTAGCAGTGTAAAACTTCTGATACCCCTTAAAATTTAATCCCGTTTTAAAGCTCACTGATTTGAGTAAAACCAAGAAAGAAAAATATACTTTTAAAGAATACTAACACTGTACGAGAAAAAAATTCCGTTAGGGTTCCAAATAACACTTTCCGTAATTCGAATTTGAAATAGAAAGCGTAGCCTTTCTGCTCCGGGGAATGAAAATATTTAAACTTTTTTGCGTGAAGGATTTTGAAATGAGTCACGCATTCAAGGCATAACTCTTCCCATCAATAGGAAGGGATGCGATACTAAACTTTTATTTGGGAATTGTGGCTGCGAAATAGCAAAGACCGTCCATAATTTTTCTCCCGGTTTCATACATAACGATATTTTCAGGGCTTCCTTGTTAATCGAAATCATAAATTTGAGCATCCAGAGTTATCGTAATAAAATATTCATTGAAGAGAAATCATTATGAAATATATGCTCCCAAGCATTTGTAAAATACTTCGAATGCATCAATGATTTTCAATAAATGAGTGATAAAAACCTGTCATTTTGATTAAGAATAAAAGACTTCATTTAAAATTATTAATGTATACGATACATTTTGTACAGTACGAATAGATCGCGGATCACTTCATTTTAGAAATCATATCAATATAGTAAAAGTTGAATGAAATAAATCCAAAAGAAAGAGCGCATTTATTCAATAGTTCAACTTCTATTCTGAATAAAGATGAAGAAACGAAATACTGAATGGAAATTTCTATATATTCTATGTAATAGAAATTTCTAGCAAAAATCAATTGCTAACTATAAAAAAATAGTACTTTTGCAGGTCCCCTTTACAGCCTAATTTTATAGGATAATTGTTTCTTCTTGTATTTAGTTTCAGAACCTTTTACAATTTACCAGTGTTTTAGTATTTCCAAGATTTTGAGGTAGATGTTCTGGGGGAATTCCAAAAGATCTCTTTTGATTATAAGAGGTTTGGTTTGAACCCTACTGTTTACTTTTTTGCAACACGAGGGCTAATGAGACCGGAGTCTGCTGCTGAAAGCCGATTCCGAAAGGCTACGAACATCTATGCCATAGTGGGATTCGAACCCATGAACTCCGGCAGCAAAGATCAGCTGCCTAACCAACCATTTGGCCATCGGACGGCTATTTATAAGAGGAAGCTCCAGAAATCATTTTTCTGGATTTAATACTAGTATGTATCAAACTAAAGTTGCAGCCGAACGATGGCAAAATCGTAATTTATTCCAAAATACAATACGTCATCCAATTAAATTAAGAACATCCTCCTATTAATACCGAAATTGCTTAATCTTCCTTGTTGGGAATTCGAGCGTGCACTAAACGACCGATCTCAATAACTGAAAGATGGAATATCTAAATATCAATAGCAACATTCTAATATGGTACATTTAAGAGCATATGCAGTTTCTCCATCTCATATATACAAGGGATGCTGAAAAAAAAAGAACTTTGGAAATGTCACGGTAAAGTATGGCCGGAGAACATCAATTAGATGAATTCTATTTGTCAAATGGGAAATATCTTCATTAACGCAAACTACATAAGGCACGTGCCAAATATGTTTTAATAATTGAAATTTCAGTAATATTTTAGTAAAGTTTTAAATTAAATTGGATTGTAAATTTATAAACTAAACTGTAATTCCAACGAAATTTTCCCTCCTTTTCAAAATATGAGTAATGATTGGTAAAATTTTAGCAATAATTTACACCTACGTCAAAAATCTGCTAGAAAAACCCTAATGAACATATACTGGTTATCTTCATATATAATATAACATATATATACCTGTCTTATAGCCTAAAATATATGCAGTATTTCTAAGAACGATTTATTCTAAACACAATTTTTCTTTTTAAATAATAACCAGTAATTTTCTCTTTAAATAATTCATTGAAATAATATTAACCGAATGAGTGCCGAATGGTTAGACCGCTAATATTCAGTACCGCATTTCGTGGGTTCGAATACCACTGTGACATGGACGTACGTAGCCATTCGAAATCGGCTTTAAGCAGTAGGTCCTGGTCTCATTAGCCCTCGTGTTACAAAATTGTAAACATTAACATACCAACCCAAAAAATTAAAATAATATTCACCGAAAAGTCAGATTTGGGTTCATAACAAAGAAGCAGATAATATTTTTAGAAATTGCATCTCAATATCTTAATTATTTTAAGACATTGTATTTATTGCAAACAAAAATGCTCCATTTTTTATTTCACTAAACGAATTTAGAGATCTTAATATGGCTGCCAGATACAAATAAATCAATAAGAAAAGAAAAATAAGAATCTGCATTTCAAAAAATATTCAGATATATGTATTGTTTTAGAGTTTGGAAATAGTTATTCGAACTAACTCTACATTTTTAAGACTCTATGAATTTCTACTTCCGGTTTATTATTTATACTATAGCTTTATTTCCAGCTTTTGTGAAGATTAAATATATATTTTTAGAATCCAGAAAGTATCCACTATTCAATAAACAAATCAAACAACTTTCTTATTTTTTTTCAAAAATAATGTATTTAATATAAACTCTTAAAGGTGAATCAGAAACCGAGAATTAGACAAATGTTAATTTCTTTATAGATAAAATTGTTCGACCTTTTGTAGATGACCTGACGACATAGATATGATAGAACTTCCTAGTATGGATCCATTCCTAGTATGGATGCTCGTAGCTGTTCGGAATAAGATTTAAGTAATAGATAGACATCTCATTAACTATGGTGTAGCATAAACGTAGAACATAGCGCTCTAAAAGAAAACAAACTTTAAAAAGAAATAAAAACGATGAGTGAAACTCTTTGATATTTGCGACAAAGCAAATAATCGCTTCCCACTTCATGATATTCCATATATTGAATTTAAAATGCCATTTACACAGAAAAAACATAGTGTACCACTTTTGAGGCTTAGAGAGACAATATTCTGTCGAGAGTTCTCGAAACAAAGATCTTTCCTCGTGACCACGTGTCAGATATTAGGCTTAAATGCACCTCCATTTGCGATGGCCATGCATAAATCAAAACCTATATGGAAGGTTTGCATATGTGAGCGGACTCAAATAAAAGTGGGACTTCTGAATATATAAACGTCATTTCGTCAGAAAACCTCGTTTTCCTCGAAAAGCTTCCTGTTTTCCCTAAAGAGTGTTAGGGAAAATATCCGTTGGATGGAGGAGAGACGTGATATATTGTAACCTTCCTCTCGCGAATGAAAGTAGGGACTGCACTTCACGCTTTTTACATTTGGTTGTTTTGAATGCGAAGCTTCGTATATAATTGCGTGCTCAGCATTGAGGTCATGGACTTTTTTCGGCTTCTCTTAAAAACGCTGTTACGATACTATTTTGTAAATATCGAGATTTTATGCTTGTAAGTTTATTCGTTGTCACTTTTCATCATTTTAAATTTAATTGCAAGTTATAGTGTAATGACGGATAAAATAAACTTTTGAATTTTGTCAGTTTTTTATGAGACACTCCCGTATATTCTTACATAGGTTTGTAACAGTTTAAAATATTCGACATTCTCGACTCATTCATAATCATGAGATTCTTTTTAGGCATGCTTCTTTTAATAACTAAACATCTCTCAACGAGATTCTGCCATACCTATGCCATCTGGCCATATACCAAAGTTCGAACCATTTTATCTATAAATAAATTAACATTTCTCTAATTCTCGGTTTCTGATACACCTTTAAGAGTTTATAATAAATACATTATTTCTGAAAAAAAAAGAAAATTGTTTTTTCATTTGTTTATTGAATACACGACATATTCGGGATTCTAAAAATAGATATTTAACCTTCAAAAAAGATATAAAAAACAATAGTATAAATAATAAACCGGAAGTAGAAATTTATAGAGTCGTAAAAATGTAACGTTAGTTTGAACAACTATTTCCAATGTCTCAAACAATACATATGTCTGAATATTTTTTGAAATGCAGATTCTCATTTTTCTTTTATTATTGATTTATTTTCATCGGTCAGCCATAATAAAATCGTTTACTGAAAAACAAAATTCAGTGTATTTGTTTGTAACAAATATAATTCTTAAGATAATTAAGATATTAAGATGCAATTTCTAAAAATATTATCTGTGTCTTTGTCATGAACCTCAATCTGAATTTTCGGTAACTATTTCGATCCATCTAATCATCATAAAATCATGGAGTTAGATGCATTCGGTAGTAGTATTTTTAAGACAAAAAAATGAAATGTGATTTTTTACGAAAGCTTTCCCGTATAACGAGTTTGGTGAACGATGGCCGATTGGTGGAGTGGTGCTCTTCAGAACCTGAATTCGCGGGTTCGAATCCCACTTCCGGCATGGATGTTTGTAGCCGTTCGGAATTAGCTTTAAAAAGTAAGTTCCGGTCTCATCAGCACTCGTTTACAAAACAGTGCTCCGTAGTGCTCCAAACCAAACCAAAACGTTTAGAGTTACGAGTGGGACCCGTCTCATGAGCCTCTTTGTTTTGAAAAAGGAATCAAAGCACCTTCTGCTGCACCTTCCCGAAGGTGCAGTAGAAGGCGTAAAAGATTTAAAAGTTGATTAAAAAGAAGGTATAAAAGAAAGTAGAAGGTGCTTTGATTTAAAATTAGTAAGATATTGCTCTGATCGGCAGAGAAATATTCTTCCAGGAGTGGTTGTCTGTGTCCTCAACACCTGCTGCTGTTTTAATTATTATTAGCTGAGTCTTCAAAACGTCACAACGTGGGAACTACAAATTACAATCTGCTCTAAAGAATGATACTGACTTGGTCTATTGGTCTTCATTTGCAGCTAGACGTTTAACCGAAAATTTAATTATAATACAAAACTAATTTAAACATTGCGTACGTACTACCATATACCTCAAATATATAATCTACAAGGAAGTTTTAAAAATTATAGCTGAAATCTACAAAATTGATAATTTAAAAAACAAAATCAACTAAAAAGAGGAATGAAGAAACTGAATCTGAGCAGAAGCCTGTAAAGAAGTTTTTCTGTCAAGGCTCTTGGAAATCACTTCTTTCGCTTGTATCATATTCGCTTGTATATTATATCTATGGCGCCTTTCTTCCTGTGTCTATGTTCTTTGATCGAAGGGTGCGTCACCTCTTCCTTTTATCTCGTAAAAAGTGAGATAAACCCGCGAGTTTCTACCTGATGGTTGGTGACCTTAAATCGTTTGTCATCAGGTACCTGGGAATTGTCATAGATAAGAATTATAAAACATTAAAATATTCTGAGTTATATTATACTATAAGTATAATTTATTATCATTATTTTGTTTAATTTTCTGATTTATTTCTACGTTTTCTTCTAAATCATGTAATTAAAACTTAAGATTCACATTTTCTAATTTGCTTACACGAGGAATATATGTATAAAAAAGTATTTGAATGTGTTAAAAAATGGATAAAATATATAAAGATGGACTTATTTTATCAGGTCTTTGATGTTTACACATATGCAATCTTTAAAAATCTGACCAATAAATTGGAGAATATTTAAGCACGAAATAACATTATTCTATTTCTATATGCAATGATGGTCCTTCATGTCGTTAGAGGATTTTTTGCCAATACACACTAAACAACCAACTATATACAATAAGAGAATATGTTCTACCAATCTGTGGGCCGCTTTATATTTAAGAGGACGAAGCTATATGTATACAACAAAATTATAATAAACGGTCTGATGATCATCGCATTGTATTGTAGTACAGCTTAGTACCATTTTTAATGTAATACTATTAAACACACGCTAAGGTAAACGCTGATTACATGGACATTATTTATCTAAATCTAAGCCTAAATAAATATGCAGATTCAAAATGTTTTCGTAATTCTGAATTAATTTTTGATAAATCTATAATTTGCATTTTCTTTTTGGGTGGTTTTTATATGCAAATAGGTTTTTAATAAGTGGGTCAAATTTTGAAAAAAAAACTAGAATAGATGTCAGCAACTTGAAATGCATATAGATACTTCTAGTTTTTCAGAGTAGCCCTAAATTTAAAAAAAAGCATAATTATTTACAATTATTATATTTTATGCAAGAGTTATGCAATATGATATTTTTCCACTCTGTTTTCAAGTATTCTCAAGGTATCGAACCCTAATTTCTTTTTTCATTAAAGTCTTAACTTGTTTGGATTGCTACTATCCAATATCTTGCATTTTTTTTTCATTTAAACATTTTCTCTTATTATCTTCTCTCCCAAATGACACTTTGTAGGAGGTGGAGGTTTCTTTTTCAATTCAGGCGTGTTAAACAAAGGGAAAATATTTGAAACAAAGCGTTTTGTTACAAACCTGTAAAGCTAAAAGCGTTTTAGGCTAGAAGCGAGGAAAATAATTAAAAACTATTTCCTGTATAAAGCGAGTAGAAGCGGGTAAAGCAGGTACACTATGACCATTCCAACTCGTTTTCACTAACATTTTTCAACCGTACAGAGATGGCGACAAAGTGAGGACCAAGAAAAGGTGCATTAACGACGCAATATGTTTCCCACCCAAACGCACCCTTAAACTTGTTCATTTAGTAAACCTCTTTGGAAATAAATACTAATAAATACATTCAGTATGCGTAGTATATGAGAAATTAGTAAACAGCTGTCTTAATGTTGGATCCATTCATTGCGCAGTAAAATGATTCCTGATAGAAAAATTGTAATTGCAATTTTAAAATTACAATTTCTTAACATTTTGAGAAATATGCAGTAAATTTCTATTTTCTCCGGTTAGTCTTTATTCCTTTTAATAAATAGGTAATTACTCTACTATAGTAAAATTCAATTAGATACATCGATCTACAAATTTTACGGGTTCAATATCGCTTACTTTTCTACGATTGTTCTATTTAAGCGAAATATTCCTATAATGATTTCTCCGAAAGAGGAATTCTACCTAATTACGTCGATATTTATTATATAGCGACTAGATTTTCACAATACATTCTGGATGTTGTTTCTTCGCTGTTCATAAATTATGTTGGGTTTTGTATTTGACAAGGGGATTCTTCTTATTAATGTTCCTCAGGCATACGTTTTCGTAGTTTGGGACTTTTTGCTCACAATAAAATAAAAAATCTTGTATATACATTATATCGTTACAATCGACTAACTACCGCTGTCGATTAAATGGGTGTTTCGTTTAATATAAGAATATCTTTCAATCGAATTACTGCATCAATTATACGTGTACATGGCCCTTATTCAAAAGTTGCTAATTTTACTTTTTAGAAGGCCAGATCAGAGCGGCAAAGGAAATTGGGTATTTCATAGGATGATTCTAATTTTTATTCGTCGATCACCTTTCTGCACAAAGGTAAAATGAAATATTCACATACATATTTTTATCTTGTTAAAATAGATACCAATTTGAATAACTATTAATGATGCTTGTTTTTTTTTATTATCCCTCAATGTAATTTAGGCATTATGCGGATGTAAATTTGTTACATTAGAAAGCTATTATTATTTAGAATGAAATCTTTATGTCCATTAGGAATTTAGATATAGAGTTTTACATTTGAACCTTTAACACGGTTCAAACATTTTTCTTTTTTGTCGTTGGATATTTTAATACATTTGTTAGTAAACTTGTAAATCGCAAAATGCACTACAAACAAATAATATTAGCTGTTTATGAATTGTTACGCTTAAATACTAAAATTATGCGTATGAAATAAATTTGACAAAATTCTGAAATTGTTAACAAGGAATTATTTGGGGTTAAATAGGGGTACTACGTGAGATGTTATTACGGGTTGCTAATGGTACCACGTTTTTGGCACATGGGGATCTAAAAGGAAAATAGAGTTGGAGGGAGAGTTCATTATCAAGCGTTGACCCTCTTTGATTTTAAAGTGAGGCTAAAACAATCTAAATTCCTTCTATATTTATATTTAGAATATGAGAACAAAGCTGCATCTTACATCAATGCATTTGGATGGTTTACAGAATTTCGTAGTGGTATAAATTCAAAAGAAGGGATAAAAGACACACAGAAAAACATTTGTCAGCTGTTATACCAGAAAATGTGTCGGCCATAAGAATAAAATTAAACAATCATGATCGCTGCAACTACAAAACGTTACAAAAATGAACTTAACATTAAATCCAAATCTACAGATAAAATTACTCAGCATAAAATTATTCTGCCTAGTTTGTGGTTGGGTTTCCCAGAGTTAGACTGAAAAATATGGCAGAGCGATCAGAACCCATAGAAATTTGAAAATTACTTAATGGTGGCGGATACCACCCTATTTCTAAAATAATAACTGGAGAAGAAACATACATGACATTTTTCATGTTTCAACACGTTAAGAAAGTAAAGTAGGAGTTTGAAGATGGCTCCAAAGCAACAATGGTGAAATGACACCGAGCAAAATAATAATAAAAATAATGCATGCTATTTTCTCCTGAAATACAGGAGTAACTGGAGGAACAGTAGACAGCTCCAGCTAACTGGTATACCACCAAGTATCACCCTGAAATTCTTTAAAAAGTTAATGCTAGGGTTTGGTTTGATTTGGTTAGGAGTGCTGATGTCTACTTTTTGCATTGATTCATTGTATCTTGCAGCCATATTAAAATCTCTCAATTCATTCACTGAAAAAAAATCAGCATTTTTGTTTACAATAAATATAATGTCTTAAAATAATTAAGATATTGAGAAGCAATTTTCTAAAAAAATTATCTGTTTCTTTGTTATGAACCAAAATCTGACTTTTTGGTACATATTATTTTAATGATTGCGTTTGGTTTGAGTTGGAGCTCTACGGTCTACTACTTTGCAACACGAAAGTTAATAATACCAGGACCTACTGCTTAACACTAGATTTACGGATGTTGATCATATACCTATTTTTACTGAAGTGAGCCAATTTGACTCAGACAAGAAAATTGAAGCTTTTTGAGAAGAAAATAGTTCCAAATTAATTTAAATAACATGTTTATTATTAAAAAATTCATGGAAAGCATTTTTTACATATAAAATCTGTTTTTGAAACACATTTTCTACAAGCATTTCTATTACATTTAGCAGAATGGTTTCTATATCTGTTTCGTTTGCATGATTGTTGAACTTAACAATCCTTCCTTGCGTCAGTACCACGAATTTCTGTCATTGGATTGGAAGTGTTCTCAACTTCTTCTCTATATTTAATTTATACTATATTTATTTATTTTCATCTACATTCTATGAGTCAAATTGGCTCACAACCGTGTAAATATGTATACCACATTTGATAATGTGAGATGAAGGGGTCTGCGGGGAAGAGGAATGAAAGTTTACATATATTTTATTACTTAACTAAAAATAAACGTATGTTTTTGAAAAGTGATATATATATATATATATAGTGAACAAATTTTTAATGTGTCAAATGGACTCGGTCTGTAAATCTAGTGTTAAAGCCGAGGACGAACAACCGTTACGGAGTGGGATTCGAACCCATCAACAGTGGTATTGAAGATTAGCGCCCTAACCGTTCAGCCATCGTTCGCCGATAACATTACGGTATTCATGTTTCACGGTGATAATGAATCTTCCCCTACAGCAAGGTTGAGAGTCAAATTTATTGAGGGAAAAAAAGAAATAAAAAGAGCATCAAATTGATGTAATATCCACTTTATTATTGCTCTATCTGTATGTGTGGCTTTTCGCAATTTCTTAAATCTAAATGAAAATTTACGCAGTTGTCATTTTCATTCGGAACAGGAGATTGGATTGATGTGGCTATAAAAGCGTAATTAAGTTTAACTTTCACAATTTAGCCCTATTAAAAAAAAGCTAATACCTTCTCTCTGAAACAAATTCTAAAGAACTACATAAATACATGTCAACAGTAGGACTTGGAACTACGGAATCCGGAAAGAGAACGTTAGAGAACGTAGCCACCATCCGATTAATTTTAAACACAAAAAGTTAGGGGGATTTCTATTTAGAAATTATTTTCTCAAAAACACAAAATATTTATTTGGTAATAGCACACATTTAAGAAAAACTGTAAGAGTAAAACTGCATGCTCATTTAATATACATAACATTCAAGAGAGAGATTTAGACAAAATTCTTCTTTTAAACGGAGCATTTTGTCTTTAAAAAGTATGTTAAAAGATTTATAAGAGTCATCTTGTAATATTCTGCAAAATATATCTTGTTTGTTTACTTTTTGAATGGATAAAAGGAAAAAAATTAATTGTGTCTTCGATAATGTAAGTTTATAAATATGGATAGAACATTTTTTCTAACTATTTTCTGCCGTAATGAGCTGTCAGCATAGTAGAAAAGAAATTTGGTGTCCCTATTTTTTCAGTAAAAATAACTAAATAGTATTTTTTATTTAATGAATAATAGTTATGTATTTAAGAAGAAAACATCTAATCTTATAACAATAAAATGCTACAAACTCCTTTTAACTCAAGTGAAAAAAATAGAACAATTTACTGAAAAATGATCACTCGATAAAAAGTTTGCTTTTGACTTGAAGTGCATAGTACATTAAATAGTGATAACATCAAAATGACACTAGGTAATGAAAAAAGCAGTTTAGTGTGCCACAAATAAGTACAACTCGCGTTCACCTTAGATTTATTTTTCCGGTTTGGTTTATAATCAGTGAAACATGATACTAGATTAAATAACGTTTTCTATATCAAAAATTAAAATAATCTGCTAACTAAAACGTTGCTTGATGTTTGAATTAAGGATAATGACATTAAAACTATAACAGTGGGCGTCAAAACTGTCAGCTACCAAAACTAATTACAAGTTATGTGTGCAATCAGAAAATGACATGAGGTGAAGTCGAAATATGTATCAAGCGCCAAAAATAAATTCTAGTTGTGTTTACTCCATATTTATTTCTCTGATTTGAATTTTAAACAAATATCAAGCAAACAGTTCTTTTTTATTTATATTTGGAGAAATTTAAAATATTTTACGAAGAGAGATATTACATGAAAATTTAAATTACGAATAGTTTCAAAATTATACAGTTGATGTCAAAAATAAGATTTTTATATACAAGCTCACCCTATATTTATTAATCTAAATCGCATTGAAGTAATATAAAACAAAAAATTCTAAACTAACATCTTTTAGGTATTTAGAATATTTTAAAATATTTTAAAATATTTTACACAGCTTAACGTTACTCGAAGGTTAAACCAACGCTAGAAAGCAAAATCCTAAACTCTGAAAAGGTAGTGTAGTTCGAAGTGGGAGTTTCTTTCATTTCTTTGTTTATTTATTTATTCTTGTTCTTGAGACATTCTTTACTGTCTATGTGCTTGTTCTGCTTCCTACGTAATCTCCGGAAACTGAGACATTATGTTGACAATACACTATTTCAGAAAATGGCTAGAAGCTTTACAGATACAGGAACGTAATATGCCTCTGGAAAGTTATAGAGTGGCTCGCTGCAATTTCACGTCATTCTGTGGAGATGAAATACTTTTCCGGTACACATAATACTAGAATTAGGAATATACACTTGAATTGCCATGTAAAGATTAAAAGTCCCGAAGAGAATGCTCTTTATCTGAAGTAATATATTCTTTAAAATGTCTTATTTGTTTAACCCTGTATGATACCCGCTCTTAAACTTAAAAATATCCACTCCTCTCCTCATCCCATTAAAAATCTGAAAACGAGTGTAGAGTAGAGACGCATCTGAAAAGTAAACGTTTTAAGGAATTTTCAAGTGATTATCATAAAAGAGTGGAGAGAACAAATGAAAAGATTACACTTTAATAAAAATCGACGTGTTTTATACTTTGGAAAGATATTTTTTTAATTACGCACCTTTTGCATAAAATAGTAAAAAAAGAAAAAGAGGTATATTTATAAACGCTAAACTTTAAATTTATGAGGGAACACAAATCATATGCGAGGTTTTAATTAAGGCATTTTAAACAATATATATAGAGTTCATCCTATTCTTTATATAAAACAAATATTTACACAAACACACACAGAAATTGGACAAAAATATGAAAACAATTAAAATATATTATGGCTAATACAGAGTAGAAAAACCTTCGGCATTGAAAACAACTTAACTATCTCGGAATGTAGAAATACAGGTTTGATTTCGAGCGGAACCTTATACGTTTATGCCTGGAAAAAATTGGCAAGTTGTGGTAAAGATGTTAGAGATGGACGATCACTTTGTTTTCTCTCTAAAGTACACGAATTTTCCATAATGCTGAGACAAACACAACATAATACTCAATAAAGGCTCAATAATATATTGAGATTTCGATATTTACTCAGAAGAGATGCGACATGTTATCCTCGTGTTCATAAAACCAGTGTTAGAAGATCTACCGGTGTGAACAGGGGTCTGTCTTCTTAAAACACATCATAACCATTAGTAAAGAAATGGTATATTTTGGGATGGCCATGATCGGCCAAATGGTCATATAAACTTTGCCAGTAATGCCATCATGGAATTCATGGAATGTCATAAAATGGCTTCTTAGCTTAAAATGTGCCAAAAACATCAAACTGGAAAAATAGGGTGTTTGAGTTTTAAAATAAGAAAGGAAAAAAAAGTTTTTGTGAAGTAAGTAACATTACTTTGCAGTTGGAGAAAGTCAATTTCATTTTTAAGGGTATGCTTAGCCTAACTAGTCGCACTCGAAGGTTAAAATCCGAATGATTTAGAGGCAAGGAAACCTTCTGATAGGCGTCACCGTCTGTATGATCAACACCTGCTAGATGATTTAATGCCTGGGAACTACAGCTCACCACTTGCTCTAAACAATGCTTCAGACTCGGTCTCTTGGTTGAATTCATGTTCAACGCCATTTGCAGCTAACTGTTTAACAGAAAATTAATCTACAACGTAATACAAAATTAAACATTCTGTACGTATTAGCATAGTATACTTCAAGTATATAATCTACAAGGAATTTTTAAAAATCCATACATGAAATTTACAAAATGGATAATTTAAATAGCAGAATAAAATCACAACTTAAAAGTGGAATTTAAAAACTGAATCTGAGCAGGAGCCTCTAAAGTAGTTTTTCGGTCAAGGATCTTGAAGATCCCCTCTTTTGTTTGCTTGTTTACATTATTTCTAAGGCACCTTCCATTCTTCCTGTGTCTATATTCTTTGCCTCAGGTTCGGGACAAACTCGTTAGAGCGCGGACAGAGATTTACAACAAAGCGAAAGGAGGGCTGAATCCTATGGACCAGTGACCTGAAGTGCGACAGTTAGGTTCCTATTGCAATGACCTGTAGTTAGGAGGCTGTATGGCTTCTGTCGACACAGTTTGATCAATTCGACTTATTATAATGTGCTGTTAGAAAAACGACATGGTGATGAAGAAATAGAGAATTTTATCTACAAATTATAATAAATATGTAGAAAAAACAAACTCATTTCTGTTTTTAGTCTCAAACAGTGTTTTAAACTGTTTCTTTAATAATTTAGTTTGACAGACTATAGCTGTACTTTATGTAAATTAACACATGTAGCAAAAAATTCAGATGCTAAAAAATTCTCTTCTAGAACGAAATTCTTTTACATTACAATTAAACAGAGTAAACTATATAGTTGCATTATATGTTGAATAGTGGGATAAATATGTACATTTGGTACACGAATAACAAAACCTGAATGTAAACCAAGCCACTTTATACTAAACATCAGATCACTGACTGAATGCGACTATTAATCAATAATTTATTATTTAAAAGATTTTGCAAGAAAATCATTTATGCTTCAATTTCCAAACCACTTTGGTAGTTTTCTACAGAAAATATTTTATTTTCTAAAAGTGAGTAATTTTTCCTGAAATAAAATTGCTTTTTGTAAAAGATCTTTAATAATTTTCATTTTATGCTACATATTTCTCATGCCTCAATGAAACTATTTATTGTAGAAAATTTTAAATACATTTCAGAAATTCATAAAATTACCACAGAATTAATCATGAATCACAGTAACGTTTATACTGTAGTGATGTAATTGTTATTTCTTTTATATTAAGCATCTTATTATTTTACAGTTCTATTGAAAATAATTCGAAAAATACAAATGTATAAAAATTTATGAAGAGATGTGTTTATAAAAATGTTAGTGAAATTTAAATGATAGTCTTTGAAAATACCTCCTTCTCAAAGTGGTAGTAGTTTTCCCCATTTTCAATTTTACAGGGAAATGCTAACGTGAGATACGAGACAGAAGTGCTTTGAATGGTTTGAAAAGCAGCCTTAGTTGCAAACATTTATTTTCCGTTAATTCGTTTTGCACTTCCTCCACTTCGAAATTAAAATTCCCGACTTAATCTAATGCCACCTACAAAGAGCCATAAACTACATTAACGTCTCTTTATTCCAAAGATTTTTACTCTCTATATGAGGAAATAAACCTGGCCACATTTATGTTTGTAATAATGCGCATATCGTTAGCTTAGTTGAAGGATCACACAAGTCTAATCATATGCGTAAAGAAATGAAAGCACAGATTTACAACTTTTCATTTAAGAATATATGTAAGGATGATATTTCCATAAAGTATATTCTAAAGAATATATCTACCCCTAATTTGTAAATGACGTCATTTAATTCTTCCGCTATCAAACAAGATGCGTTTGTGTACATTGTATAATCGAGGTATGGGGTTAGTGATTATGTCTGGAAAACTGTAGGGTAATATTTATTCAAATGATTTAACTAGGAAAAAGTTGTAGATTACAAGTAGCAAGTTCGGAAACATAGGCTTCTTTTATAATTGTAATTTAAATACACAAGCTTTAGAGTATTGCAATGATGCAAAGTTAACAAAGAATATAATGAGAGCGTTTCTGTTTCCGTCTCCGATATGCGCTCTTTAATTTGTTTGTAATTTAAATGCATTCGAAAACTAAATTTCATTAGAATTGCAAAAGTCTCAAATTATCCCTCACCTGTTTTAATGAATTTCGTTCGGGTGTTTCCCAAATAAACTAAGACCATCTAATCTTGTTACTCGGATATAGGGAGATGACATGTCCCCATTAGAAATGGTGAATACTAATGTCATTTTTTTTCTTACCCAAAACTCTTTATATTAACTCAAATTTTACTCTGTTTGAATTCTTTAACTAAACCTCGAATTTAAATCATATATACTTGAAGAAAAGATTGTCACCTTTAGAATTAAAATCATGAAAATAATATATAGTTACTAAGGACTACAATCCTTTATGTTTCTTTCTTTATATTGCATGTATTTACACCACAGAACAGAACATATGCATTTGTTACAGGTACTCTTTCTATACTATCGATATTAGTGTAACGTGATATTTGAAATTGTTATACCGAGTGTCATCTTCAGGTCATTTTTTCTATTTTAAACTTTATACGGTAGGCAGTACTGATTTAACTGAATATGAACTCGTAACATTGGATAATCAATTCTTAGCGTTCCACGTTTAACCTTTTGCACTTGAGGTTTTTCACATTCTGACGATCCTGCAAATGTAGACATTTCTTTCTTTTCTTTATGCTTTTCTTATCCATAACATAAAACTGTTACACATACTAATTTATAAAATATTTATATTTTAATATAAAATTAATTTCTGTACTACTGCCTAGTGTGATATTTTACAAATAATTGCCAAAATGCTGCTCCCGAATAGTACGCTGTCTGATGTCGTTTACCGGGCTCACTTCGTTGGCAGCAAACTTTGCAATTCTTCCCAACTCCTATTCAATTGATATTCAGCTTACTTATCAGTGTGATATCTTCGACATTAAAAATTGAATTACATGCATGGTATAAACCTCGAGTCAGTTGGTCAGCTATAGTTTTGACATACCATAGGTGACAAAGCGTCTGTTATTTTGTCTGTTTTTTACTAATCTTTTTACAACGACTGTCGAGTTCAAATTGATGACACAAGATCTACCATTGAGAAAAAGAGATGGATCCTCTCATACCAAACAAAAATCTGACTCATTTAGCTCAAGATTCATACAAAATTCACTCTTGGATATTAGAAACAACATAAGAGATGTTCAAACACCAGGTTAAATACTTTTGAAGAAGTGAAAAAAAATGTTCAAATTTTCACTTAAAGTTATAGTAGATTGAAATCTAATATAACTTTGGCCACAGATATGAAAGTTTGATAGAACTATTTAGTGAGAGGAGAAAGCTGCAAGGGCAAGAAAATAAGGTTTCATGCGAGAATATAGTAATGAAAGTCGTTCAGTTTCAGACGGTATCCCAGACTGTCACCGTGTTAGGATACAAAACTGGGAGTGTGAATTTAGCAAATTTCAATTTAGGCATTATTCCTAAGGGGACACAGGACTCTTAAAACTTCAAAATTTTTAACTACAATCTTTTCTGTGTATTTTGGTACCATTCTTTTTCAAAAATTCCAAATAGAACTTGAGTAATGATTAAATGTATAATTACTCTTTCACAGGTAAAGGGAAGCATTTTTCCCATTTTTTAAAATTTTACTCTTGCGCGCTCATTGTATTGAAAAAACTATATGAAATATTTTGGATGAAATTTAGTGGATATATTCCGTTTGTTTTGTAAAATAACTTACACCTCAAATTAATTGGCACGTTAAATAATTGAATTTTATATTTACATATACTTTTAAAAAATATTATTTTAAAATATCTGAATCATATTCAATAAAAGAAAGTAAGTATTAATCTTGCTAAAATTCTTTGGTTTGTGGTATAAGCTCTAAATACACCATACTACTTTTCGTAACAAGTGGAGTTTTGTTACTGGCGCCAATATCTTTATTAGAAGGCTGAGAGCAGGAAGTATAAGTAAAATTTTAGTTTTTAAATATGAATCAAACTTATCAGTATTTTAAGAATTAAAATTTATTTTCTAAGATCTGAAAAAATATATATTTTGAACAGTTCAAGCATTTGTTGTTAAAAATTTCATTATAATGTGATGAGTATGTGAGGCTGAAAAAAATAATTTGTAACATGTAAAATTTAGTATTCTGCAACAAAGTAAGACTCCTTAGACCCCTTAAGGGTATAATATGTATTACCATGACATATTGATACGATTTCAGTTGAAATTGTTATATTAATCCTTCGCTAAAACTGATTCAGGAATGTTTTGTTATGTCAGATAATGTAAGTCTAGATTATTTCTTATTTAATGTCATTTCTACTGTGTTCTCTTTATATTTATTTATGTTAGAACAAGGTTTTAATATTATGATACATATGGAAAGTTATGTTAGTGTACATAATTTTATTTAAACTGAAAAATAACTCTTATTTTTCAGTTTAAATAAAATTAGAAACAATTTTAAAAAATCAAAAATCATTGTAATTTAAGACAGCTGTTCATATTATAGGAAGCACGTTATTCATTTAATTTTTTATGATAATTCTATAGGATTACTGGCTTTTATGTGTGTGTATATAGGTGATAAATAAAAACAAGACAATGTTTTATTATTAGTTTATTATCTGTAAGTTACATGAATAGTTATAAAAACCATTGTACCATAGTACCATATTTACTGTAATAAATGCGATATTTGTTTAAATTTTAAATTTCACTCTTATATAGACAAAACCGTTACCATTACAAGTTCTAGCATAGTCTGATTTTACTATGATAGAACTTGTAAAATCAATAGTATCAATCAGTAGTAAGATCTGACGGTGGCCATATCTTAATACTAATAGCTTGACCTTGACAGATTCTTTAATCAAACCGGTCACTCCAAAAAAAAAAATTAATTCTTTTCTTAAGATCTAAATTTTATTATAGAGTTTTGTTCCGATTGAGGGAGATAGTTCTGCAAGTATATCCTTTTGATGACTTCAGGAATGGTCGATCCATTCGAATTCAACAATTGGCCCATTCCTACAAACAGACTGGGAAAACAAAAGTTAATCGTTAAATTCAATAATACATATAAAAAAATTTAGAATTTTCGGCTAGTAGCATGCCTAATGCTAAAACAGGAATGAAGCAAAAAAAGGCAAAAAATAAATAAATAAATAAAAGCTATACACAATAATAAACATAATGCAAAGAGAAACTGACATCTTAATCTTATTCATATACACGGGAGGTTTACGCTTCTGTCAAGTTAACAAGTAAATGATTTGAAAAAAATGACAAAAATATATTCTCTCGATGTTTTGTTAATGAGTGGGGAAAATTAACTGCTCAACAGTAATAGTAAAGAAGAAATATGCGACACTACAAATTATGTTTAAAACATACTTGATGAGTGAAGTGTTTTAAGTTTTCATAAAATCCCAAATTAGGTACAATGTAATTCAATTTAGCTTTCATTAATAATTAAGCGAAATCTATTCGGGTCTTGGAATAGGATGCTACTGATTTGAATTTTTTATTTTAGAAAAATGCCTTTCAAAGAATGTTTAATCTATTTATTTTTTCAGGTCTGATTCAAAGTTTGACAACTCATTAACATTTAAATATGACGCTTACGAAATATAATTACACTAGATTCTGCTTTATCTCATGTCGTTGTTTAAAATGAACCTTTACTAGGTTTTCAAATGTGATTTTAAAGAGAATTTCATTTTCTTTATCATGTTTCAAAAAGTTTCTTTGTAAAGCCTTAAATTACAATCCTTTTAAAATGACATCATTATTACATTTACTTAATTAAGATTCTATTTACCAAATGCGGTGTTATGTATATGTTTACCTACATCATACCAACAATAATTTCATTTTTTTACGTTTTGCATTTTTTAGAATATTGCAGTTAGAAAATGTAATTCGAATCTCAGTAATTATTCATACAGTGAACTGTCAAAAGATTCCTAGTAAATGCTGTGAACAAAACAGGCGAAAAAGTTTCTGTTCCACTCCCATTAGTGTTTTAATAAATTAAAGTCAACTATGTCTTTTTTTGAATCACCTGAATGTATCCGCTTCGTTCATTTCAAACAACCGGACGTTGCGGCAGATGAAAGTCTTATTGTACAACTTTGTCACACTATAATAAACAAATCATATTCAATCACTCAGTACTACAGCCGTCATAATGTTACCTTTAACGCATTACAAAAGGTTAGAATGAAAGTTTCTTTGCACTAACTCTGTTACTTTTACTATGGTGGGCATACCCAAAATATAACAAAAAAGCCTAACAAAATTTGAATTAAAGTGCACAAATTAATGCAATACATTACTTTTAAAATTACAGCCAGCTTTTAAAATAAGAAAAATCAGGTTATTACAATGGTTTAATACCTGAAAAGTACAAATAAGATCATAAATATGCTAATTTTGAGTTGCGTCATAAATGTTCAAAATTAAAAAATAATTCAACTTTTGATATTAGTGTTATCGGTTGATTACTAAGCTTAAATTATAATAAAGTGTATTAAGATGCTAAATAGTTATTGCTTCTATAGGAAACTATCTAGATTGGGTATTGATTTAAAAAAAATCAATACTGACAAATCTGACAAAAGAATATTTATCTTATTTATTTGTTTATATTAGTACACGGCACCAACCAGTTCCTTGTTAAGAAATGAGTGCCCATTCTTCATGTTATTTGATAATCAATGTATTGTTCTGTGTTTCATGTGAAATGTCTTAAATTAAACAAAGCTGAGTTGAGTAATGTCCCACCTACCTCAAGCTTAAAAATAAAAGAAAAGATTCTATAATAAACAGTTGTAAAATACAGCTGTTAAAATTCTAACAAACGCCGTTCTTATTATCCTTTTAACCCGTTAACTCTTATCTTCATTCTTTAGGAACACTTGAAAATGGTTTTTAGAATGGCTTTCATGAAGCGATTTTCAGATAAATATCAATACTATAAACAACCCCTTAATTATCAATTACTATTTACAGTTTGGTAATTTGGGTCAACATTTTACGAACTTTCGATACTTTCATATAAATTTACTACAATCAGCAGGTACGTTGACTGCAACTAAGATGAACAGTTATATTTAATATTAAACTTAATTTTAATATTAATATTACTGTGTTTACATAAGATGGTAAATAAATCTATTATAAAGAAATTTTACTTTTACATAAATGATATTCTATGATTTTTAGAATGGAGACAAATGAGGAACAAATCGCTTTCAAGTTTGTTTGAATATCATATTTGTTTTTAACTTAGATGTTTATAATAAGTTATATTTTATATAGTCATCAATATCAGTTTACTAAAAATAATTCCAAATTTAATAGCCTTATATAGTTATATAGATTAACTATTCAAGCTTTTACTAAGTATTAGTTATTTAATTATGTTTAGAGGTTACTTTTTTATAGGCTTTAAGGCTTCAAACAAATACAATACATTATTGAAATAAGCAAAAACACGTATTGATTTCAATGTAAATTACAAAAAAAAAAAAAAAAAAAAAAAAAAAAAAGTTAAAAGGTGTTTCTAGATTCAATAGTCACTTAAATTTATATCCATCATTCTATGTTTTTAGAGTTTTACTAGATAGTTTACGATATAAACACAGCTGATATGCCTGGAAAATTAGATATTAACTACATTACAAATTAAAAATAAGTATATTGGAAGAATATTCTTTTTTCTAACACATTTATTTGTAGGGAAAATCACTTTCATAAAATATATTCTTCCCTTTTTTTAAGTGTAATCGATGATATGTCATGTCCTGTTTCAAAGGATTTCCTCCAGTTGTTCTTCAAAAATATTCTGAGAGAAATTTTATGAGAGCGGGAAGCTGTACGCTTTAAAGTTTCTTTGTGGTTTTGAAAAGAAGATCACAATATTTTTCTAGTATGATTATTTGTATTTTAATTCAAATTCATAAAAGTTTTATAAAAGTTAAAATCTCTTTATTTTTAGAATGTGTATATTTCAGTTTATTAGATTATATTCAATGGATTATTATGTTTTAGCAACAAATATTTTAACAGCCTAACTTGACCGAAGTTTACCTGCACACATGTGTATTTGATATAACATTGTTTTATGAATGATATAATTATGACAGCTTTAATCCAATGTTGCATTATTAATCCGAGTTCTATATATTTGTTTTGACACAAGTTTCTCAGTCTCTTGAAGATTAAAAAATTTTATGAAATCAAAGGCCAGAAGATGATAAAATTGTTAAACAACGTAGTGTCCTTGTAAAAAAGCTTAACCATGAGAACTGGTTTTAAGTCGAACATGTGATTTAGTATACTTTACTAAGCCATTGTTTGAGATTTAATTCATTCCACAAAAATATTTTTTGACTACTCCATTTTTATAACTATTGAAGAAGTGAGAAAATTTTATGGCGTTATATTTAAACGCCGGAACGTTTCTAAATATTTTTTTGTCATCTCAAGATTCAATGCTAGAAGTTAGGGAATGCATTCAAACCGTTCATTGTATTTGGAAATATATCTTGTAGGAAATATAATTTGATGTGGGTTCACAAACTAAAACCTTCATATTTTCATCAAAAAGTATTACCATTTATATGGTCCCGATACTTTATTGGGCACAAGGCTTTTAATTGCTATCTTGATTAAACAGCTCACAATTTTCCAAATGGATTAATAAAGAAAAAATAGTGTGGCGTCGTCAATTGCGTTGCGTTACATCAATATAGTTAATAAAATTTCAATTTTAATGCCCAAAGGCATCAGTTTCGGTCATTAAGCTCAAAACCTTTGTCTTGAGCACATTTTGTAATTAGTTTAAAAAGTACAGTAAATTGGTTTTTAAAATAAAAATATGTTTTACTGGCTTTTCCTTGCTTCAAAGTAAATTTTTAAAAGTAGTATAAATTTTTGTAGTTGTAACAATAGTAACAACGCTATACTAAAATAGGATCTACCGTTCTATGGTTAATTAATACAGCATGGCAATGATTTGTAATAAGTACAGAACAATTCACAAAAATCAATGTTTTATCCTAATTGTAAGTAGAACATTGTCACAAAATATCACAGATATTAATTCTAACAGGTTTTGTTAATAACTCAAAAAACAAGAAGGCACTTCGAATATATAAAAATCTGATGCTGCATTATATTAACATATATATATATATATATATATATATATATATATATATATATATATATATATATATATACGTATATATTATATATCCTATATAATTTTAGTGTACGGATCATCGGAACTTATTGAAAGCGTAAAATTAAGACAGCGAAGTTGTTCTTACAGTTTCATTGTTAGTTTCTTTTATATCCAAAACACAAAATGGCTAAATTTCAAGATCACTTCTAGCACCAGCTCAAATAATAGCTTGAAAATCACCGTACTTGTTTCAAAATGCAAAACATGAATGCAGAATATTCGTGAATTTCTGCATTTATCAGTAAGACGTTATATTTGGGCAGTTAAATGTGGAATACACGGAGTTTATTTGCATTTCATTTGATGAGTTTCGGTACTTTTTGTCAGGGGTACTGGGTATTAAAATATAATTAATTCACTGCAGCAGAATTAGGTTAGAACATATACTACTTGGGTATAAAGAATTTTTAATTTAAAATTCCCCATAATTTTAAGAAGCCGCATATAAACCAGTAATTTTCGAATACCAGAGGTTATAAAGACCAGATATATGAAGACTATATTATAGAGAGCTAATACGTAATTAATTAACTAATTAGTAAATCTACCTATATAAGATTTGAGTTTGAGAAGAAAATTACAAGGAATCATATCAAATAATTAGAAGTGTTTGTTAACTCTGGCTAAATTTTTTGAGAAATAACAACGAAGTCGAATCAAATTCTTCTATATTTTCTCTGATAATATTCATTTGTAATCAAATTATATAAAATCTTTGTGAATTTAACAAATACCTGCAAAATTACTGAGTAAGAGTGCTGGGTAAAGATAAGGAAACACAAGATGAGAAAAAAAGATTTACTGTTATAAAACCATGTGACTAATGTTTTCTACTTACCACTATAAAATTTCTGTAAGTTTTACTGTTTACAACGTTCCACCTCTTAACTACCCTACATAAAACATGTCACATAAACGTATCAAAATGGCCTTTAACGTGGGAGGTTATTCAGTACTGGTCCACACAACAGTTATCTACATAAGTGGAATGTAACAACAGAACAATGAACCGATACCCAAAGTATAATAAATCAGGATTTGAATCAATCGTTATCAAACCGTTTACGAGCACAGCCAGGAGTTCAGATTTCATATCCGTGGAATATCTGGAAGGAATTCAGAAGCATTACTCAAAAAAGTTTCGCAATTTAAAAAAAAAATTATTTTCAAAAGAAGTTAGAAATACTCACGATCTCTCATATTAACATTCATTCACATTATAAGAAAAAGACAAATTTCTTTTATAATTATACTTTAGAGACTGGAAAAGCTTATGTGATTTTCACTAGTATTTGTGTTTTGCACTTCAATCAAAGTTGAAGAATTTTCAAGTTGATGGTATTCGTTATTACAAGTAATTATTGTTTCTATACAAGTGGTATTTTATGTCAAATTTTTTTTAATTTCAATTGTATTTATTTTAGTACTCTGTTATGCAAATGCTATTTAATTCGGTACTTTTGCAATCAATATATATATATATATATATATATATATATATATATATATATATATATATATATATATATATATATATATATATATATATATGTATATATATATACATATATATATATATATGCATGTGTATATATATATATATATATATATATATATATATATATATATGATATATATATGTGTGTGTGTGTGTGTGTGATGTATTTGTTGTTTTGTAATTCAAACATACATTTTCTGTGAATACTTTTCTCATTGGAATAGTGGTGTTTTATCTGAAACCTGCCACTTAGATTTGAAATTAGTAAATAGTCTTCTTAAAAATTCTTTCCTCCTCCGAGACTAATACACAGCATACGTTATGCGCCAGAAATTATTTAAATGGTTTTGCTTTCCCTTCCAAATGAAGTGAAACATCTTAATTGTGTTTGAAGAAGAAACGGTTATGAAAGTCCTTTAAAAAGATTTCAAATGAATGAGCTCGAAAATACGTCACTCCATATTAACATTTAAAACGCAGTTTTATTTAATTAACAAGCACATATATACAAATATTTCATTTTCATTTTCATTTTCTTTCCATTCCTAAACAGCTAGGATTGCTTAGATCTTCTTAAAATGCGAAGGGAATGAAAATATTTCTCCCTTTTTTTTAACCGAATCGCACAGGTTTTAGAGAATAACTGTTTGTCTAAAAGGTTGAAAATGATATATTAACTTAAAAAACTGTTGAAGTCATTATTAATGATGAATTCGTACAAACAGCATTTAAAATGTTCTATAATCTCAGTAAGAAGAAAATCTTTTTAACGTGACAAGTTGGAATTAAAAAATATACACGAAATGAAATAAATGGGAAAGCAAATTCTTTGGTCATGGGATAAATCTAAGTATGATAATAACAACACCTTTAAAAGTCATTAAATTAAAAACACGTTATCTTAAAACATACTTCTAAAAGCACTGTTAATTGTTCATTCAGATAATCAATGCTTTTGCTTTCTCAGAAGAATACAGAGCTTATATCAAGTTCAGCCTTTTTTTGGGGAGGATTCAACATTTGTACTATTGATATTTCTTTTATTTTCATACTCGAGTAAACTTAATCAAATTTATGGTTTTATTCTTTTGTCATTTCTTTATCACTGAAGAATAAGGGCACTCTAAAAAATATAACTTTACAATTTTTCTCTTTAACAAATCCAAATTCTTTTAAACAGTGACATTTTCAGGTTCAACTGCAATTTATTGTTTTTTGAAGAACAAACCATAAAAAACATTTTCCAAGACCAAGTTATTCAATTATGTTATCCAATATTCGTTCTTAATTTAAATGCTTTTAATAAACTTGACTTTAGTTATATATAGTGCAAATATTTGAGCACGCTTTATGCTCTTTTTTAAAAATGTTTTCACTTACCAGCACTCCGAAAAAAAACCCAGTTGTATTTCCTGTTCTAGAGTTTTGAGGTTTATTAGAATTCCAACATCCTAAATAGAAACACTTAAGATGGCAGTAGGCTATCAAAACTAGTTTATTTTGTTTATAATCTTCGTGAAAACTCTTTATTTTGTTTGCAAATAAAGTTAAGATGTTATACATTTCCTTGAAATATAAATTATTTCTCTTTCTTTCTCTGTCACCACATGCAGTTTCCATGTAAATTTCCTAAAATTTTCTGAAATATTAAAAAACATTATATTAAATATCATAAATTCATTTAATATTATTTGAGAATATGATATATGAAAGTAAATAACTTGCAACTGTGCATTCGTGAATCGTATGCGTTAAGTATTGCCATAAATCTATAACTATGCATACTATGTATAAAATTTCATGTCTGTGCGTGTATTGAAACCCGAGTTAAACATTTAAGTGAGCGATTTTTCAGTACAATAATGAATCTGGAAACGATTAGAAATTTTTCACAAAAATGAAACAGTTTCTAACACTTTCTTAAAATTCCGTATAATTATGTAAGCATTCATTTTTACATTCCAATATAGAGGATAAATAAAAAACTCATTAAGATTTCATATTATGAAAAACATGTATTTTTAGTAAAAATTAGGCATTTAAATATATATAAGTGCCCAAAATACCAGTTGAAAAAGAGGTTTTACATTTCTGAAGTACTGGAAAAAAACAGATCTTCCGACACCTGTAAGATCTGAGGACCTTTAACTTTCTTTCTTCACAAAAAATGTTTGATTAATATGAATATATTTTAAACATTATGGGCGTATTAACCACTTGAAATTTATTATCTATTTACCTTATAGAATATAATATAGCAATTAGATAAATAGAACGTTTGAAAACATAGCTAAAAAATGTCCGTTAAGTTCTTTGAAGAAGTTGTAACGGTACCTTTCCCGCTACATGCTAGATTACGCTCATCGTCCATTTTTAATTTCGAAAAAAGCTATTTTCTCTATTTCACTCATAGGAAACCAATTGAAGGGAACTATAACATATTTTAGTATAAGTAAATAGGAGTTCTGACGTTACTTCAAGCCTTATTATCTGTTCTTTGCTAATACAAAAGATTCCCAACATTGTACCTGCGAACGAATTAATCCACGTTAGTAACTAAACCCTACACAAGTACACGGCTTTTACACACCACCAACTGGTTTGAGAGGCACGGCAACTCTCGCTACGACTCTTAATGAATTACGGAGCTTTCTTCAAATTTTTAATAATTCTTATTCAAAGACAGCCTTCGGTCTCATGATGCAATAGAAAGTAAGAGTTGTTTCAGAATGATTCTAATTATATCATACTTAAGCAATGAAACTTCAGAGTAAATTCATTTGCCCCCAGTCATACATCCTTATAAAATATTATAGTCATTTTGTAAGAGATAAATCGAAAGTTTATTGCTTTTCTTTTAGAATTTACCAGAATGTTTACGATGAACACTAACTATTACTCTCCCGTCTAAAGGCTATGTTAGGATTATTAAATGGTAGTATTATTTATAAAATAACTATACATGCGGCAGTTGGAATAAAGCTATTTTAAAAATTATAAATAAAGCCTGTTTAAATTAATTTATATTTTAATTGAAATTTTAAGTACTTTTAAATAATTGAATTCCCTTATAAAAAAAAAAAGTCGGATCCCTCCTCTCCGCTCATCTCAAAAAATTTTTTTTTACTTATTCCTTTTACCCAAGCATGCAAATGATCCAGGTCCAATGGATGGGAACTCCGGTCGTTTTGGACGGTTCCATAGAGTGAATTCAACATCAGAACAGAAATCCTTTTTAGAAATTTCCGTTTTTTTCTCGTTTCAAACGGTTTTCAATAAAATTTTAGAAAACTTTAGAAATTATTATAACTAAAGGCAAAAACAGTCTACCAAAACTTAAAGTAGATTCATAAAATATACAGTAAAACATGAACTCTAAAAGTAAATAACATCTTACAGTGCTCGGGTTAAAGATATAATTTTTTGTATTACCATAATTAGATAGGTTTGCTTTAGAGAGCTAGTCTACTCTTTTGAAACATGAGGAATAATGATACCTGGACCTACTGTTTAAAGCCAATTCTGAACGCCTACGAACTTCTATGCCACTGTGGGATTCGAAGCCACGAACTCCGATACCGAAGTTCAGCGTCCTAACCATTCAGCCATTTTTTCCCTCCATAGCTACATAACCCATTAGCTATAGGGAAAAAAATTATAAAACTTTAACTTGTACATCTATCGTTACTAATATCAGAGATATTCACAGTTTAATAAGCAAATCTTAGTAATTTAGTCTCGGATTAGGGATTTACCAAAAATCGTATTTGTATTTTGTAAATTTTACAACTGAATTATTCCACTACCAATATATTCCAGTAATTGATGTATATTTTTTTATAATAAAGCGTGGATACTCATCTGTTAAGCATGCACCCATACACCGCCACGGTATTTGTCGACCATTCTATTATTGGAGACTCACATAGCTGGTCAATACACAAAAGCCCTAGAAATACACTAGGTAAGTCCTCGTCATTTAGAAGCAGGAACGGAGCAGACCCCCCCCCAACCCACCCTAGGCATGGCCTGCCTCCTCCATAGGTACCGTTTCGGAACTTGGCAGACTTTGCCACCTCGAATCTATCATATGTGCTCCAGGCGCTATTAATGAACACTCAGGATTTTTGCCGGTTAGAGCAGAAATTGCGTTACTCTAAAGAATGCTTAATGTATGCATTTATAAGGGATATTATATTTGTACGTAGTAGAAAAGTGAGAGATAATACACACAAGTTAATTCGCTCTAACTGTTGTTTTATTTAAAATAGAACAAAAGGAATGTTATCAATGTGAGCAAATACATAAAAGAATTCAAAAGTGGAAATTTAGAAGATTTAATTTTTATCCAGACATAGATTTCATTCCTAAGCCTTTTTACCCTCTAAATCCTAACTCTTAAATTTCCCAGTATTGTCCTTCATTATATTATCAAGATTACCAGTTTGCAAGCTCTTTAAGCATTAACTGAAATAAACCGCTGGAGATTATGCTCTAGCATGCGTATGTGCATACACATGGCTTGAAGGTGTATTATAAAATATTTTCCTTTATCATTCTTAATCCATTAAAGATCATTCCGAGATCCCCAAACAACAAAACAAAATGGTTCGGAAGATATTCCTCATTAAAAATATGTTCATTTGTAACTAATATAACAATTAAAGTATATTAAAAAAAATCAGCTCAGTTATAAAATACTCATAACACTCTTTTTGAAAATGTCGAAGAATGAGTGATATGTTTCTAAAGCGTCGCTATTAAATTGATTAATTATACATGGGAATTAGAAAAGATACAAATATCGAGTTATCAGTGGAATTTCGTGCAACTGAATGTCTATTCTCACCTAAATTATGATCCTATTTTTACCAAATAAAAATTTTACTATAAGCTAATGTATATAATTTTGAGACGAACCTCCTTGAAATAACCCATGCTTTTATGATTCTGAAGGAAGAATCTGTTTCTCCGCACTTTCCTTCAAGTTTTCTCATTTAAGATCTAGCTGCACGTAATTATTGAAATAAGGTTCCTTCATTAAAGGCGCCGTCGAATTATATCGAGTCTGTCGGAACAACAAACCTGATTTATAACGCTGGAGGCTTAATGAACATGTGGTTAGTATTCACCTTTTTCAGCGAGGGCGGACCGCATTCTATCTTAGGTAAAATCTACCATTAGAAATTTACATTATTTTTCTTCGTTAACAGCCTGAAGGGGGTCTTTGGGGTTTTTACATCTTTATATTACAGTGTAAATATATTCCTATTTTGACTTCCATTAATTCGTTACAATATTTTTACAATTGGTATAATTTTTGGATAGTCGATAACAGTTGAGTGGGGATTCGTTGCCAATTCATTTGACCAAAAGCAGAGAAAAAGAAACATTTTTATTTGGTATTTAAAATTGATTTTTGATGAAATTATAGTGAAATTTCTAACGTACATAATGATTTTTTTTTAGAGCTTTGATGAAAAGACTCCCTCGGAAACTGAAATTTGGAGGAGACATTAGCAAACATAACAACTCACGATACAGTCGAATGACCGATTTTTGATATAAAAGGAAATAAATTGCTGAAAAAAATTCAGGAATGACTTAACTCTTCCAAAAGAGGGGTGAAACATTCAAGGCGAGTTAGAAGAATCCCTGAGTAACTTTAAGTGGGGATGCATCTAATTAAATGTTTCTTTACTATAGTTTAAAAAATACAACTGGACAATTTTAAAATAGTGTAATCAATTTTAAGTTTTTAAATATTTAAGCCTTATTACAATATGAACAAAATTTCGATCACAGATATTTCAGTTTACCAAAATTACACGTAAAACGTTACAAACAAAAAACTCTTTTAAAAATCCTTTGTCATCTGCATTTCTTTGTCTGTGGTATAACCTAATTACCTTTAAAAGACCTTTCGATTTCATTTCAGTTCGTTAACATCCGAGTGATATTTGTTGGATTTATATTGAGCAATACTTTATTATGTACGACTTCCAATAGTAAATAATATAGGAAACATAACTTTGAATATGACAGCTCTTATTAGTGACCAGATAGGTTGATTTACATCCCATTGACATAAATCCTGGTATAATCTGTGATTTAAATCACTCGTTTTTTTTTAAATCACTGATTTACACTAAGAATAATTTGACATATTTTGTGAATGTTTTAAGCATGGTTTTTATTTTATTAAAAGAAGATTTCTCCAGAACATTAGAGGTCACAGTAACTCATATCCTTGCATTTGCAAAGGAAAAAATAAGCATAAGATATCCATTTAGTAAGGAAATTTTTGCCTAAACGGATCTCTCTTATGATTATCTTTTAACCTGGTTTCAAATCCATGATATTTTCGATTATAAATGTTTTGTGTCTACTTAAAACGTATGTGGTCGAATGATGGCCGAATGGCTAGGGTGCTGGCCTTCGGAACCGGAGTTCATGGGTTTGAATCCCACTATGGCATGGATGTTCGTAGCCGTTCGGAATCGGCTTTAAGCAGTAGGTCCCAGTCTCATTAGCCCTCGTGTTGCAAAAAGTAGACCGTAGCACTCCAAAACCAAACCAAAACGGATTTGATAAACAAATAGTTGTATTTATGCTTGTAAATAATGAAAAAAGGATAAGTGAAAAACTTACTTGATTATTTAATACACAGTCTTTCATTTCTAAATATTATTACATACATCACAAAAATAAATAGGATCATGTCAACTTAATCGTTAATAATAATAAATTTAAACCTGATTTGAATAATTTCATTTCTAATATTTAATTTGTTAAATGCTTTTTAACATAAACAATTTAATTTAAATTTTAAAAATTTAATGAATTTGATTTTTTTCAAAAAGGCCACGATTCTTACCGACACTGATTAATAATGAGCCGTTATTTTAAACATCACAGATCCGTTTCTAAGAAGGTAAAATCTTTATGTCGTCATAAATCATTCATTTCAAAGCCAATGACAATAAGACACAAATAGTATGAGACGATTACAGATACTGAGTTATCTCCCATTCAAAACGAAAACGTGAAAGAACCAGCTGTCTGCATATTTTCTCTTACTATTTGTACCTTACTTATGTTAATTTACCTCTTTACACTATCTTAGTATGTTGTTTGTAAAAAATGTTCGTATGAGATGAAGTTTCCATCGTATTTAAAGAAAGTAATATACTTTGAGATTTTATTATAGATATTCATCTAGTCGTCCCGATTTCGGTCGATAAAACTGCTACAAAAAGTAATTTTTTGCTTGAGGCTCAAAATATCCTAAAGTGCCAAATCAAATGACAACATTATAAATAATAGCAGATATTTAATAATTTGGTGACATTGAAAGTTGATATATTATTTGTAAATGCCTTTTTTCAAATATAAAATACTTAAAATGGAGGTATCGCGAAGATTGACACAATTACACTTGGACTAATTGTTTAATAGCAGGCATTTCTAGTTTTGTCCCAAATGTTGAAATAGTAATCTAAATCATGCATTCTATATTGCTTTATTTGGTAGCTTTAAATCATATTTGTATATTTAAGATATTGAAGGATCTAAGCAATAAGTGAATCTGACATAGTTACTACAAATAAATTCTATTTCAAAAATTTGTGCCACCTCTGTTGAATTTTGTTACATACACTGTATATATAAAATGATTTATATTTGTAAACCATTTAATCTTTATTCATGAATAAATAACTGAATACAGAGATTTTTTTTATCAAATAAGTTGATTTTGCTATTTCCATTTTTATAAAAGTACCTTAAGCTCTAGCTTTCTAAGACCGTATGAGCATTTCTGGTTTCAGTACTGAATCCTTACTTTGTCGCCCTTTTCACAGAAGTCGACTTATCGTGGAATTGTATCAGAGTATACTCTAATAAGCTTATTACAAAAGCGACATTTTCAATCATCCGTAGTGCCGCTGCGAGAAAATTTCTCCAGGATATAAATTACTTGTTTCAAAGGGGCACAAGGTTTTCTTAAGTTCTTACACAATATTGTGACGATGAAATTGTACGGGATTTGTTGCAGAAAAATATTTAGGAGCCTATGATGGAGATAACACATTAATATTTAGTAACTAGTCAGTACACTTAATGTATTTCAGATCTAACGAATAAATCTTAAGTGAGGTCCATGCACTGATTAATTGTTACTTTTTTTTAAAGGATTATTCATATTTCGCCAATTTCATAGGGGGGGGGGGCATTATTGGTTTTTAATAGGAGGCATTTTGACTCTCGGTCAGAAAATAGAAGTAATAATATATATATATATTATTATCGACGGATATATATGTGTTTATTATTACTATATAGTGCTTCGGTAATCTCATCCTATACAGTGAATTGTTTATAAGAAGATTAAAAAGAGAAACAGTGGAACATGGTGAAACGGTAAAGAACGGAAATTGATGTATAAATTCTTTAAAATGCGGAACTAAAAATAAATTATTGTGGAACGATGGCCGAAAACGTAGAGGGCTGAAGTTCTCACTACTAACAATTGTGTTCGGAATCGGCTTTAATAAATAGGTCCCGGTCTTATTTGCTCTTGTGTATGAAGATAGTAGACAGTAACACTTCAAACCAAACAACCATAAATAAATAAATAAATCATTCAGTTGCAAGAATATTTAGAAGTATTTTAAATTTTAGAAAACATAATTTTATTGAGAACTAAACTTATCATTTAAAAAATTCTTTGTAAATAATACCTGATTTGTGCCAGTCGATCATCTGACTGCAAGTGTTCCATCGCTTACAGTTGGGCAGTCAAGAGTGTACTTCCAAATGTAGCTCTACAAATACACTATGGGCTTCCATTGTGTTCGAATTATGATTTAAGTTTTGACAAAACCTCATAAAATTTAGGTTTGGGTTCCATCTTTCTTTTTTTTTATTTCTTATTATCTTGCTTATGGCCTCCATCATTGACTAATCTATTTTAAGACCCCTAGAGTTGTAACAACTAGTTAGGTTTGTTAACCATCAGAGTTTACTAACTTTCTGGTTGTCTAGGAAAAGTCAGTTAAAACTATTTGACGTCTGCACAGTTTTAAAATATTTTTATCAACACAAAAACATTTCATTTACCGTTTTTGTAGAATTTAGTTCTCCTAAATTCTACAAAAACGATACTTGAGTTTACAAAAGCGGTGGAACCGGAATTATTAGATGGTAGATGCGGTAAAACGAAGAATATGGTAATAATGAATGCCGGAAAAATAACATTGGTTCTATGGAGATAAAAACCGAACCAAATGATTTTGAGGATTAATACAAGAACAAATAGATTGGAGTTTCATTGTAATTAAAAATTAAGGGGAAATCAATCCTGTGTTTTGATTCGATAAAATGGCAGTTTTTTATTGCACCATTAAAGCGCACCTATGTTTATTGAGAAAATTTTTTTTTTCTTTATATGCGTAACTAAACCTCTTCCAAAACATTATTTATCTTGTTAAGTCAGTAAATACATAAAGAACTACTTATAGACACTAAAATTTCAAGCTTCTTCGTTTAGTTTTTCCTTTTTGTTTTAAGTAAAAAAAAACTCACTTTTTTTTCAAACGGTGAAAATTTTACTAATGCCTGAGACTTTTTTCCCTGGCAGAAAGAGATTGTGTTAAGAGTTTTTAAAGGATTAGATATATTATTAATCTTTAGCCTCTCAAGTTAAATATTTTAGCGTCTTTTGTTTCAGTCTTTATCTAAGCTGTCGGTCTTGAAACATGTTTTGTCTTCGGAAATGTTTTCAGAAGATATTGATTAGTTACTGATTTAATTTTTTTTTACTCAATGGTCTTATAAAATAACACTTCACCTCTTTGACGATATATGATTTTCTAAGTTTTACTTCTTTTAATGGGAAATTAACACGTTAGCATGTGCATCAGATCATTTTAACCCGTTTTCTTAACGTATTTTAAAGTTCATTACATGCTGCTAAAGGTGAAATAAAAAAAGTGAAATCTCTTTGATTTTTTTCGTTGTTGTTTGTGTCGTATTGAATATTTTTTTGCGTTATAGTGGGGTACACGTGATATAGTTAAAATACATTATGATTTTCAAAATTACAGATTACTTTGTGTTTTAGTTACAGTTCAAAATGCATGTTATTGCTGTTATGTAAACAATATTTGTATTTATGTACAAAGCATAAAACATTATTTTGAGTATATAAAAACAAACACTCCCTTGTATGCATTTATAATGCATTTAAAATTTAACCTAAACACAATGAAAGTGATTTCCCCATTTTTAAGTCCATACCCTTTTGAATTAACCTCAATGCAACATCGCAATTACTTCCGTTTTAACATCAATACAATCTTTACTATTTTGTCCAAGTGGTATTTCATGAGGTCCGCATGACCTAATCGGACCTTAAACGCTGAGTTTACAATTTTAGATAACCATCTGGACCGTTACTAGATCACAAGAAAGCCGAATTTGCGGAAAAGTAAGTATTGTTTCACTGTGGTGTTTTCATATTTCTATCACTTCAAACTCTATAGCTAGCTGAAGGAGTATCAGAAAGCATTCAATTTATAAGTTTTAACGTGACAAAATGAGGTGTTAAAATAACTCAGTAGTCGACTTATTGAAGTAAAATAATGAGTCGAAAGTAATTAGTCCCAGTAAAAGAAATTTAAAATAGTTTCTTAGCTTCCAGGTTAATTTAGATTGGTAAAAATGACTTCGAGAAATCGTCAAAGTAGATGGTCGTCTTCGTCCATGGCTCATTTCACGGCGTAACATATAGGTGAGTTTTAATTTATAAAAATAATCAACCAGAAATAAGTTAAGAGTTATTACGTAAGAGGCAAAACTCCAAACTATTATCATGAATCGTTTCGTAAAAACTACAAAATACAGACCTTGTCATAATTTTAGCCGTAATATATAAAACAAATACTCGCATATTCTATCCTTTACAGTATATTTTATTTCTATTTTATTTCCACAGTTCTAAAATAGTTTTACACCAATAAAAATATGAAGATGGTTTCACATAAAACATAAAGTCATTATAAACAATATAAATACTAGACGTGATGACATGAACGATCACTTTTTAAAATTTATTACAAATTATAGTGTTAATCATTTGGGCTATATGAAATATTTTAATGACTTTCGAAATTGTATTAATTGTGGGATATCTTATTTTGAGGGGAAAGAATTGGTTTGCTTTGGTTTGGTTTGGAGTGCTGCGGTCTACTTTTTGCAACACGAGGGCTAATGAGACCGGGAACTACAGCTTAAAGCCGATTCCGAACTGCTACGAACATCCATGACACAGTGGGATTCGAACCCACGAACTCCGGTACCGAAAGCCAGCACCCTAAAATATGACACGTTTGGTGCAAATTGTTGGTGCAATCGCTGATTTGTACAGTTTTTTTCTTTATACATATTTAACAGTCTAGCTGTTTCCCGCCCAGATTTCAATATGGCTATTTGGGGTTCTAAATTGAAGGATATATTTGTTTGAACATTTTTATTCGTTTTTAAATTATATTACAATCTATTGTAATTTTTGTTACCTATAAAACAGATAGAAAATAAATTTAAAATTTATACTCTTATATGAAATACCAAATATAAGAGTGATAATAACGCTAATCTTTTTTTTATTCATTGGCTGAGATGAACTTATCAATGGAAATGAACGTCTAACAGATTTTAAATGATTTTTGTCGGTTTTTCCACTTTATGTGAAAAACGTACAAAAAACGGTGTATCAATTTTGTCGACTCTCAAAATTTTCTGTTTTTCTCGTTTGGCTCTCCGGTTTTCCCTCTGTAGATGCAACGAGCTAAATCCTAATTCCTCTCCTCTTTTTCGGTTCGTCTTCTCGGCCCGCGTGGTTCGCGCCACTCTCACTTAGTCCGGCGTCACTGTTAGATATGCAAATTCAATGTATCAGCACTTTGGAACCTATGACGTGAAGTCGTTCAACTGCGGGATTGTCTAGCTGCTGAACTACTGGATGTAGTATAAAAGACGGGCGAAGGCTAAATCTCAAACTGGCTTTTTGGTTTTTTTCGTTTCGCCTCTGCTCTGGCTTGCAGGAAGTTCCGGGAAATCGTTACCTCCTCCTCCTCGTCGATAGTTAAATTACTATTTGTTGAGCCAAATACCTATGTGCATGTCTAAGGTACTGTGAATTATTTTTTAGGTTTTATTATGTTGTGCAAAGACCGTCATCTGTGAAATTCTTCCTAATTCATTTATTTTTTACTCCTATCATTTTACTTTTGCACCTGCTTATGTTTTAGTTAAATAAATACATTGTTTACTTTAGAAATAATGTATTATTTTTTGCCATACATGATGATATGTTGTTTTTAAATAGTTAATGCACTATGACTCCACTTCACAACCCACTCATGGGCTGATATAAAATATTACAGCCCAACAGTCACGAGGTCAGCTAAGCATCCAGTAGTCTTCCAAATTTTTCTCCCTCATCAGCGCAACTGTACTGCGTTCGTCCCATGATGGCGCCTTCGGCGCAACGGGCGCGTTTCGGGTTCTTGGAAGGGTCGACTGCACAGAGGGGTGTCCAGTATTACCGATCTGCAAACGACCACCGGGGTACTCCTGGAGGGCCTGAAGGCCATATGGGCCCGGTTTGACGCTTGATTTTATCTATTTTGTAGCAAATAGTGCAGATATGTAGACTTGCACAGTAGGCAAACATTTTACTGTTATAAAATAGATTTAAAAAAAGGTCTCAACACCTGTAAGTTGTATTTATCATAACCTCACCACCTAGCAGAAGAAAAAGTTAATGCACTTGAAAATAAGGAAAATGCATTAATTGCATGTTGGGATCCAAATAACCTGGCACCTGTATTAGTGTTGTAGAAATCTTTTATCCCTTCTATATCAAATGTCTCACTTTAGGTACTGCTAAAAAATAGCTTGTAGAATTTTTATGCTTTTAGAGAATGAATTTTCCTTTTATAGTAGGTAGAGGACAATCTTATAAACAATCTACAATATTTTCAATTAATTTCTATTATTTGTAAATTTTCCATTTGGATCGACATTTTTTGATTTTTTGAACACGCTTACATAAATTTACTTTTTTGGAAGGTCCATAGATAGACATCATGACAGTTCACTTGATCTATTATAAAACTCCATTTTACAGTACTTATTTTACTTGTAATAACAAATAAATCATTTTTCACGAAGTGTTTCTTTCTTCACAAAATCATCCTATGATGTTTCAAACGATAACTTATCACTAATGTTAATGGTGTGGTATTCAAAGTTGTTTAAACTTAATATTTATTTTATTCTGTGCAGTCCATAACCATATAGATTTAAAATATGCATCGATATATAATCGGGGGAAATAACTCGGGCATTAAAGAGTTATATTGTGAACCTGACGTTGTACCATCACGAAAAACAGAGGTCGACAGATATTAACGAGTATTTCGATTTAAAGTGGATCGCTTTTATCCGAAACAAAAGTTCTCTTGGAAATAATGAATCAAACAATAAAATATTTCTATTTAATCTCTCAGAGGAAGGTAAACTTTTGGAATCGAAATGTTCGCTTAATGGGGAATGGTTTAAGATTTTTTACTCAAAACTATGAAATATTTATCAAACTAACCATTTTATTTATTTCAATGTTTAATTCCTAGAAAATGATAATACATAAAAAAATTAAAACAGAAAATATTTGAATGAAAATTGATAATTAAAAATTGTGATAGTAATTTGTTTGCTTTAAGACGCGATACGTTAATTTCAATTCGGTTCTGATCGAGGCATTTCTGGGTACATGTTCTCGTGGGTTTATTTGTCGGTTGCAGCTTCTGCGTCTCCCAAATTGAATTTATTCATTTTGTGCGGGAAGAATAAACGTACTCTCTTGCTTTGAAATCAAATCGGAGAATAGAATATTTTACACCGAAGGCCCTTCGCCACACATTCATTAGAAAGTCGCTCGGGGCCAAACTACCATTTTTCTTTGCTTCCTTTTAAAGAAGAGACAAAAATAAGGAATTTCTATAATGGTTTGGAAGGTTTATTGATAACCAATTTCTTTTCGACTCGGATAAACTAATACCTTGGTCTAAAAATATATACCTCAAAAACCGTTCGGAAAGACAGAAAAGGGCGCTGGGTAGCATTAAAAGTTTTTTAAACTCTCTCAATCTTGTCGGGGGACTTTATTTCTCTCACCTCGAGAAATGAAAATAAAAATTCATCTTATCGAAAAATTCTTTTTTTACAACGATTAAACAAGTAATATTGTTTTAAATTCGAAAATAGACATAAGTAAAAAAAAAAAGCTTAAAGCGGCTAGGTGTAAAATAAAATACTTTTGTAGCAAAAAATTGAAAATAGAAAAATGTTTCAAAACCTAGAAACACTTTTCTTCGAAAGGTTATTGTGAAATATATAATTGATCAAAATATTAAATACTTAATTGCTGTAAATATGTAAATATCGCATGACATATCCATAACTATGAATATGAAAATGGTTGTATTGTTTTTGTAAATTAAAATATTTATTCTTTTAAAAAGAAAAACGAAATAAACCTTAATTATCATATTACCTCAAAAATTGTGAAATGTTTCTTTTGATTAAAGCATCCAAATGATTAAAAATTTAATTTCTGATGTATAAAAACTTCAGTTAAGGCAATCTTTCATATTATATATATATATATATATATATATATATATATATATATATATATATATATATATTATATGCAGAGTGTCTATAATTAAACTTCCCTACTTTAAAGTTGTCTACAGTCTAAACCATGGTTCAGAAAGTTATGGAAGTTGTGTAGTACATAATGAAAGGATGGGAGATTGTTAGAGCGAATTTTAAAAAAATAAATAAATAAAATAAAAATAATAATAATAAATCAGAATTTCACCACCAGAGGGCATTTTATGATGAATTACTCATTTAGCCAAAATTTACTCTAGTTAAATTTATTGTAACAAGACGCGTTCAATATGACGGCCATTATTTTCAGCTACAATTTGAAAGCGCAAGACAGTGTGTTCCACATTTGACCGCAGTGTGTTCGGGGAAATGCTAAGAACATGTCTTTCAAATCAGGTATAGTTCTTGATTTAGCAGACTGACGAAATGCTTGAGATGCTCCCAGAGCCAAATGTTGTATAGGTTGAGGTTGAGATTTAGGGATTTGACACTTATTAGGAAAGTAGAGGCTGATGACTCGTTTTTCTGTAAAGGGATTTTTGTAAACCTTCTTAACAGGAAGGCTAATGTTTGAAGGAGTTGCATCTTAGCTTTGTGAAATGTATTCTTTGACTAAAGTGTACAAATGATAGGCTAATGTTTGAAGGAGTTGCATCTTAGCTTTGTGAAATGTATTCTTTGACTAAAGTGTACAAATGATAGGCTAATGTTTGAAGGAGTTGCATCTTAGCTTTGTGAAATGTATTCTTTGACTAAAGTGTACAAATGATTTATGATTTAATTTCTGGTATATAATTACTTTACTTAAGGCAAGCTTTGATATTTTTATATGTATATATATAGCACAACCTCGCTACAACAATATCTGATACAAAGTAAAATCCTTCTATTAACGCAAGATGCAATTGCATACTGTATTACGTTTTTGTACCCTCAATTTAACGATATTTGCTACAACAATAAATCTCTATAAGACGATACATGTCTATCGATTGATTGCTATTTTCTATATATTTACAACACTATTTCGGTTTCAAGACACTGGCAAAATAACAATTTTGTTCTTTATACTCATGCATACTCTGTCAGGTTGTTTAATTTCTAAGAGATATGGAAATACAAGATTTCTTTCAATATAAAAATTTCTCGTGTATGTTACATTTATTACACAATTAACATATTAAACTACCCATAAATATCTTGTACATTTGAATTCTCTTTTGAGTTCTTTTAATGAGTCATATTTTAGTTTATGTCGTCACTAGATATATTGATATATCTCTCGATAACATTAATTTTATTAGGCTACCTAATCATAATTGTATCGATGTTTATTGTACGTACATGAACACGCACACACACACACACACACACACACACACACACATATATATATATATATATATATATATATATATATATATATATATATCCGCCAGTAATATATTCAGTCATATGAACAAAACTTTCAAAATTATTTATGAGTTCGTACGCATTTTATTTCAATCGCTGCATTTTGGCTATCTAGCTGACCTGCTAGAACTTTAGTTTCTTCTATGGCACTACAAAAATTTGCAAAATTGTTTTCTGCTCAACTTTTGAGGGATCGGTTCTGAGTTAGCCTCTTTTATTATATGTAGAATAGATATTGCATTTCTGTGACGTTTTACAACTAATTTCGATTTAGATACGTCAGTGGCAACATTGCAAAATAAGATCATAATGTCCTGTAGTTTAATAGCATTTATTAGGCTTTGTTCCCGATGGTATTAAGCAAAAGGCTTGATCCAGTTATTTTATATGATTACGTTAAATCTTTCTCTAGAAGTGACTAATGAAGAAAATGACAACAGGGAATTTCAATGGACTGATGGGGCTGTAGACGAGATTAACGTAACTCGTTTGTTATTCATTAAAGGAATTTTAGATCAGTTTGATATTCGAATCACAGTAATACGGAATTCCTAATAAGCATACGTGCTTTCAATCAACATTACAAAATTCAATCGAGTCAATAATTCAATTAACACAGTGTATACGAAACATGTAAATTAGTAATTAGAATTATGCAGGCGTTGTCATTAGGTTGTTTCGTGGCTTAGTTCGAATTTTGAGCACGATTATGTCGTGTTTGTAAAGCCTATGTCGAATTTTTTTAATTGACTTATTTATACCGGAACAAAGGAAGAAAATCAAGTATGATGGTTATTCTGAAATTGTTGCGAAATGTTATAAATTCCACAACCGATTCATGGCATCTACCCATGCGTTATCCATGCTGACTAAGTAATGAGTCATAAGAAATAACATCGCCCTTTTAAAAAGCTGACTCGGGAATTTTGTATTGCTAAAGATCTTTTGCCACTACATGTATGAAATTAAAATTAAAATCATTTTTTGAAATTCTGTACTTTTACAAGAATTCTAGATTATAAAGGAAAACATTGTTTACCAAAGAACTTTAATTTACACTGGAGTCCCATCCCCCATTACAGTCGAAAGTTTGGTTACAAAATGTATGATGAGCATGGGACCTAAGGCTTAAAGCCGATTCTGAACTGCTACGAGTAGTCCTCTCGATAGCAGATTGCGAACCTGTGGTCTGAAAGGAAGCGCCTTGCCGATTCGGCCGTCGTCGTGCAAGGAAAGCTATTGAAACCGAGAAGCAGTAATAACCACAACTGATGACGATCATTTGATGCAGCAGTAACCAGCAATTAATAATAATGATCGACTGCCATTGAAAAATTCGTATGGACGCAAAGCACTTGGAAAATTATTTTCTTTCTCACAAATGAATCCTTGTGAAAAACAATCCTAATATCTTAATACATACACATTTTCTTTTCAAGAGAAAAATAAAGATGAAACATTTTTGTTACGGCGTTTAATCTTGATTTGATTAAGTGCGTTATCAATACCCGATAGTACTTCGCTGCAATAAAAAGTGCACTTGAGCTCTTTTGGGGGTAGAATTCTTTTGTTTGCAAAAATTATTTCAGATTTAAAGCAACGTCAATGAAATAACTAGTTTGTTTTTCTATAAATATTGCCACTTCTCGAGATGATTACTTTTCTTTTTGAATTACTTTATAATTCCATTTACAACTCACATTTTTTTCATAAAACATAATTTTTCAAAAATGTTCAAAGGTTCTTTTATTAAAATATTTATGCGAAACAATATTTTATATCGTAAATAATATAATTAAAGAATCAGACTTAAAAATTAGTCCTAATTTTCGTTTAAAACATGTAATTTGCGGATTGCAGTTAAGAAAGACAAAAGTACGAATACATTTACAAGACATATGTTTTATACTAACAGCATAATGCTTTGAATACTTATAACTATATTAAAGAAACAATACAAGAAATATATATTAATATACAAGAGATTTAAAGAACAATAATTCCTGATTTTTTACAATTTTAAAAAAAATTTTATAGATTGTGATTATTAGTTTAAAATTCCACAATCAGAACTAAATGTTAAACGCAAAAAGTATTGATCTTATGAAATTTAAAGAGCAATTTTTATCGACTTAAATCATTGTACTTGTTATATGATAATAGTAATATATTTGCGTACGATTATAAATGACATTTGCAGTCATAAGTTATTAAAATTGAAACATTTTTATATGAAAAAGTTATATAAGTATAATAAAAATACCATTTATTTACTCAATAGTCAAATTCAAATTTTAGGAGAAATGAATTGTTTTCGGAGTTCACTTTGACTAAGAATTCTCTTTTAATTTAAGGAATCCTTGAACTTTAAGAGTACTCTCGAATAAATAAAGTACGCAATATCACCTTTTTTTAGGTATCAACCTGCCTTCGGGGGCAATTTTTACAAATAACTTAATTTTTATTTGATGAAAATTTTATAATGAAACATAGCGTAAAACTTGGAAAATATGAGTATAATAAGCTTTGTATACACTGGCAGACAATTGCAGAGGATATATGACAACAGCCGCGATAGCAATAAAAAAAATGAAAGATAGGAAAATTTGGAAATTAGCAAAAGTGCGGGATAGGTCAAGCGTGCTGTGCACCTGCAAGTTTTGGATTGCCAAAATTAGGCGTCACGTGATAAGAAATATAAAGGATATGCGAAAAATAACAGGGAGTTTGACTTTGTTTTTCGAATTCGAAAATCATTACGGTGAGGTCGTGTTCACAACACAACACCTGCAGAAGATACTTATATAGTACTAACGACAAAAACACCGACAGAGTACAGCTAATGAGGTAGCAAATTATCTTGTGTTTGTTTAACTTGAATTATAACTTATTCTCAACAATCCTGGTTATTTTCTTCACATGTGATATGCTGTGTATTGTGCTTGAATTGAAAAGCTCATGTTCTCCCAAACGTTTCTACACCAATAATGACAGAAAATTGATCACTTCGCTCTTTATCGTGAACTTTTGTGGGTCAACTTTAAATACTCTAGTGTGCTGTCTTAGTATTACTTCTCTGAATGTTTTTTTCGTTAATTCGTCGACGGAATTTCAGCTTCCTTCACATCATTTCCATTAAAATAACGACCAAATTTGTATGTGACTTCAGCCAACAGATGCAGATACTAAAGTGCATTTGTAGAACAGTATCCGCAGCGCTTCACCATAAAATTTTCAAAGCGGTGCTTACTAAAAAACACGTCTCGTATACCAAAAAACAAATTTTCTGCTCAATTTCCTCTGACATTTCTGGCACCACAGTTTCTAATCAAATTCATTTAATTTTTTTATAGCGATTACAGTAAAAATTTTCTATTACGATATGGTAGATATGTAGAAAAATATCGTTATAGATCAGTTATCGTTAAGATAGTTTTTAGTTATATGTACATCCATTGTTGATGGAATTAGTGTGCATATAATAGCTTGAGTTATATTTCATGATCTCATTTAGCTTCGATTAAACAATGATTAATTGAAATGTTTATAAAACAATTTATAACTTCTTGGTGACTTAAAAGAGTAAATAAGAAGTGGATTCACTAATCATCGAATTCTGTTGGACCAAAAGAATATACCATTATACACAATTTTATCGTGGAAGAGAGTATCATTATATGAATACTTTTCAGCATTCCATGAAAGGAAATATAAGATATAGAAGTGACCGAGGATGATTTCCAAACTCATGAAATGAAGGATGCACTGAGAAATAAGAAAATTCAGGTGAAAATATTTTAAAAAGTTAAGGTTCATCCTTTAATAAATTCAATATATTGGAATAATTTAAATATATTCTTACGCATTTATGTGTAAAAAAAACAAGTTTTCAAATTTATATTTCTTTCATTAATGGTGTAATGTCGAATTGAGTCTAATTTGACCCTTTTTGAAATGTCAATGCAGATTTTAAGTAAAATATTTCACGACAGAAGTACATTCTTTTAATTTTCGAAGTCGTTAAACTTTAGGAGCGTTGTCAAACACCTAAAGAAGTTTGGATAACAAACACTATCTCCATTTTAAACAAACTGGGGGATATTTGCATAAAAAATTTTCATCAAAACCCTTTCTATGATAAATAGGACTCGTAAAGAGTGACGCACGAAGGAACGATGCCTCGTTTATCTCGGAACCGGCGATAAAAGTTTGTTTCGGGCGAATCTTTATTAATAAAATTAGGTAATGTTTTGTCTTCCAACTTAGTGAGTTTCAATGGGTAAGGGAAAGCTAGAGAAGCGTCAAAAAGGGATGTTTCTCGAGATCCGGTACAGGGCATTTTTATGGCTAATCCCGTTTCCCGTGTCAGCATTTTTTATACCTTTCACGACAGTATATCATATAGGAAGCTCTAAAATAAATCATACATCTGCTTTACATATTCTTATGTAGAGATATACATATTCTTTATTAAAAATATTAACAATAAACATTACTAATTATTGTTAAAAGGAGTCAGTAAACTGTTTAAATAACAAAAAATATCATTTATTCCCTTTAATTTTAAAAATATCAAATTATGCAAAAAAAGATAAATCCGCATTGTCTTCTCAGTGACACATATATGTGACGTTTTTCTTGATAGAGTTAAAGATGACGACTTTTTAAAAGGTTTGAGAACTATTAAATCTTTAATAGTTCCAAGTTTCTAATTTTAACGTACTAGACGTAAGTATCCATCGTTACTGGGTTAAATTTTGTTCCAATCAACACTTTGTGGTGCAAGCTCAAGTGCAGCATGGATTGCTGTTTTTGCCGAAGCGAATTAAGTACGAGTGTCTAATGGGAGAAAATTTGATTCCTCTGAGCTAGAAAATTCTCGCTTGTATATGTACTACGTACCAATAACTTATACCAAGCCTGTTGAGAGAACACAAAGAATAAGACACCAGATAGAAACGAGCGAAGACTTACCCTTTTACAGACTCTTTATTTACAGTACTATTTTTGTTGAAGAACAATCTGGTGAAGCAAATAAAGCAATTTAAGGATCAATATGGAGTATCCATATACTGATGAAAATGGTGGAGTAACTCCCTGCCTCTGATAATGCTATCTGTTCAGATGAAAATGGTAGAATAACTCCCTGCCTCTGATGATTCTATCTGTTCACTCCGTCTTGGACTGCTTTTTCTCTGAAGGAGCCTTCAAATCTACGGAACAAATTCCGATGACTACTATTGCCAGGGCCAAAGACGACTGGCCCGCGTTAGCAACCCCTCTTGTCGAATGGGGTCGAATGGGGGGGGGGTCACTGACGTCGCTTTCGTCCCTTGGTTAGTCTCCCGTGATGGCGTTATCCAGTAGTGTAACTCATTATTACAATATGTTCGGGGTCTGTTCTATCAATATGTATAAACTATCTATTTAAAAATATAACATACAAAAATATCGATAACTGTATCCAAAAGGTTAATATTTGGAACAAGTCAGGGAAGTCGAACTTGGTTTAAATATGAACTAAACATTACGTTCTCTGTCAATCCACTATATATCGTTTTAAATCACGGGTAACATCCGTCGTTATCAATCCCATCTACTATAGTCCTGTTTTCGTAATCTTCACCCCTTAAATACCCTTTATTTCTACCCTCCTTCTCCATGTAGCATAAAATAAAGAAATTGCATATAAAGGGAAGACGTTAAACCTAAGACTCCCGTCATTATTTACAACAGTGTGATAAATACACCGCCACGAAAAGGTTAAAAAATCAGGAGGTTTGCTGTAGCGAATGAACTGGAAAAAGGTATAAACCTTGGTGTTTCTCTCACTTTGATACATTGAGGATATTCTCTTTGTGTAAATTCATTCTTAAAATAAACCATAGCAAATCTAATAATAGTATCCGCGAATAAATTATTTTTATATCTATATAAACAATTATTTTAAAATCAGTTTTAGAAAAAAAAAACCTAAAAGTGTATTATTTCTTGAAAACAATTTGGAATTTTTTTTAATCTTACTTTCTGATACAGAGTAAAGGTAGTATTGACATTGCGAAAGATTTCCGTTCAGAAAGAAATATCTATAACGAAAAATCTCTATTTAATGAAAACTAATGCTCTGAGTTACCGCCAGAGGGCAGTACTTATACAAACCAGTACCATGAGAAACGGAACTCACTTTTAAGCTTGAAGAGAATGATAGTTCTGATGGTGTATCACACAAAATAATAAAGAACGTCCAATTCAGTAGGCTTACAAAGGAAGTCATGTGGTGTCTACATCGGATTGCTTTAAAAGATGATGCAGCTCCATGTATTGGAGATAATTTTTTTTCTCTTGTACTTAATAGGATACTTTAACAGATACCTACAGCTAACTTTACTCTGGCAATACACAATTTGGATTATTTAAGACTATTTCAAAATGTGTCCAAATTTATGGAATAACCTACACATAACTTACTTGATTAAAAACCTACACAAATGATCCCTTGAAGGATTGAGAATTTATGAAGCTAAATCTAATAAAAAATAAATCCTTCTTCCAATAATGCCCATTTATCGTTATTTTCCGCATTATTTTTTAAATCAGATTAATAAAGAATGAAAAGTATAAGCATCATTAAATGATCGAAAGCCTTTTCCACAGTATTCTCACTTCCCGTGTAACGACCAGCTACAGATTTTAATTTATGGAAAACATGGTATTATGAAGATTAATTTTCTAGTATTATTTATTTAGGATGAAAAATATGCTTAAAGACACAATTAGTATTACAGAATTATAACTTTCGTACTTTGGAGGAAGGCAAGCAAAACTCATTAAAATAAAAATTGTTCTTGAATGCGGAATCAATAAATTAAAAAAAGGGAAGCTTGGAAATCGTTTCGAAAAAGGCATTTCAAATAAGAAGCAAGCTTTTTATAACACTAATGAGTGGAAATAAACAAGGATTTAAAGAAAATTAATGATGGCTGAAAATTTTCTTGTTAAAATAAACATTTTATTTTTATAATTATGTTCGTCTGATTTGAAGTTGCTGCATTTAAATCAGTAATGAGAAATATAGCAAACCTTGAATATCGTTAACAATGCGTATTTTGCTCTTTCACAGACTATTGTTTCTCTCAATAAAACGCCGTTTGCTTTCAATTAAACCTACCTATTATAACATTTTATTTTATTTTTGAAAAATCTTAGAATTATACACTTTTCTATTTTAAGTGTAATGCCTTAATTATGTAGTTTTTTATTAAATGAAACTCACAAAAGAAGATAACGTTAAGCTTAACAATTTACTTCACACAATATTATTATAGTATTTTTTTAGTGTTAAAATCTTCATCTCATTCTTTATTATAAACATTACTTTCCGCACATATTATTAGAATCCATAAATTTATAATCAAATAAAAGAATAAAAAATATCATAAATATAAAAATATAAAAATAGCATATAAATCTATAATCATATATAATCATATAATCCTATTACATAAGTCGGACTTTATAGTTAAGATTATCTCAACAAATCTATAGCTCAGAAAAATGAAGAAAAATAAACTGTAGTTTTTGTGTATGGATAATAGTGTCGATTTATTGTGAGTTTGATTTCCGACCTAGTCAAAAAGAAAAAATACACGAGGCTTTCCTTCTTTTTAAGTGTCACAGAAAAGTAAACCCGCTACTAACCGCTTATTTTTAATTGCGTAATTCTAGCCTATATTTAACATTATAATTTAAAAAAGACAAGGGATCGGATATCTAAATTTTCAGATGGGATTTAACAGTATTAATGAGTTCAAATTATTTTCATATAAATGAGAGCTTACGTTTTGACGTGTGCATGTATATTTCTTAATTTTAAAAATGCATTCACGCAGGTAAAATTTAGACACCATGAAAATTATTAATATTAATTACAAAATCTTTCTCGCCTACGCCGTACTATTATATAAAGATATACATAAAATTAATAATATTAAAATGGAAGCTTTGCTTTAATAATTTTGATATATATGTTTTATCTCAAGCATTATCTTAATTTTATTAAACTTTTATATTAACGTTTTAGAGGTTATCTCTTTTTACCGAAATGCTATTGTGTCAGTAACTCGTATAAATTTATATATATATATATATATATATATATATATATATATATATATATATATATATATATATATATATATATATATATATATATATATATATATATATATATATATATATATATACTCTAATAAAATATCCAAAGTTTTTTAATTGCTTAAAATATTTGAAATAAAGTTTTCAATTATTTCTTTTTACATATTCTTAACTTTTCACCGATTCGTTTAGTAAGAAAGAAAATAATGCAATTTTTTTCAAGAATAATATTCAATATAACGATTTTAAAAAATTCAGTTTAATGTTTTTCTAAAATTTAAAAATATTTCTAAATGTTCTTTTTAATGACTTTTGAAAAATGATTTTCCTTTTTTAACTCCCAGAGTAATTCCCCTTTTAATTTCTTTCAAATCTATCTCGCGTAATAGAGAGAAAACTTCTTTTGGAAATGTAATTTCATCTGTTTTGTTAATGTGAGCTATTATTTTCTCGCTCTCTCAATAAATTCCTCATTCCCATTAATAAACTTCAATAGTAATTAGGGGAAGTTCTTTATTTCACCGAAATCCATATCTGGGGCTTCATTCAAAGTAACTCTACAAATACGTTCATCTTTTTCAATATGTGATAATTCTGTTCCCGGAGTTCAATCAATAAATTTCACAGAACGCCATCTTTCAATGCCTTTGAAACGGCCGCTACTTTTTCCCCTTTCCACTTTATTTAACGTTGATAAAGTTGATAAATTTCCATTATAATAATATTTTCACACGCAAATTTTATTTCTTTTTACTTGCTTCCTTTATTGAGAAAAATTTGATATATTGCTCCATCTTTAATCCTGCCTTTTGTTTGGTTTTGCGGGCTGTTCACTTTTCTGGGCCAGAATTTAAATAAATTCTTATCGAGAGTTGTCTGAAATTAGAGAAGCGATCTGAAACGAGTCTTATTATTTTGGACGAGCGCTTTTGTATTGAGTATATTTCTACGAAATGGAGTGTCGATTTATCATGTAATCGTTGAAATCTTGACCGAGGTTAAAAGTAGTAGCGTCGGACTAATTGCATTATCGCATCACTCATGCTGTAGGACTGTCATGGAAATTCTCTCTTTTTGCGGCCGATGTCTATATCTATACTTTTAACTCCATCCCAGTGTAAAATAAAAAATAAAATGGATCAACCGACATATTTGAATTCTTAGGGTATTGCGACTTTTCATGTTTAGTAAAGGATTTATTTGAATAAGATTGTGGTGGAATACAATAAAAAGGAAAGGTGACTATGTGTTGTTTTAAATGTTGGCGACTCGTCAAGATCAACAGTTTTTTTTCTACTGACATAATAAAGCTCTGATTGTTACAGAATATTAAATAAGTTTTTGTGTGTTTTAACAAAGAGTTTTTCAAATTTCTGACAACCTTTTTATAAATCGAATGAGTATCGAATCTGCTCAAAAGGAGTGTTCCAAAGTGGATATCTAAATAAAATAGGTAAATTCCAACATGAAAGACTATTTTTTTATTGAACTGTAAAGAAGATTTGCCATTAAATACGTTCCAATATTTTAATATATCTGTACCGATATACTTTCACACGATGGTCAGCACATGCATACACAGATGTGGACTAATTTTCCAAGACGAATTTAGGTGCAGCTGTTGACTTCGAGTTTGAGTGGGGGACCCTGCGGAGGAGTCATAGCTCACGGAGTGACACAAGTGTAAAGGTCAAGCCCAGGCAGGGATGCAGCCGTGAGATATGGGGCGGGGACTAAGCTATAATATCAACTTTCCCCAAATTTCACCAAGTGATTGGGAAAGAGAAAAAAGGGACATTGAACCGAGGTGTAAATTTATGGAAGAAAAGTTTGAAAAGGAGTTGAGGTCAGAGATTCCGAGGAGAACGGGTGCAATCAGTGAGCAAGACAGAGAGCTCGGGCTAGCAATCTATTCCCGAGCCCGCATGCGTATGCTCGGCACGCCAGTATAGACGTCCAGCAAAATAATGGCCGCTAAACCAGGACCGACGTCCAGCAAACGACCTTTACACCTTTAAGTCCGCACCAACGTTCAGCCTGTTGACAGGCCCAGCCTGCTCCCCTGTAATTACTGGAGGTAAACCAAATTAATATACATAATTATTACCTGTGTCTCATTATCTTTTGATAAGGAATACTATTTCAAGAGTATTGATGAATAGCAAAACGAAATAATTGTAGGTCATGTTAAATACTAATCAAGTGATGTATTAAATTGTAAATATTGTACATAATTAATGTTTTAGTTTAAATATTAGGTACTTTCCTTTAATTCCATAGCTTATATTTTACCGTGTTTCCCTTTGAGAACAAACACTGGTGTTTGTGTTGTAAGTACATTACAATATCTCTGCAATAAAAGAATAGAAATTTTCGCGAAAACTACTAATCGTATGGTGAGGCTATTAAAAAAATTCTTCTTAATAGTCAAACGTCAACTTAGGCTAATTTTTTCTCGAAACTCGAATAAGTTTGTTTTATAATTAATACTTTCAAAATTTTTTCAGTGTGGCGAATTTATAGGTGACTCAGAAGAAACTCAATATTTTCTATATTCAGTGCGCTGGAAATTTTTTATGGCGATTTAAAATTATTTCCTTTAGCATTTGGAAAATGAAAATTAATTTTTATGTTTTACCCCTAACGATAAATGCCTTAATTTTAGACTAATTGATTTTCAGAGATTAAAATAAGCAATGCATACTGTCCGCTTTAATTTGATTAACGCTATAATTTATCTGAAAATAAATTACGTTTAAAAGTTTTTCGATAAGTTTATAAATATATTAATGATAATTATGGTTAACAAATTATTTTAAAATATATATGTATACCATTAGTTAAGAGATAAAGGTTTTTCTAAATGTATTTAAATAAATTTTGTGTGTAACTGCACAGATACATTTTTTACTAGATCCGTACCGCTCATCAAAACCTCCTAAAACTATCGACATACGACTTATTGTAATTTTTATGAGATTAACTTAAACAAGCCTTTTCATTACGTTAGAGTTTATTTCAATTGAAAGAGCCTTTGCAAAGCAGAGGCTACATCAGTGGTAATGTATTCCCAGATTAAAGGCTAGCTCCTTCCAAAATGATATCACCTTTAGAGCACTACCCATTGAAGGGTTGACGATGCATTCCATTCCAGATCTTTGATCTTTGTTGGGTTTTGCAAACTATTTTATACTTATAAACTTTATTTATGCAATAGATGATTCACCCGGTATTGCTAGAACATATATATTACACACACATTTATATATGTTTCTATGTATACATAAAACAAGTTAGAGTGAAGACGCATGGACCTGTACATGTATGTATGTATGTATATATATATATATATATATATATATATATATATATATATATATATATATATATATATACAATGTGTGCATGTATATATATATATATTATATATATATATATATATATATATATATATAAATATATATATATATATATATAATATAGTATATATATATATATATATATAATGGAGGCATTTTGTATAAAACCTAAGACACCACGAGAAAATTCTCAAGGGTTTTCAAAACTTACGGGTTAAAAATTCCCGCGTCCTTTTGCATTCCCCTTTTTAACCCCTAACCTAAGTTGACCACTGGGGCAACAGTTTACGTACTCAGAGAACGGGTCTAACAAATGATAACTCTACATTGCCCTAACGGACAATTTAAGAAATTTACCAAACAAAACGGAGATGCACGCTGATGGAGGCAGAATTTCCTAGAGATTTTGACTGAGATGTCGACCCAGGTGTTAAGTGTCTTCTACATATAATTTAATGCTAGCTGACCCCTCAGTTTGTCCTGTCGCTATCATGAAGTAGGAACCCGTTCTCTAAGGTTATCTTAATAAAGGTCTTTAGCTAACCCACCATGCTTCAACCATCCACCATGAAGTCTGTCTCATTACATGTATATGTATATATATATATATATATATATATATATGTGTGTGTGTGTGTGTGTGTGTGTGTGTGTGTGTGTGTGTGTATATGTGTGTGTGTATGTATATATATATATATATATCAATCTATGTATGTTTGTGTGTGCTTGCATATGTATGTTTAAATAGATAGTTTAAGAAAGTGTGAAGTACAAAATAACATTTTTGCTGGAGAATAAATAATTTTGTATCCATTTGTAACGTCTGAGAACTTGTGCCGGTGAATAATGATAATAAGCCATTCCAAACTGCGCTTGCTGATTAACAGTACTAATTAATGCACCACTGTGACTCGAAACCGGAAAATCCTGGTTAATTAAATCACTCGTTGTATACAATAAGAACGAATTACGCGTACGAATGGAAATGGTCTTTCACGGAATTATTTTCTGCACATTCTGTTTTTTCATCGAGGAGAATTTCCGTTGTTGTCCATAATTATTGCTAAACGCGACATTCTTCGAGTTAATTTATATTCCGTTTCTAGAATTTATCTTTGAAGATTCAGAAATATTTCCGAAAACGAATAAATTGATAGATTGTTTGGAGTTGTGTGCATCTTCGTGTTTTGGTTTTTTAGTAGAATATTTCAAACTTTTGACGTGTGATAAACAGGGAAATATATATAAAATGGAATAACTCAATTTGTTGAAAAAAATTCAAAAGTCGAGGTTTAGAAGCTTTAATTATATAATTATGTAGTGTGGGAACAGTTTACTGTTTCAGATAAAATATTTTACTTCGAGTAACTGCTGCGTAACATTAGAATTACAGATCGGGTCATTTTAACCCTTTTAAAGCTTTTTTCTGGAAATAACAGTTGTAAATTTTCAAATGTTTTTCCCTTATATAAATAATTTTTATATCAGTGGTGTTTACCAGTGCATAAATTTTAATCAATGGATATAATTAAAAAAGGGCTTACAGGACTATTTACATTTCGGAAAAATTATGTAGGAAGATCTTTAAAAACAACGGATTTCGAGCTTATTCTATCGACGATCACTTTCAGAATTTTCAAGCTGTGTTTTTGGGACCTTCACAAAAGTTACTCTTTACATTTAGCTAATACATTTATGCACATTATATTTTCACTGCATTCACGTATGTGCAGTGAAACATTATTTGATAAACCAGCACACCTTTCACCCAATATTTATTATTTTTTAATTTCAATTCTAGGGTATTGTGTACAATGTTGTTTGATATGCGTCCTGAAAATAGCATTATTTTATATTGAGAACTCTGCAAATTATAAGCAAAACACTTAGAGAAACTTGGGAATATTTTTATAAAAACCTTAATTTCTCCAGAAGTATACGTGCTATTCTCATAATAATAAACACAGATTTTTACAAGTAGCATCCTAATCATGTGCTAAAGTTTCAACGCTTTTCATACATTACTTTTTACAGGGTTATAAAAAACATATTAGTTTTTCTTTAATTTGTTAACGGTCTCCTATGGGGTTTCGGGAAAAATTCTTTGCTGAAATATATGACATATACCAATCTGTTTACATACCTGGGGTTTTAGGATAATTCCTTGAGTATTTTTCTAGATATTCAACAAAATGTCTAAAATCACAAGTGACCGTCATCATCGGCAATGTAGTGTATTAATATTACTGATAAAAATTGTAATAATAATTTATTTTATTTTATTTTCACCTTTCTCTCTCTCTCTCTCTCTCTCTATATATATATATATATATATATATATATATATATATATATATATATATATATATATATATATATATATATATATATATATATGTATGCATATATATATACACACACAGACACCGAAGAGCCATTACTATATCCATTATCTATTTATAATAATGGGCTCACCCAGGAACAAAACGACTGCATGTGCGCGGCTGATGTTGGAGTATATAAAGGGTTTATGCATTGTCTTTCCAAACATAAAGCGATTAGTGATATAATGGAATTTATCGGATGATAAAGGTCAAATCGTTATGGCTTGGCGACTAGAAACATCAATATCAAAAACCTCCAAATTTACCTGATATTAATCCAATAGAGCATTTGTGGTCCCACCTGGAAAACCTAATTTGTGCTGCCATACTACCTCCTTGCAATATGAGGGAATTGTAGGACCAGTTGGTGAGCGCTTGGTACTAGTTACCTCAGACTAACTATCAGTACCTTCTGGAGTCAATTCCAGGCCAGCTTCTGCCAGTTTTGAGAGCTAAAAGTGGTCCTAGATGTTATTAATAGGTGGTATAATGTAATGGCTGTTCAGCGTATGTATATATATATATATATATATATATATATATATATATATATATATATATATATATATATATATATGTGTGTGTGTGTGTGTGTGTGTGTGTGTGTGTGTGTGTGTGTGTAATAATATACAATAATATCAATATCTAATCCCGTAAAGGCTATTCAATATTATCCCTTTTCCCCCATTCATTATTCTAAATCTTAATTTCTCCTCTTTTCAAAGCCATGAAATTTGAACGATTAAGTCTTTCATTCCTTCAGCCGAACCCCGAAATTCTTTCTTTGATTCTCAAAGCAAAAAATGAAATGATATTGCTGGTATTTTAATAAGGAAGGAATAACTCTCCTAGGAAAATCTGTAACGATCAACAATAATAGTCATCTGGAACGCCACACTTTGGCAGATGTCTCAAATGAAAAGTTACTGTCTTTAAGCAATTAACTGTTGGCTCAGCATTTTCCTACGACACTTAAACTTCATGTAGTACTTGGTCCTCTCTCGCTAAAGGTTGGCTTTGTCAGATTTATGCAGAGAGCATTCTGACACTGTCCAGTTGAGATGCCTCTGTATTTTGTCCTACTTTGATAAGATGAAATAAAAATTACATTTGGCCACGACGACTGATGTGTTTCTGCAGGACAGAAGCTTAATGGGACTCTTGGCAACCCAGTATGCCGGGGCTGAGAAAAACAGCAATTTAAAATGGATTTTCAAGTATAAATATGGATCAGGTTTATCCCCATTGTTACACACACATACACACACACACACACACACATATATATATATATATATATATATATATATATATATATATATATATATATATATATATATATATATATATATATTAATGTGGTTTCCCAGAATACAGTGAAATTTCAATTACTTCTCTCCAAGGCTTTTGGGTTGACCAATCCTTATTTATTTAGATTGCCATTTTTAAGAACAAATCCCACGATGATGGGAAGTAAATTGGGAGCTTCATACATATAAGTAATATTACTATTGCAATTGCCCTATAAGCAGTGTTAAAATACATTATAAATTTTTCAGTATATATGCATAATTATGGTATTAAATATTCCGTAATAAACGTATCCCGCTAATTTTAAAATTTTACTGTGGCTGTGACTTGAATATATATCAGAAATACCTACGCCGTTGCTTAATTTCAAACTATGGACATCCTGATACATGAAAATTCACCGATTTTTAAAACAGAACTTATGTTAAGATGCCACTTTAAAAATGGTATCCATTCAAATTTTTATTACTATGTCTCTCTTAGTAAGTATGTCATATTAAAAAAAAAGTTCCGATGAATGATAGGAAGGGCCTATCTTAAATATCTAGTAACCCTATTTTTAATGGCGTCCTTTATAGAGACATTACTTATTGTAATGGATTTATAAACGATCTTAAACTGTCATTGTTAGAAAAATATTTCTCTCAACTATCTATCATAATATCCATGAGAAGCTTTAAAATAGATTTACATGGTTCTTCGCATTGTTTTGAATTTTATTATTCGGAGTAATTCGATAAAACGTTTTATAATATATATATACAACGGAAGGCTTTTTTCTCCAAAGGTCTTTTCGAATACTTTTTGGCACAATTACTTCCAAAATAAAATATTTGATCTAAAAAAAACTTTTCAATTTTTGACCTAATACTTTAGCTAATGTTTCTGCTTTTAATCTGCGTGTTATACTTTATATGAAATATATGGAATTCTTTTATTTACCTCAAATCATATTTTCTATATGAATCGCAAGTTTAATCGCGTCCTCCTTTCCTAAAATATTCAATAAAATCCTAAACAGGAAGTTTAGCAGTTTTTACAGTGAAATGTAGCAAAAATTAAATTTTGATGTACATAATTACATTCTGTTCTCTTAACCATATTATGTATTCAAAGTCATGATATATTTTTTTTAAATCACCAAAAATTATGCAACTCTAGTAAAGTTAAATTTGATGTGGGTAAAAGAAAAAGACCTGAGTACCCTAGGAAGGTTAATAGGTTAATAAATATATTGACAAAATTGACGACTTAAGTATGTGGACTTACACTTTCTGCTTTATGCAATATCATAGTATCCACTGGGGGTGGATTTAGAAGGGTTTGGATACATAAGGTGTAAATCTGTTGAACAGATCGATACACAGGATAAGAACTTTACTATACTCGTGTCAATTAATCCCTCGATGTTCGATTAATAGAATCCAAAACCTCCAGTTGATATGTTTGGAAGAAGTATACTAATAGTTATGCAAATTCACCGATTTCCACGCTGCGCTTACGACTAATTGCGTTTAGAAAAAAGTGTTTAAACACAGTCATAAGTCCGAAAAAGGATGCTTCAAACTGCGGAAGGTGTAACCTATCTAGATTCATTAAAATCTCAAAATTGAACTTTTTCAAGACTTTGATAGACCCGGTAGAACAGGTGCTTAAAAATGTAACTTCAATTTAGTGATACTACCAAAACACCCGATTGACTAGCGCTCGAAAAAATCAAAGTGTTTAATTTAAGCGACATTTTACACGGCTATTATAAAGAAAGTAATTTCATACGTAAAAAAGAGATGATGAAGGAATTTGCATAGGAAGGCGTTAAACCTGCAACCTAAGCTAATTAGCGTACGCTCATGTTAATATAAAAGGAAGGCTTTCGTTTCGGCCCTTTTTGTTTATTAAAATGGGTGGAATCTAATGCGGGACGAAATTTTAGAGGAAAAGAACGGAAGCCCAATAAATTTCCCATCCTCTTTCAAACTTTATTAAGAAGGTAATTTTAAAATGAAAAGTTTGATGAAAGAGCTTTATTTATTTTTAATATTTTGAACTTACACACACACACACACACACACACACATATATATATATATATATAAAAGGAGTTATAAGAACATTCCAAAAGATATTGATATTACAAAAGATTTTAAGTTAGGTTTATTAAGTGGAGAAGATTACATTTTTTTCTAATAGGAGGGGAATCGATAACATTTACGAGACTATTAGGACACTTTCATTTTACTATATTGTGTAGTTAAAGAGTGAATTAAAGTTGATTGCCATTTTATTAGATCACAAAAAATATTGTGTTTTTAAATGGTATGATGCGATGTCGTTTCCTAGAAATAAATTTTCTCCGGTTAACCTATAGTAAAATTTAACTTATAGTAAATTATCACATATTTTCCCGACATGACATTATGATCAGATGAAGATGTACAGAAAAAAAACACTACGATAGACAGCAACGAATGCAGAGGGAACATTTTTATGTCAACATACATTTTAAAATATGTAGTTGTATTTCAACAAAAATGGAAATATTAAATTGTATTTTAATTTCAACCTTCAACAATAGTTTATGTCCCTGGAAATAATCTCATGTTGTTGTATAACATAGCGATAAATTTAACCCCGTGCGTGTACGCACGCAATGAAAGCAGTAGCATCTGCATAAGGTTTAATCCAGCATTAAATATAGTTAATGACCAGTTAAAACTAATTCCTCACTTAATAAAGATGGTTGAAACGGTAAAATTGCAACGAGGATATTAGTCTATTTGAAATTTGATTTCGGGATGATTTAATTAAAAGTGAAAAATAACGAGATAAAAGTATATGTCGAAGAAATATCTTCAAATTAGAAATCGAATATTTTACGTTTCTTTAATGAAAAATTCTATAAAGATCTGAATTCACTTATAGGGGTAGAAACAAGAATAGAAAGTTTTAAACCTTAATCGCTTATCGTAAAAACGTGTATAAAAGATTTATATATTACTCACCTGTAATTGTTTCGGTCAATACCATAAAGGGCAAATGTTCTGACCCAACATATTATGCTGACTCCGATTTTAATGATCTTGTAATTAACAAGTACATCTAAAGTTAAAGTTCAAATAGCCTATCTTGTCCTTAAATATAGATCGACATTATGGCTAATCACCTTTATAATATTTCGAAAGTTTTCCTTTTAAATCCCTTATAGGGAAACTCGCATTATCATCAAGCTTATCTATGGAGCCTCCATCTCAATCCATTGAAAATCAATTCCTCTTGCGATAAGATTTCCAGCAATGTGAAATTTCATTCTGCCATTTTAATGAAAATACCCGATTCCACGCTGAAGAGGAATGCTGGGATTTTTAGTTAAATAGGACTGCAATGAAATATCGAAAGTCGTGAAAAATGAGCTACCAACTTCTAGTTCCTTAGGTTAATGAAGCGCTTAGATAGCGCCTCAACCAAAAGTCATCTCAACTCTAATCCAGAGGGTGGAAAGGATTATCTCTACCCTTTGAGGCCCACATTCCATTTCAAGAGTCGATATGTTTAGAGGTAGGGTAACAAACTGAAATTTATGCAAATCGACTACACATTTAAGAACATTTGTGAAACTACAGTCCAGAAATCAATTTCCTAAGAAATTGGGATTAATGCGAAAAAAGTTAAAATAGTTCAAGATTGTTTTTATTATTATATTCCTTAACAAGCGAACGCTTTAATTTATAAATAAATCGGATGTTTGAATAAGGAAAATATATTTTAAATTTTAAGATGAGATTTTTTTTTCTAAGAATGTTGTAGGAGAAGGAAAATATGTATCAATATTAATCTTACAATTTTTGTAAGTATATCTTATAAAATGTATTGTGCATGTTTTGATACTGGAAGATAAAGAGTGAAAATTAAATTAAACATTTAATACAGTTGTTTTAAAATTTGTTAAGTAATCTTATTCACTTATTGCCCATCTCACCCAATATTTTTTTATCCAGTACAGCTATAAATATTATTTTTGTTTGTTTGTTTGCTTGAGTCATTGTTTTGCAATACAATTACTTATGAGACTGGAACCCATTGATTATAACTGATTCAAAAAGCAATAACCAACAGCGCCAGCAATTGCTTTCAACTTTAAGAATGCTAGTAGGAAAGAAGGGGCTTAGTTTTTGACTATCATACATATAACTGATTAAAACTGTGTATTTAAAAACTCATAAAAGTATTTTAAAAATACTAAAGTGTGTTCGCTGTTGTAGCTTATTATGAAGTAATCTTTTTATGCTGTTAAAGAGAGTTATATTATTTTTGTAAGAGCTTCATCAAAATCATTGTCATAGAATCGTCATTTTATTATTTTAAATAATACTTAAAGGAAGAAATATGAAATATTTGCTGAGAACACAAAAGATATGGAAAAAGTAAAAGATAAAGTAAAATATTGTCAAACGATTTTATGGTCTAACTGAAACGCATTCAGTCATATTTGTTTGTCGAATGCTTTATATTTATCCTACCTTACAATAATCATCAAATATATCAGTTACATTATCAGTTATCCCTTTCATCAAGATTATTAAGAAAGCAGCACTATGTATTGATAAAAAAAACTGTAAAGGGCACACGAAAGACACACTTTAGTTGTGGATCACAGCCTTCTACTTTCTAGCGGCAAAATAGTTTTAAAATTATTATGTGGTTGGACTAACTAATGCAGCTAGGGTTAAGAGTATGAGTGCTTTTAAAACATTTAGTAGTTCATTCGTTCTTCTAACCGCTGTGTCAACACCTGCAATGAATAACAACTAAGCATCATATACACTGCATTAACTCTCTGAAGACCGTCAAACGGTTTCAGAATATGTCTCTAGAAAATCGTTGCAGCGAAGACAGAAAAATAATTTTTTCTCCACGGTCTTGACTCCAATGAACTTTTTTTTTTGACTTTGTAGATTTTGTTAAAAGTTTTCATACACATCATTGCATGACTCTTCTGTAAATAAAGATCACCTGGCCTGATGAGCAGATACGTAAATCAGATATGTGAAGTTTTTATCATTTAACATAGGAAAAACAGAATTTTTTAGTTTAGATTTAAAATTAGATTTTATTTCATTCTGAATGCTCTGGCGATAAAATGTCTTTTTCCGTCTGTTTTCCACTGGATATTAAATCATATTTAAAGCACGGGATATAAAACATATGGGCCTGTTGGTGACGCAATATCTTTCTAACTCTCTAAGTTATCTTGAAAATTCTGAATACTAAAAATAATATGACTGTTAATAGAATGAACAATAAGTTTCAAAGTATATTACGGAAATCATTTTTATAAATTATCGGGAATAGCATATTTTTCAATTTATCATGGTAGTTTTAACATTTTACATATGTAGTTCAAATCATTTATGGTATTTATCCTTTAAATTACGATATTATTCACTCTAAAGTTCAGATATACTTCGCATGATGCATTATTATAAACAATGAATATGCAAAAACATTCTATTATTTTTTCGTAACTACAGTATGTTTCGTCAACTCGGTAATTATTAAAATACTAAAGAAGGTTTTGAATGTTGGTCTCTAAAGCACCAGGTTAAAAACCATTTATCTGGAATAATTTCTTTCATAAAGTTTTCTCTCGACACAAGGTGCACTGTCCTATTAAGCAGATACGCTTTTTAGAAAAATTATCTTCATGAAAAGGTATTAACAGCTATGTTTCCTAGTTAAATACCGTCTCAAATTTTTTCCAATGGTACTTATAATAATGACATTATAAAAAAAGGAAAAGTTCTTATCTAATTCTTCTCGGGGAGTCATTACGTTACACTACATTTTATGCAATATCTCCATGTAGAAAACAGTTTGATAATACGTTGAATAAAACCCCGTAAAAATGTTACTCTTTTTGTGCTCCATGCGTTCAAAATAAATTTCAAAATGCTATTATAATGTTTTCACTCTTGAATGGAAAGAATATAAAAACTACTTTTTCGTAAATACAAGCGCGGTTATTCAAGCCACGAGGTGAAAAAAATCCACTTTTTCTGGTTAAATTATGATACTCTAAGGGAAATGTTCTTTATTTTTTACACAAAAAGGAAGAATAAAAGTGTTAATTGAGTTCAAAACGATCCCTATTGTTAAAAAATGGAAAATCGAAATTAGTTTTTCCTTGTTCTTTTCTGCACTATTATGTCATAAAAACTCGGGAGAAATATAACATTGTTTTCGAGTTGAAAAACGAAAAAAGAAACTTAGTGTAAAATTTTATTTTTTTGAATATTTTGATCTAAACAGGGAATATTTATCATTTTTCATCAAAACGGTTAGAAAGTATTATTTTAGTTTTAAAACATGTTATCCAAATGTTTAAGCAACAAAAACCTCTTCAAATATCTCATGAACTAGCATGTATATTTACTCATAAAAGATATTAATATACATATTGCCGAATTAATAGAGTAGCCAAAAAAATATTTTCTTAAATGTAGAGGATCAGTTTAAGTTTTTTACTTTTTCTTTTCTTTCTCTATACAAAAACATACAATGCTAAAATTATTTATTAATCATTATCATGAATTGTTACCATTACCATGAAATAATACTCTTTAAAGTCAACGGAGAGAATTTATTTTGTATTGTAGAATTATATAATATACTAGACGACCCGACAAACATTGTCTTGTTTTAACGCTCTAAATCCAAAAATTGTAAAATGTTTTTAAATAAATTATAAATTGGACCGTTTTGATGGAAAAGTAAGAAAAAAAATTATTTTTAAAATACTTGACTCAACCACGCATGCAGTCATCAAAAGCGTAATTAGATTAAATTAAAATTCCCACATCGCTTGTACCGGGATCCGATCCTGGGATTTCTCGTACTGAGCCCGTTGCGCTGACCACTGCGCTTTGGCAGATATTTTGGCAGCGAAGGGTTTCAAGCGGCATTATAATAATCTCAATAAGCGCTCATTTCTGGATTTTTAATAAAAAAAACATTTTCTATCGGATCAGATTGTGAATCTAAACCATTCTCGAATCAACTTAATTACATACACAAAATTTCATCAAAATCAGTCCAGCCGTTTAGGAGGAGTTCTATTACAAACACACGGACAGAAGAATTATATATATATATATATATATATATATATATATATATATATATATACATATATATACACATACATATATATATATATATATATATATATATATATATATATATATATATGTCTCATAGTTGTGAATGGATTTTATATAATCACAGAAATGACTGTTAGAAAGAGGAGTGGTTAATAATCTATCTCTAGAATTATCAGATTCCATAAAAATTATTCAAGTTCTCAATAATAGGTAAAAATACAATGTCTAATTTAATAACATTTTCTATCTAATATTCATTGTTAAGAGTGCGCAATAGTACCATGATTGTCATTGTGTCAACATTGCAGTAGTTTCAGGTAAAATGTGAAATATAGGCATCCTAAAACATGTCTAGGCATTGTATAGAGTTTTTAGTAACTTTGAAGGGAAAGTATTTCATACTTTACCTATCCTAACAACATGCCTCGTATTTACAAGGGGAAGATTTTCGTTACTTTTTATGTGTAAAACTACTTTAAAAATGATATACAACAATGAGAGTTTAAAAGAAAAAGAATATTAATTATTAAGAAACACTTTTTTTATATTAAGATTTGATACAAGGATAAGTCTAGAACATCTAAAATAATGTTTAGAAGTTTGTAGTCTAATCTCTAAATAATGTAGATTTTTATTTCTTTCTTTTGAAAACTATGTTATTTAGGAAAGAATGTTTCTCAGTGTAGAGATATATATGATTTTAAAAGTAATTAAAAGTTTGGGTACTACGGAGAGAAATTTTCAGCGGTCTATAAGTTCAATGAGTAAAAAATTATCAACTATGTCAAGTTTCTTAAAAACATGCTATATTTTTCTACTGAATTAGAATGTGAACCTACAACTCACTTCTAATTTCCTTCTATCTTATTATTTGTTATTTTCTGTCTTTAATATTAGTGCATGGGACTCGAATGACTACTTTGTAAAATTAATAAAATTCAATGAATAACTATTCTACAAGTAAAATATGTAATGTAGATATTCTACTTTATACCTAGGTTTTATAAAGAAAAACTGGCTGGTTAAATAAAATGTATAAAATTTTCAAAATATTTTCTACTCTGCGTACTCAAAGAGTGCATATGGTCCAGTGGTCATTCCATCGACATCCAGAATGTTATTTGGACTTTGTGTGGACATCTGTAGGATGTAAATTTATTGTAAAGGTTTATATTGATTTAATAACTCTAAACAAAACACTTACTTGAATTAAAGACATACACAAGATTATGTTAAACGATATACATTAAAGATCACGTTCAAGGTAATTTAAAAAATTATCTGGCTACTTTATCTTCTAAAAATGTACAAAACATTTTTAAAGACTAATTCTTGATCATTTTGATGAAAATAATAAATATCCTCGTGTTAGACGAAAACAATTCACAAAAGTAAAATATCTCGAGATTTAATTTTATTGGTTTCGAGATGAAAACAATGTTTTTTTTTTTTATTATTTCTCCAAGATTATGTTACCATGTACAGGAAAGAGCAAGGGAAAACTAATTTCGACTTTTCATTTTTCAACAATAGGGATTTTTTGGAACCCAATTAACACTTTTCATCTGCCTTTTAGAGAAGAAATAAAAAAAAAACCTTTTCCCTTAGAGTATCAGAATTGGACCAGAAAATTTTAAGAAAAGTATTTTTTTGCTCTGTGCTCGAAATACCTATTCGCTTCTATTTATGGAAAAGTATAATTTCCTAATGTCTTTAATGCTAGAGTGAAATGAATTATTATAATATTTTGAAACTTATTTCTTTTGCATGCATAAAGCGGGGGGAAATTACGATCTCTAAGGAGGATTTTCTTTCAAATCTTTCTTATTTAGTGGCAATGCCTGGTGCGATATAACTCCAAATTATTAGAAAATAATTATATGCGTTTTAAAATTCTATTGTAATAATATGTACAAAACGAAAAAATGAGACTGTATTTGCTAGCAAAAACAAGTTTAATGGCTCTTAATTAAGACAATTTTATTCAATTTTTTATTTTAAAAGGGTTTACTAAAAATTGTGCAAGTAGAAAATTTCTTACAATTGTTTGACATTATTTGACAACAAAAGATGTGAATGCATTTATTTAAAGCATGTAGCTTTTAGGGGTTGAAGAAGTCTAGTAGTCTTACACAAACATTTAATATATTGATAGGAAAATTATTTCAATTCACTAAGCACTTCATGGTTCATTCGGCAAGGAAGTTAACTGGGGAAATTGTGGATTAGATCCCAAGGAAGGAAGGTTGCCTAAAAATATTAATTTTGATTTGAATTTGCTCTATGCTTATTTACTTTAATTATGCAAACTTACGTTGTCCCTTTCTTTTGCGGGCTTTCTCAGTCTGGAATATTCCATTAACGTCCTTATATGTATCAAAAAGTTGCAGGATGATCAAGTATTAAGTTGATGTCGAGTACTTTTGTGTCCATTTATCTGACTACATTCACTTCATCTACGTGACAATATGATAGACTTACACGAAATATTCGCACATAAATATACATTTAAACTAATCAGCCAAAGGCTTTTCCAGAGAACACTCCTAAAGCTCTGATTAATGTAATACGAACCCACCCAAAAAAGCACACAATTTATCATATACATTGCAAATACGTATCACTCAAATATTTGAAATGATCAGACATGTTTCGCAATGTATAAGATATCAATTACCTTTATGGTCTGGCAACTTTGTAAGGTAATTTTTATTATGTTACATAATCATTGCGAAGTTACATCCATGATAGGTTAATCTTATGTACATCCTTATTTGATATATTGACGAAACCCTACATCAACATTCCTGGTATATATTTAAAAAAATGTATTAAAATTGCCCCTCCCCACCGTTGTTATTTTTCATTTTTTATCTCGTTTGTATTAGGGGTTAGTAATATATATATATATATATATATATATATATATATATATATATATATATATATATATATATATATATATATATATATATATATATACTTATTACACTTCTCACTAATTTCCTCATTTTTCCTTTCCTAGCCATCTAATATCTTATTTAAAAGGAGTATCAGCGACTTGAATTCTGCCAACCCATTTCCCAAAACTAACTCTGAAATAAATGCAGATTTTTGATATTTTTGTCCAGTCGACACATCTCCGAGCTGTCCAGGCGAATAACTCGATCCTACAATGACGAGAACTCTGACTAAGCTGTTGGTTTTGGGGGGAAATAATTCGTCTCTTCTCGCTGTTGGGCCGACTTTTTTAATAGCAAAGTGTGATCATTCCCTTCTCTGCTCTTTCCAGAGTAACATGTCGTTTTCTTAGATCTAAATAAGTTAAGTTTCATTACGGACTCGCTGCTTCTTTACATGGTGCCACGACTCCTTACGCTAGTTGCTTAGGATTTTCTTTGCCCAGTAAGCCCGGTAAAGAAAAAACAATAGGGGCTAAACTTTCTCTTAATTTCATATTTTCATGCAACCGGCTGGTTAACTTTTCTGTCCACTGGTCACATATTACAGCTGTCTCAATAAAATAGTTAGTTGACTGCAATTTACTTAGGGTTTGCCCATTGCAGGGTAGACCCTGGTTATTAAAAATAATGGAGATTTGTATTGGCCTTGTATTGTTGGATAATTCATGTGTAGCGGCGAGTTAAAATTCGCACGTTACACACACACACACATATATGTTTGTGTGTATGTGTATATATTATATATTTTACTAACATAAATTATAAATATATATATATATATATATATATATATATATATATATATATATATATATATATATATATATATGGGCGAGATTCATCGAAAAGCACAACACATTTTATTTCTGGTGACGATACATCAAATCTATACAACAGACAAGACAGTATAGCACATGATGCACACACACTTTTTAAGTAGGGATTTCTCAGGTAAAAAGACTACGAATAATCCCTAAGAACATTGATCACTTGATAAAAATACCCATGTTTAAAGAGAACGTGTTTACTATTGGCTAAAGGAGTACAGCCAGAGGCTGAATTACGTGTATAGAGTATCTGGAGTGAAAAATCAGAATTACAGCGCAAACCCCAACGTAATTTATGAACGGAAGTTATTAAATTAATATTAGAATGTGTAAATAAGGGATTTTAATATTATATATATATTTATATAATATATCAAAGTTATTTAACTTCAATATTTCCTTAAAAACCTCCTCTCTCCCATTCTAATTCCTTTAAATCTTTTTTCCCAGCATCTAAATAATTTAATCAAAAGAGTATTTTCCACTTAACATTCTTCCCAAAGCTTTCTATCCTAAAAATGTAAACTTTCTGTCTATTCAGCACGTTTCTCAGATGTCGGCGGCAAATGGTTTCGCATTTTTGTTGATATTGCATTTAATTTGTTTATTAAGGTTTTTTTTTACCGTGGGAAAATTCTTTCTGTCTTCTCTCTTGGATGCACCTCTGTTCGATCAGAGTGATCTCTGTGGCTTTCCTTTGTCTATCGTTCAGTAGAATAGATGTCCGTTGTAGCTGCTCTAGAATAAAGTTTCAATTAGACTTATGCCGTTCTCTCCAATGTCTGCCTGACTGCATCTTTATTGCTTCTGGCTGTTGAGCTCTCTCCTTGTCCAGTAGTTTATAAAAAATGGATTACATATATATACATATATATACAAAATTATAAAATTATATATGGGATAAAAATTGTTATATATATATATGTATACTATGTTATATATATATGTGTTTTCGAGATACCAAGAGTGTCTTAAGCGAGAAAACTAGAAAAATGCATCATAAAAGATATTTTAATCTAGCAATATTTTTTGCACCTCTAAACTGTATTTTCATAAATATAATGAGTTATTTTACGATTACACTTCAACTGAGCATTTTAACTTAATCTAGAACATATATGTACGAAATATCTAACATATTAATCTTAAGAATAATTTATATGGGTTTAACACGAAGGAAAATGTTTGGTATAGTTGTAAACTAAAGAAAATTTAAATAATTTTCCATTAGTTTACTTTTTTATTTCTAATTATTAGTGTTTTTTACCACTGAGCCAGTACCATGCAGTGACGCGATTAAAAATATAAGAAAACAAATACCCACATCACAGGTCGGAGTCTTATTACTTTTAATAATTTTTAAAAGAAATTTAGATTTTTTTTCAAAATACAATCTACTGCTTCGTACTTTTGGATAAATCAGCGCTTGTTTAAAAAATAGTTTAGGATTGGTTAAGTATATGTTTCGGGTATCGCAGACAAAGAAAAAGGAAATATTCTATTTTATATAATTGTACAGATTGCTTTTCAAAATATAAAAAATTGCTATATACAAATTATCAAGAAAATAGTATCCTTTTATAACAGAATAATTATCATTAACTTACAAATTCAACAGAATCAAGCTTAACACTTAAAATCATATAATATTATAATTCTAGTGATTTATTGGTTTGAAAGAAATTGAAACCTTTCCTTTCTATCTTTTAAACCAGTAATATGATTTTTATAGCAGATTTATTAAAAAATATAATTGAATTCACAAGAGAAAATGCTTTTTAAAAATTATTTTTACCCCCTAAAAAAGAACATAACATTTTTTTTTGGACATTTTCCTAGTCGATTACGATAATAAATATTCCCCTCTTACACCAAAATCTTCTAAAATAATATTTTCCGCTGTTTCATATTTTTCGAAATTTTTTTTTTCAGGAGGAAAACAATGTACTAGTATTTCTCCCGAGTTTTGTTGACATAACAGTTCAGAAAAGAACAAGTAAAAACTTATTTCGATTTTCCATTTTTTAACAATAGGGATCGTTTGTTACTCAATTAACACTTTCTTTTCTCCTTTTAGGGAAGAAATAAAGAACTTTTCCCTTAAGAGTATCATTTTTTAATCAGGAAAGTGAAAAGATTAAATTTTTGACCTCAACTTGAATAACTACATGTTTGTATTTACTAAAAAGTGTAGTAATTTAGTATTCATTCTACATTAAAGAGGAAAAATAACGATAGGATATTCAAACTTATGTTCTGTGCAAAAAGATAGTATTTTAAAGGGGGATTTCACTTTTCGTACTATTAAAGTAATTTTTACTTAAGAATAATGCATAAAATCTAAATTAATAATTACAAATATAAATAACAATTCCAAAGCAGAGTAGTCTGAAAATAGTACCCCTAAATAATATCACTGTTATATTAAGAACCAACATAGACAATTTTGGACGTTATTTACAAAAACAAATAACTGTTGATGCTTGCTTTTAAATCAATCATAGTTTTATAACAAATATACGAGTGTTTTTCTAATAAATTAAGAATTTACAAAATACATCAAATTTGTTTCACTTTGTTATTGTATAGGTTACTGTATTTGATAAAAGATTACAAATAGTTTCTTCCTTCCTCCTCCCCGTAAAAAGAAATTCTAGCTTAGTTTACTTACTACTTCATAACATAAAAAAGGTTTTTTAAAATAGAAAAAAACAAAGATAATTTAAAAAATTTAATCGACAATAATAAATATTCCCAGTTTAGACCAAAATATTTTACTTTAATAAAATATTCGCTGTGTTTTCTTTATCGTGTATTTTAAGATAAAACCAACTTGCTTCTGTTTCCCTGGAATTATTTTGACATTACAATACATTAAAAGAAGAGGCAAAAACTAATTTGTTTCTCCTTTTTAACAACAGGTATTCATTAAACTCAATATTTTTGTTTATCCTTTCAGGGAAAATTTTAAAACAACTTTTTAATCAAAGTATCATAATTAAATCATAAAAATTCAGAAGTGATTGTTTTTCTGCTTGCGGCATGAATAGTGTAGGCTTGTATTTACGAAAAAATTCTACATTTTTTAAAATATCCGTTCCAGGGTAGAAAAAATAATTGTCGATAGCATTTCGAAATTTATATCGTGCACTTAAAGTGCACAATATAAATTTTTATTTTACAATTTTTTATGGATTTCCGATTTTAAGAGGTTTCTAAGAAAAGTATTGCCAAACTTTTTCTAACTTATACACAAATCTACAATCCTCAAAACAATGAAAATATATTGTAAGTCTTATATAATAGCGGTAAAAGCGAAATATTTTCGTAAAATAGAAGAAGAGTCTTAAATACAAATTATTTTCGGCGGATACAAAATTTGAGTTTGATGTCAAAAACGAAGCTTTAGCGGCAGCAAATGACATATTGCTTCCACCTTAATGAAAGACAAAACGGAAAAAATTATCCACATTCAGTAAGTGCACTGGTAAGTGCTGATACGTCAACGGAGTTGTTTAATTGATTTAGAGGCTTAGAAAGTTGTTGGGCGGTTAGAGGGGGCTCAGACATAAGCCGAGCTAGCAGAAGCTATTGGAGTTTCACATAGTTTCCTTATTCGAAATGGTATCCTGATCTGTGTCCGATTATAGGAATGAGATCTTCAGACCTGTTGTTACTTACGCTGCAGGAGGAGATGACGTCAGCTTCATATAAATGAATGACTAATCATTATGCTAATTAGGTGAAGGATTTCCTTTTCGAGAATGGAATGGCCAGTGTATTCCTCGCACGTGAACTCGAGAGAACATGTTTGAAACATGCTAGGCAGACGAGTTGCTGCCCGCGATCCCCCTCCACTAACTCTCCAAGAGAGGAAGAGTTTCTGGAGGTATTCTGTGAGTTTTTCCGGAGAAGTGGGACAGAATACCAAAGATCTTCATTAATAACCACCTTATTTAATCCGTGTCTCGTACCTGTTCAGTGCTGCTAGCCGTCCGGGAAAACCATACATCCTACTAAAAATGATTTTATTTTAAGGAAACTTTTTTTATTTAATGGTTTTTTCTCATATGCAGAATTTGTGTTTGTTTTTTGCTTTTCTACCGAAATGCTTAATAAAATGCGCTACTTCTGCCAAACATGTGTAAGTTTTTCTCATATAGCCTACCACGTCTGTCGATCCTGTATCAATCATCTAAATAATTCCCCATTCGCAAGATCCACGCACAGCCTCAATGCATTTTAATTGTTTTGAGCAGTGTAGAATAACATGACTCCCAAAGATAATTATATGAGAGTTTTATCGTTTTAACATGCAATTATTATAACAAGTACCAAGATAGAACTTTTTGAAACAGCGTGTAATTAGGAAGAGTAACTGTTAGTAACTGTGTTTTTAATAAACGTCATTTGATCTTATTTCATTAATTAACGTATGTTTCGATTAGTTTACGCTGATAACTTTGAAGAAAATGTTTGCATATTTATTGAGCATTAGAAAAGACTTGAAGAATGAAAAAAAATTAACTTGTGATTATCTACACCTCAATATTTGTGAATATATATATATGAGTGTGTTTGTATTTATACGTATGTGTATATATAAGTGTATATTTATGTGTTCACTTATGCATATTCTATATACTTATACAAAAACACACGTACACGGTAAATTTAGAGTTAAGAATGGGGTTTTTTGTTAAAATTAACTAGGATTCTTATACTTCATTATATAAAAATAACAAATAAAATAAAAGATGTTTGTTTTATTTTGTAAATAGTTCAAAACTTCAAATGCATGTTTATAAAATTTTATTTCAAATGATTTACTATATTTAAAAATATATAAAATATCTTTTGATACTTTGTGATTCGGTATTATAAATATTTTAGTGAGATATGTTGCTACACAATTCGTGAGAGGATATCTAATTTATGAAGTTTTAACTACTTGAAAATAAACCACACTTTTTAAAACTAAACACGTCCCCAAGAGTTTTTAATGAAAATAATTACATATTCTCCGTTTAGACAAAGATATTTCACAAACATAAAATTTTCGCAATTTTTCTCCTTTTTATGTTTGGGAAAGAGAATAAAAAATTTGCTTTCGTTTCTCCTGAGTTCTGTTGATATAACGGCAGCGTAAGGAACAAGCGAAAACTAATTTCGATTTTCCATTTTTTAACAATAGAGATCGTTTTGAACTCAATTAACACTTTTCGTCTTTTTTAAAGGAAAAAAACTTTTGTCTTAGAGTATCATAGTTTAACCCGAAAAATTGAAAGGTATTTTTTTTCACCTATCAGGTTGGATAACTATGCTTGTGTGTAGAAAAATATGTAGTTTTTAGCTATTGCTTTTCTTTTAGAGTAGAGAAAATCCTAATAACATTTTGTAATTTATGTTACAAGTATATTGGAGAAAAAGTTACCATTTCTACGGAATACCTATGAGCGTATTATCAAACTCTTTCTTACTCAGAGGAATGCGTAAAATCTGGTGTAGTATAAATGCCTTTAGGAATACGATTATATCTTTTTTTTGTTTTTGTTTTAATTAGTACTAACCGAGAAAATATTGATGTCATTTAACTAGGAATAAATGTCAATACTTTTTGACAAAAATCAATTTATTTGGTTAAAAATGAATGAGGGACTTTGTTATTATCCAAAGCTTTAAAAAAAGTTCGGGTAAAAACAGTTTCATTTTCAGATTGAGACTGAAAAGAGTTTTAATATTTGACAATTCAGGTACTTGCATTTTATAGGATTTTTACTATTAAAACAATCAGTTGATATCGTGTTCATTTCGAGATTTAAATGACAACTAATTTTACGAATTTACTTAATGGACTTTCTGATGCCAAATTTTCTCTGAGAATTCTAGGTTTATATTTCCCTGAAGTGTGATCTGTGATCAAGAAGGAGACGCAGAAATTTATTTTTTGCATTCACTATTCGAGATTCAATATACTTATCACTACGTTTATTTGTTTTCAAAAAAGATTAAATTTTATAATTTTTTTACAGTTATTGTATTACATATTTTTATACCTCTTATAAATTTACGTAAACTTTCGAAAGAAAGAAAATTTATTTAGTTTTAAGACGACACGTAGATCGAAATTGTACAATCACTCAATCGGTATCTACGGAAGAATATGTGTGTGTAAAGTTTTGCATAAATGATAAGTATAAAAAACAATTTCAAAGAATGAAATAGATTAAGTTGATCTCCGAACTATTAAAAAGAAATTAAAAGAACCTGGATTCAGTTTTCTGTGATGCACATAAACAGATATATAGTTTACAGAGAGAACATTCCGTACCTTTGGCATCCAATTCCGTCACCTATACAGTATCCAACAGTGAAAAATTAATAAAAATTAATTTTTAATGAACATTTATATTTTGAGATACAATACACTAAGCTGATATTAGAATTATTAAGAAAAAAATTTAGAAGTTGCTATATCATATCTTTCAACAATTTTAGCGTGATGTTCACTCAGACAGATTCGAATCTATCATTTTATTATATAGCTATTGCTGTCAAAGAAAGCGATAATAATAAGAAAAACTAAATTTTTAGATATAAACAATTTCTTGAAAATGTTTACGAAAATATTGCTTATATCATTGTAATTACTAAAAAAGAATACAGAGAAAAATATTTCTATTCATTTTTCTATGGAAGCGGTAAATGTCTAAGAATTTGCACTGTTACGAAGTTTTAACGAACATTTAGTTTTTTAGGATTTAAAAAAAATATTTTTTTCATAGGAATAGAGAAAAAAATGAAATACTTCTTTACTAACAATTTTTGCCAAATGTTTACGAAGTACTTTTTACGTTATAGAGAATTTTTCTGTCAGAGAAAATTTAGTAATTCTTTGTTGTTACTGTACTTCATTTTTATACGACTCTATAAGTAAAAATGTTAACAGGAATAATATTTGTTTTCTGACAACACTTTAAAACGCTCAGTTTATGTAAGAATAGGATATGTCAAATTCAGATTGAATGTCGACATTCAATGCATGTCACATATCTGTTCTAGTAACGTTATTGCCCAGAGTATTTGTTACACAAGACATCAGTGAACAGATTGATATAAAGAGTTAGCCCTTTTCAGAATCTTCAACAAAAACATTGTTGAAATTACGGATATCTTTTTCTGTAGAAATAAAAAAAAGGAAAAGAAAAAATTTCACATAACATGTTTTTTGTCAAATCATTCATAAATATTTTTGATAAATATTCGGGAAATTATTAATATTTTTTTGTTACTGTAGGTACCAAACGAACTTCCAGAATAAAATTAGATTCCACTTTCCTATATTTTTCCCTATTTCTTAGTTATAATATACTGTAGGTAAGAATGTATACTGCAAAGAGATAGGATTTAGTTTCCTACATCACTTTAAATAGTTTCAGTGTACTCCTTCAAGGAAAATTTTTGAGTCGGAAATTAACTAAACACTTAATTTTACAAGCTATGTTTTTTAATGTATATTGGACTGTTTTTATAAACCATAGTCATGTAAAAACATACTAAATTATAAGAAAAGTGAAAAGTAAAAAGTGAGAATGATTACAAAATGTTTAAAAATAAATTGACTGGAGATTCAGTACGCAAAAAGAGAATTGTTCCTTCAAAGTTGTTGAGGAAAGACTGGAAATTCTATGGCTGAGTTCTAGAGCAAAGGAATAGAGATATAAGAGTTGGAAAGTCAAGAAATTTGCGTTTTAACAAAATACAGCACTGTGTCATAAAGGAATTGCATCATTGAAGTAATTTACGACAATGACAAAATCGCAAAACATTCAGAGCAGTTCGAACCCTATTGAGTACAATTTATAACCACTACGTAACCACTAAGTTCTCGATAATGTGATAAGTTTGATGAGGTGGTATCCTGGAAGGAAAACTTGATTTTAGCTTAGAAAAACGTTTCATATAAATTCCTGTATAAGAATATGTATACTTGTCCAAATAGCCAATTACCTGTTGGAATAGGAGTTTGGAATCTGAAGGTAAATATTGAAAGCTATTTTAATTGACAGGGGTTCATCAGCGTGTTATCATGGATGGCCGATATGAAGACAATCTGAAATTTTAGAGTTGTCAAGAAGGATAAGCAATAAGCATGCGTGCTTATGTATGTATGTATTTTTAACCTAAAAAACTAATCAATGAAATTAACTCTATCTTGAAATAGTTTTCGGTCTATTCAATCCTTTTCTGACTTGGTGACTTAGTGAATATCTTTTGTTCTTTCTATCGGATTGGCGATCCCGAAAACATCAAAATTAATTCCTGATTCAATCAGAACTTCTTGTATAATACTTTATATAAATAATTTCGCTTCCACGTCCCTAAGGATCACCATGTTATTAAACATTATTAAACCTGATTGGCTGGGTCCCACGTCCATATATTCTGATGTACGGGTATTTCACCCCAGAAGTCATTGAGAGATGTACTACAAGAAACACCGTTTCTCTTATCTAGAATTCTTTGTTTTCTCACTACGGTTTTACTTACCACTGCACCTAAGTAAATATGGATTATCTTCCTTTTATGAGCTAAATTGCCCAACACACACGCACACACACACACACACACACACACGCACATATATATATATATATATATATATATATATATATATACATACATATATATACATACATACATACATATATATACACACATATACATACATATATGTTGCACAAGATGTTGGGGGAAGCATGCCAGGCTAGAATTCAGACATGCATGGTTAGATAATAACGTCCGAAATCTCCTACAATACTTTGGGAACGTGCAGAATCTGTCTGTGAGTCTTGATATCATCGCACTATGGGGTCATCAGGTGGGAGAGGGGTTTAGAATCGGGAGTAAAATCCTCCTTTACGTTAGGTACTTCAAAAGGAAGGGATTCTCCGCATTGGTATCGAGATAGCATTGCATTCGTCAGGGTATGGAGACTATATAGGACTAAAATAAAAATTTATTCTGTAAACATCACTTTCCATCTGGTCAGGATGAAAGTGAGTGTCAGCCTACCCAATTATAACATTACCCGAAATATTTCACTGCAACGTTCGTTTTTATCTCTGCCCTTTCCCTGTTTGCTGCTGTTTCATTCTCCGAAACAATCTATAAATAAAAAGGATCTCTTTCCGTGTGTAATTTGTGTTTTAAATACGATATTCGCTCCCGTCGTGAATCAAAGGCGAAGAAAGGCACTGTTGGCAAATTAGAACGAAGAGATTAATGCTTTCGGAAAAAGGAAGGACTCTTCCCAGAACTTTCGAGACTGATTCAAATGCAGACACAAAGAAAACCAAAGGAAATTAAACATGAAATCGTGACCAATGAAAGTAGGGGAAAAGTTTCGTCTGCCGACTGCCATTTTTATATTCTTACAGAAAACGAAAGATAATTCCAAACCTGATATTCGAGAAAGGTAGAAAGTTTTTTTTTCACAAGAACTGGTATTTAAGTAATTTAAATTAATTTAAATATATAACAGTGTGTTTTAAATCTCCCTTTATAATATCTAAAACTGCGTTAATTCTGTTTATATGTTTTGTGAACTTCTTAACTCAAAATGTTTCTTTCGATTAATTTTAGTTTTAATTTTGCATACAAAATCTTCTTCCACTTATTTTAATATATAAATATAAACCGTTTAAAATGGATATGTTTTAGCCGTATTGAATCTGCTATTGCAGCTTTTTATCTTATTTTAAGCATAATAGATATTTTGCTTTATTTTTTGATCGATTTCATTTATAAATATACTGCTAATTTTAAACTTTATAATTTGATTCAGTTTAAGGTTTTTTTAGAATAGATGAAGCAAAGGATTTATATTAAATAGAGAAAACAAAACTATATGTTTTGTTTATATATGGTCAGTAGGAAAAATAGTATTTTTTAAAGGAAAATCATTTGTCATATCTAAAGACAAAGAAAATAATTCAATTCTGTTCGCTACCCAAAGATAAGAAGCTTTAGATAGACAGCTAACACATAGGAGAAGATTTCATTTCATAATAAATAAATGAGTCATTGTTTAAATGAAAATCTTATGCCGCTTTTTATTAGGGAGTGTTTAAACGTTCGAAATTTGTTTAAAGCTAAAACTAGGTCTTTTAAAAGTGACACAATATAAATGTTCTTTAAATTTAATCTTTCCTCGTTCTTACGCTTTTCAACTTCTCTCTGTACATTATTTATCTTTCATTATTGTTACGTATGAATTACATTTTTATTGAGAACATGGATTAATTATATTTTGTTACGTTACAGCCCTTTTTGTGATATACAGACATAAACAGATTTTTCTTTAATGGTGTAGGTACTATAAATAAAAAATTGTAAAATTTAAAATACAGAATGCATATATGGTGTTTGAAATGCTTACATTTTTTATAAATAATGCATGTTTTCCAAATATACTTATCTTGAAATCTAAACAATCTACATGTACATACAATGAACAATTTTGTAACTCCATACTCCATACAATAAACTCATTAAAAATGGGTAAAATTTAACATTAAAATGCCCTCTTCCCTTTCTAGCGAAGTTACAAACATTTATGAAACTTTGTACACAAACACCTTTAACTATAATTAAATTAATTACATTAAAACTTTTAATTCAGTTGTAAAAGAGTTTTGTCATTTTTAAATTGCTCCTTATGGTTTAAATTTTCATAGAATCCTACAAACATTTTATCAGACACTCTTAACAAATATTAAAATAAATCTATATTTAAATCTTATCTCTTTGCACTTCGTTTAGATTATTAAAATTCAATTTAAATTAACAAAATATTGAAGTTTTTATGAAAATTAGACATTTAAAGCTCAATTAATCAACTACACGAATAAGCAACTACGGTAAAATATGTAAGTAATAATACGGTATAACTGGAAACTAAAATTGAAAAATTTATTTACAAAAATAATAGTCTGATTTTATTATTTTATTAGTGTGGTTGATTTAATTCTAATTCAATTTATATGAGTAAAAAGTTTAACTCTAATTTAATATTCAAAAACTCTTTATAGCGTCCCCTTAAACATCTCTAATTAGTTTTAGCCTTGTAGTGTCAACAGAAGCGGCAAGGCAGTTAATTCTTTGAGAGCAAAATGACTTTATGATGTATAGACTCGCGCTGTGCGTATTAGACTTAATTTAAAATAGTGCTGCTCCGTGCACTTCGTGTAAATATAAATAATCTTACAAGTTTTGTGGCATTCAAATGACTCTGATGCATGTTGCAAAAACGTGTCGCCATTTAGAATTTGGAAACTTACCAAAAAATATTTTGCAGTAAATATCGGTTTTCTTACGAAAAGAGTTTTTCGTTGAAATGTATTTTTGAGCTACGATAAAATTTTGTTTTATCCCTTTTCCATTATTTTCGTGCCTTTAAAATATTATTCGAAATATATCTCGTGTTTTTTGCTCCTTATTAAACATTTCAATTCTGATTTAAGAGATAAACAAAATAAATCTAAGTATTCTATTAAATACATATGACTTCATAAAACCATTTCATATTTGTATTAAAAAATAATTTTAATATTTTAATATATCAGCTATAATACATATTTAAAACTGTTTACTTTTAGCTTTTTAAAACTTTTCAAATAAATCTCTGAAATATGATCTCTTAAAACAAATGTATTCTAGAAATCAAGTTAATATATTTTAACAATATATAATTAACAAAGGTATTAGGTGAAAAGTAATAATCTTAAGCTATTAAATTTTGGTATATAGAAAGAGATAAGTGATTGTATTATTCGAGGTTTCTTGTTTTCAAACAGACCCATGGGACAAAGTCTCTAAACATAATATTTAATGAATAGAAATTGGAAAAGCGATAAAAGACTTGACAACTCAGCTTGTGGTTTTCGGTAATTGAGAGAATTCAGCTGCTGTGTCATGTCCGCGCTTAATATAAGGAGGACAATAACTCTCCCTCAATCTCAATTCCAATTCTTTTAATCATTATGATGTGTAAATATGTTGTTTGTAAAAATTCCCGGTCTTTCTTTGTGCGTGTGTGTGTGATGCAACTTCAGTTGTGGAATTACGTGGAGAGATCCAAGAGTAAGAAATCCTAAACCTAATTATTTCTTTTTAAGTTCGAGGGAATTTAGACTCTAGTCGAACGATTCTTAAGTATATTTTAACTATTTTTACATGAAATAGTGCTAATTTTAAAGCAAATGACGTTAGTCATGCTTATAAAGAAGAGACCTTACATAGTCTATAGCTGTTTATCTAAGGAAAAATGGGTCTTTACTGGGTCAAAATTGTTAATATTCAAAAAAGAGACTTGCATCTTAATAAGAAAACAAAGCGTAATATTTTACCTATAACTCTCCGGTACCGTAATTTCAATATTACTAGATGACTCTAAAATAAAATACGTGAAAATTTTCGCAAATTTAAGATTTTCATAATTATTTATTTGAGGTCATGCCTATTGTAATTGGTCTTAATTTTTAATATCATATTCTGAAGGTCATGTAGATCACTTACCGTTTGTATAAAAATATTGAATGCCTGTTTCTGTCAACCACCGAAATTTACTTTTTTTTAATGTTTCTCGGTAACACCAACTATCTGTGAATTTAAAATTTCCTATTTTGGTTACATAGAAATATCTGATATCCCCTTGATTCTATTGGTGTAAACCACAATTGTTTGTGATTATTTGCTTTTCGTTAAATAAATTTTTAAAGTTGTGACTAACATTTGGCCCACAACGGCAAACCACAGTACAATAAATGTGAACAAAAGAACCACAGAAATCTCTATCAATGTGCGAATCGATTAAACAGAATATTCGAGGATCGAGTTCGGATAAAGATTAGTGGAGAGAGAAGTTTGTGCCAGGTAACGAAATGAAACCTGAATGGTAACCTCATTTGTCACAACGAAACGACATTCATATGTTTTGAACAGAGTTTATCAAGCAAATCAGCTAATTTGATTGAAATCGCATCATCCATCTCGGAAATCAGACAGTTTAAAAGACAAATGGCAGAATTTTGGGAATGTAATTCGTAAGTAATTGAGAACTGTGGCTTTATCCGCGATTTAATCAGGATCAAGGCAGTAAATTTGAATAGTCGCAATGCATCACTTGTTTTTATAATTTAAATACATAGGAAACAGCTATTTAAAAAGTTACATAAAATACATTATCGTATAGAAATTTTTAAACCTATGTTTTGTATTGTCATTGAACTGACCAAAATTATAATTAAAATTCCAATATTTATGAAGCATATAACTAAGATTTAAAATTTATTTTTATAAAGTAAGTAAAGGATATAGCAGATAATTTGTTTCTATAAATAAAGTTTTATCGTAATTTTCCTAACATCTTAATATATAAAATTAGGAAAGACACACTAAAATAGTTTACAAGAGGTAAAAGTGAATGTTGACTGATGTCAGCAGCAAGCAGGTGACAGGTTGTATACTGGTGTTTTGTACATTGAATATATGTTTATATACATAACTTATTTTATTTCAGTATTAATGCAAACTAATATAATATGCTGAATGTTACAAATAATTAAGGATATTTGTTTATAACTTATATAATTGATATTTTTTATAAAGAAAGAAAAGAACACAGAAAATAAGAAGAATATATAAACTAAATAAAGTTCTACTGTAATTTTTCTATCCCCTTTAAAGATTTAATCAGTAAAGACACAAGAAAATAAATACGAAATAGAACGAAATAGAAATCCTTCTATACTACATAATTGTTATATACATTCACATTTGATGTTGTGATAGTAGAAATTTTATTTATACATGTTTTTTCAGAAATCCTTAGCACCAATGTAACTCCATGTATTTATGAATATATAAATTTCAGTATTATAGAAACTGAGATATTTCTATTGCATTACAAAAACTTTACATATTCTGTTTTTGAAATTTTTGTTCTTAAATCTTACTACTCGGGTAATGTTTTATTATATAGTTTCATGAAAAATATTTAACGATCAATTTTAATAAATTAATATTATTCAGAAATACATCTTAAACACAATAGGGAAATTTGGATTATGCTATTGGTTTTAGCTGCTCACAATTCCTTATTTTCTGTAGAAGGTTACCAATTTATTTTAATGTAGCATCGGAATTAAGAATCAGAAATAAAATCCAAAGCAAACTGTGCATCATTTATTTTTTGTGCATAAAAATCCCATTTATAATTCGTGATTATTCAAAATCTATATATCTATGTATCATGGAATTAGAAATTGAAATCGTTTTAGAATTTGAAATATCTATGACATAAAATACCTTAAAGTCCAAAAATTTTGAAAACTTTAAATGCACGTTTGTGTTTAACTTTTTCTGTGGAATTTATTACATATCTAAGTACGTGTTGTAACATTTTGATGCGATTCTTTCTTATGCGATATTTTCTTCAAAACATACCAATCCGAAATACTATTAGAGGATCAGTACAGGCCTATCTGGGTAGTGCTAAAATTTGCCATTTTTATGTACCTTTATCTCTGAAGTTATTACGAAAGATCTGGGAAATTACTCTGGTGGATATTTTAGCGTCTGATACGTTTAATTAAAATATCATTTTATGTAAACTTATAACTCTTCGTCACTTTTCTGTCAAAACTTAGGTGAAAATTTTTGTTCTCTAAAATAAAAATATTCTAAATTTTAACCTCTAAATAAACATGATTAGTGTCATACAAATATTTTTGAAAAAAAATTTAAACCATTTCATTTTATGAGTATTGAGAAACAGGAGCATGTACTTGTATGAAACAGTGTTGCTAAACATATTAAGAAACTACTTAAGTTATAAAAAAAATAATACTGACCTAGTCGCAAGATTTATGCAGCTTATTTCATTTTCTTATTACTCAAACTTAAATAAGTCCTTCAGATTTCTGTTTAGGTATTCTTTATAGAAAGTTAATGGTATCCAGATATGTGTCGTTGTAATTTAATATCTGTTTCTACTAAATTTACACTTTAGTAAAGTTGATATCTGGATGGATCATTTAAAATCTTGCTCTCTGATATTTTTTCTGAATTAAAATGGGACAGTCAATACGTTTGTAGTTCAATAAATCATGTCCAGAGTCAGTTTTCATCAAACGAGTCTTGATCAACCGAAACATTAACTTATTAATGCCTAGCGTTGCTTTTTAGAAAAAACTAAAGAGTTTGAAGAATTTTTGTTTACTTGGAGCTAGTTTTCGTGTTTGGGGAAGGATGATGTCAATACCAATTAATTTATATCAAGTATTTGCTCTTATTTATACTTTTATCATTTGTTCCAACATTTCGTGAATTTTGAGACTTGGACATAATTTTACTCTTTTGTTAGATACATCAACTGAAATCCAAAAAAAAAAAAAATAGACTTACCTATTAAAAACTTTACATTATAGTTTTGTGTCTACATGTAAAACCATACAAATCTTTTATCTCGAAGATTTTCTGTTTTTCATAAATAATTCTATCATGGTTAAAATATAGCTGCTCACTCATAAAGACATGCTGTAATATTCAAATCTGTTTAAATTTCATAATTGTTTTGCTTTGCTTTTGCAAGCACTTTTTAATTTTTTATTTGTCAAAATTTGGGAAATAAATATTTATACATACTTTTATATTTCTTCATTCTCAATGATATTGGTCAATGCAAAACACGTCAATGGTCCTTTTTTTCTCTCCCATGCCTATAGACAGCATTATGCTCAAAATACCGCACTAACATTTGCATCGTTCTTGAGGTACAGTTAAGCAAGGAGGATTTTCCACACTAAGAACAGCACCTTTCTTTGTGAGTTGCAGCTTTCACCCTTATACCTGGAGAAAAAGGGATACAAATTTTAATTTTTAACAGATGTGCTTTAGCGAGCCGCCGCAAAATCATAGCCTAGTAGAAAAGGAAAGGAAGAGAAATCTAACAGCCTAAAATTTATAGACTTTTAAAAAGTTTGATGACCACACGAAAAATACATCTACGGTGCATGTGTAACCACCGAAGCAAAGTTTAAGAGTTTTTTTATTTCATTATCTTTGATTTCAATACATTTACCGAATCAAAAAAGAAATACTAAGTTACATTATTGAATAGAATTTAATACTTTATCTGCCCTTTTTATCATTATTAATATATATATATATATATATATATATATATATATATATATATATATATATATATATATATATATATATATATATATATATATATATATATATATATATATATATATATATATATATATATATATATATATATATATATATATATATATATATATATATAGTGTGTGTGTGTGTGAGAGAGAGAAAGAGAGAGAGAGAAAGACAGAGAGAGAGAGAGAAAGAAAGAGGGAGAACTCAAAGTTGGTTCTGGGTTATTAGCCGCCTGCGTTCAAGATCTATTTACCTCCTCTTATCAGTATTCCTATAAAATCATAACTTTGACGAATCTGTAAGATGTTTGATGTAAGATGTTTAAATGAATGCTGCATATAAAGAATTAGGCATTATATACATCCCATGCTCGTTTTAAGTTTCTCAAAATGTGTACCCTATAAAAGAAGAGTGGCAAAATGCACCATAAACTGTATATTTCTTGCTTTCTTATTTAACAGTTCATCAATATAACCTGGGGATTCTAAATTCTCATACAAGTACATTTTCATCTCAAATAATCCTATATAAAGTGATGGAGGAACAGTACAATTTGGCTTATAACTTACCTTTACATCTTGTGACAAATGTGTTTGAAGCTTTTGTAGTTGAAATTTTAGAAATTTTACGAATAAAAATTCCTTTTAAAATCTACTATTGAATTATAAATAAATCAGTGTTTAAATAAAAAATATGTATATAAGTATGCACTAAGCACTAACCAAAGTTTATGGTAACGCAAAAGGCAGGTGCTTAAAATATAAATTTCAATAATATATATATATATATATATATATATATATATATATATATATATATATATATATATATATAAGCTTTAACTACCGTATTTTAATATTTATTTTATGTATTACCCTAGGAAATGCACCTCCGTCCACGCACGTTCTGCTCACGTACTAGTTAGCCCTGTAGTATATATAATGTAAATATTTTAGGAAGTGCCTTTCTAAAACTTATAATTCATTTCTTTCGTTTTAATCAATAATATAAAGTTATTTTAAACATAGCAATACTGTAAAATATTTAAAAATACTTTTGTTTTAACCTTGTGGATGAGGTTTACATATGTATTACAAATATAAAGTAAAATGTTTGAATCACCAAAGCTAGGTCATAAAAGCTTTAAGCGTGGGAGAAAAAGACGTCTACGCTTTTAGCTCTTGACTTCTAATATGGCACATTGCTGCTATACAGATTTTTTAAATGGATAGAAACCACCTTTAATAGTGGATTTCACTGCTTATGAATGGTCATCGAAGAATAAGATTTTTGCTTGTCACTTACTGTGTGTTAAATCACTACTCATTCATCAGTGATAAATTTTGTATGCTTTACACTTACATAAAACACACACACACACACACACACACACATATATATATATATATATATATATATATATATATATATATGCATGTGCATGTTTATATATGTATATATACATGCATACAGACACATCCATTTATATCCGTACAAACACACATAAACACACACGTACGCATATATATGTACGTGTTTTAAATTCTCTATAAGGAATTATAACAGTACTTTATTAAGGGTCCTAAAACAATATAATTAATATTCATTTATTGTCTAATATCCGAAAGAAATTTTTTTTCATCCTTAACCTTGAAATGATGCTGGATTCTCTCTAAGTTTTACTTCAGAAAATGCTATCGAAGAATAAGAAGCTTACTCATTTATTCCAGAGATACTTTCAATAATGTTGAATGATTAATTAACATTTCCCAGGGACAGGTTTAACGGCTCTTCCAATTAAGGTTAATTAGAAAGACATTTGTCTCAGAAATAGTGCCTCATTAAATGAAAATGTTAAAATGCTGGATTTCATTTCTATATAAAAATGAAAGTATGTATCATTCTATGTCTATGGAGTATCTAAAAATACACATAATTTTCGAAACTGAAACGAATTGTCATAATCGTTATTTGAAACCCAAAAGCAAATCCTGCATATTACAATTTTATTCTTCTATTCCTTTTCAAAATGTTCAACTTTAAAGCTATTGCAGTTATCATAAATAAACATGTTATTTCACAAATATACAACAATTAATAGCAGGAATAAACCACAAATAACAACAGGATAAGAAAAAATAAGTGATAGATAAGCGTTTGTCTGGGGAGCAGGTGTATACTGCAATTAGCCTACAAAAAAAAAAAAAAAAGTCAACACATGCGTCAGGGTTGCTATTTATAGACATTTGATAACTTACTTATGATTTGTATTCCATATATTTTATGTTTAAGAATTTATTAGAATTTCTACTAAATATAGCGTTTATTGATTTATAACATGCAAAACCAAAATAGAGTTTAAAGGAAGTTTAAGATATTTCTTGGTATTTTATCTCATATAAAGAATTAATAGTAAAATTCGATCGTTGACGTCAGACATTGTATACAGTACAAAAGTACTTGAAGTTAAAAACAATATCTCTCTAAAAGAGCCCGGAGTTTAATAAGTGTATGGAGAAACTCATAAGATTTTGCCTCGACTACAGATGAAATTCTAGGAAAGCTTTACATTTTCAATTTAATCTTCTGCATATGTTATGATAGGGATGAAACTAAATATTTTATTTTACAAGACACAAGTCAGAATAATATGTCGGGAAATCAAGAAGTATACTAAAACCATTGTAGAGACATTGACAGAAACCAAATTTATTTTTCTGCGAATTTTGAATAACAACATTTAATCCGTTCTTGTAAAAGGAATTTCCTTTAGATTGTAAGTGAAATCCAAATGCAAGTTGTTAACTAAACCATGTACGTCTGGTTGCCAAAAAAAACATGTAAAATGATGTCTTCTGTTAAGTTCATTTGCTAAACAAATTGTTGCTGTGATAATTATACATATTCTTCTCCTATTTAGTAACAGAATAACTGTATAATGTTTTGAATTTTAAAACTTTTAGCTTATTGGTTTGATGTCAAAATTGGGAGTAAATAAGAAAAGTTAGAGATGTGTTTGAACCAAATGAGAATATTGAGTTATTAATCCCTACTTTATAACTTTCACGTTCAAGTCAATCACCCTATTGATTGTAGACATTTCATAATTTTCACGGGGTTTGGATAATCTAGGAACTTTGTCTACTTACCATACCTATCCGGAGGTGCATATTTCTAAAATTTTATTCGATTTATCTGTATTGTGGTACAGCAGAAGAAAATAGGACATTCGATAAAAATAAACAATGTTTTGCTTTCCGATTTAACAAAAATATTTTCAGATATTATATTTACTTCACAGTGAAACATTATATTTCCTATTGGTTAATCGTTAGAATGGCAGTTTTGTATTACTTTTTGCTGATTTGCCATTACATAACTTATTTAAAATATTTTAATGAAAATATTTTTTCGAGTAATATTTTGCTAAATGTTGGAAGATTGAGCCCTAAAAATGACCTATTTTACAATCGGTCCCTTCCATTTTCAATAAAGACTGTTTGAGTAGACAATAAATAGATCTGTTTATCTTTCACCTATTAAACGCCGTTTAAACAATTCATTTCTAACGTCACTTCAGAGGTTCTTAGTCTAAGGGGTAAAATTAAGTTTCTTTTTTCCATCTCGCTTATATGAGATATCGAAATAAAGTACGGGGAACCACAGTAAAGGTACCTAAAAAGAATTTTTTTGGGGAAAAAACCTTAAGAGTGCTGATATAACTCGGTTGAGAAATCTTGAGGAGTAAGGGATAAGGGTTCATCCCCAATCCTATATATCTACTCTTTAGCCCTCTCCCAGGCATTTTAAGGTCGAATAAAAATATCCAAACGGAATAACATATCCCAAATATCGATTTTTTTAAAGTATTCTTCTTCTAATTAAATTCTTAATAAGAACATAAATAATACTGACCAGTAAAATATAAAGCCGGAGCATGAAGTGAATTATGAAGTCATGCTCAGGCTTGTCTAAGATCGTATTAGGATTTGTTAAATTTAAGAAACAATAAATTTCAAAACACCATCTAAATTCAGAGCTATAATTAGTATTGTTATTTTATAGTATTTTCGGTTATACGAATTATACGTACGCAATCAATATACTTTCAAAGGAACAAATAGTCTTGCACCAAAACATTCCACACAATTTTTTTAGAAAACGTTACTTAGAAAAGTAGATAAATTTATATGGCGGAGAACTGCTGAGGAAGTTTGCTATTTACAGATAATATTCAAGTAAAGCATAGCAGAGAGCTTGACGCCCCATTGGGAACTATTAGACAGGAAGAAGTCGTCAATGTTATTGGGCACTAGGCCAGGTTAATAGCAGAAGAGGCTTCCAGAAGTCTGTCCTTGTTACAATCTCATCTCTCGGTGTAAAACTCTAGATACACATTTTTCTCTATTTTCTGTCTTTTCTTGATTATCATACAGAAGTATTTCTCATTCGATCATTGGATGTATCTTCTGCTAATCACCCTTGTGTTTTGAGATCTCAAAAACTTTGAAGCGGATCAGTTGAAACGGTTTCAGTTGATGAAGTGCAAATGAGATTCGCAAAGGGTTTTTGCAGTATCCGAGAGCTTTCCATGAGAGGGGATTATCCTACCAAGTTTCAGAGTGGGATAAAAGCTTGAACCTCCAGGATCGATATCTTTGAATAAAAAGAACTGTTGTTGTCACAGGTTCGTTATTGGCTCGTTATTTGTTGAATGTATCTTATACATCGCATTTGTATTTATAATGCACCGGTACAAATATTTAAACAAGCTGTCATTCGATTTGGAATTATTTTTCATATTTGACCAAGATGAAAACATTTTATGCTAACATCTCAGTGAGTAGATTTATCAGGAAAAATTCAAAGTACCAAAAAAGGTGTCGTTGCTCATAGGAGGCATACAAAATTACCTTGTCCAGAGAAAGCGTCAATTATAATTTTTCAAAATTAACAAACTAAATCATTAAAAATAAATCAATAGTTACAATACAGTATCAATAGTTATAATACAATAGTTTCTTCTATTATTATATATTGGAGTTACTCCAATATATAATAATAGAAGAAACTATTGTACAACATATTAAGTAAAATTTTAATGTGTTTTTAACTAACATTTAGATCAGGGTACGTATACAGACACCTACACCATAATATGTGCTATAATAGTGTACTTGATCACAAAATAGCTATTGAATATATATCAGTAACATGTAAAAAGGAAATAAAACAGCATAATTACCGAGAGAAAGAAAACAAACAGCAAATGCAAAACTAAACTAAAAAATAACAGTAAAAGAAAACTCTAGTAAGATTACTATACGAGTCTACAGCTATATTCCTTTTTTATCTTTTAGCACTGACTTCCCGATCGACTTGTTGGCCATCCCTGCACTACTCCATCATGAGGTCAGATTGGGGAACACAACTGTTTCGCAAACGAAAAAAAAGCATTGAATTTGAAGAATGGCCCGATGAAATGTTCCTCCTCTCTCTTTGTGAAGTGGGGGCGTTTCAGCGATTAAAACTCCTTTCAGGACTGTTGACATTTTCTCCACCTCCTGCTAATAGATCGTTCTTTAGCTATAAAAGCCGGGGGACCATGAAACGATGGGAAAGAAAGCGATCTAGCGAAATTATTCGGAAAATATTTTTCACAATAGTGAGAGAAAAATAAGAGTCTATCCAGTTTTGCACCATTTTTCTGTCTACTTTTACATTCTTTTTTGCAATTAATAAAGGATAAACATTGTTTTAAAGGGAGAAAGAAATCCATAAGGACAGATTTCGATAAAAAAAAATACTAAATGTTATATTTGCACAATAGAATACACATTGATGGAAACATTAAATCTCGAGTTGTTCTAGATTCTGAGAAATAAAGATAACTTAAAATTAAGCAGAGGGGATTAATACAGTCCGTTCTTATTAGTGATGAGCTGTAATATTACCGGGAGACATGTAAAAAAATATGAGATAATACGTGATAAGGAATTTATACTACATAAACACAAAGCTGAAAAAGGAATTTTTATAACAGATATCACTATTAGTTTATTCAAGTTGAAGTATTTCTAAAATAATTAATTTCCTGCGGAAAGCTTGAAAAATCATAAAATGGCGATCCAAATGATAAAGTTTTAAATATTTCAAAAAAAGCTTGAAAATTTGCGAGATTATGGTATTGTCATCTATATTTACTTAAAAGAAAAAAAAAACATTCCAAGAAAACTTTTTAATAAGAAACGCTAAGCATTCATAGGTTAAATAAAATTTTCATATTAAATGATTATTTCAATTCATTAAAACCTATATTTTGAAGTACCTTATTTTAAAACTAAGATCATAACTACTTCAATGTTTTCGTCACAGTAATAGTGACTTCATTTCAGTCTTTCTCAAATTTGACATAACTGTGTTTGTTATTAAAAAATGGATACTTCTTTTAAACACGAATCATTTTTTATCAAGTTATATAAGTTTAATTGCGGTAAACAAATTTAAAAATTATTAAACTATTTTATCATTTGAAATAGTTGTTTTATATAAGTTGTATTAACGTTAGAAAAAATATTCACTGAGCTGAAAATATTTGCAATAAATTTTGTGGGACAACACCCTTTTAAAAAAATGCTTTGATTTTGAATCAAAAATTCTTTTGTTGAAATTTTAACGTTTTATGCAATTTATATAATAGTATTATTTATGCTCATTTCAAAAATATAGTTAAGAATTAAATACTTTAATAAGTAAGATTTAAGGTCCCTTCTCCCCTTAAAATGTAATACAAAATCTATTGCATGCTTAAAAATATCACATTGTGTTTTCATCAAACGAGAATGTATGTTTGTTTCAAAATACTTACCACTATATCCGAAGAGATTATCTTCTGAAAGTTCAACACACGCTTATTTTTTGTTTTAACTAATAATCCTAGCCTTAAAAAGCAGTAAAATATAAAGGTGATGTTAGAATTTAAACAATGATAAAAACATTAAACCTTTTTCTTTAATAAATAATTCGAAATTTACGTTGATGCAAAATACGGAAAAATGCTGGTATCCTATTTGTTTAGAGATTAAATAAATTTTAAACAATGTCTAAGCGTAACAATATAATTAGTATTATATCTAAGAATTGTAATAAAAAATACGCATATAACTAATACTTAGGAAAATGTTAAGAGTAATTTCCACTTTAGTATTTGCAGACATAAATGCATTTTTCTGAAAAAGGCAGTGAAACGTTTCAATAATAAATGAGAAAATAATTTTATATAAATATTTTCTAAAGCTACATCTATTAAAGGGACAAGTTTTATTAGAGATTTTATAAATGTTAAATAGTAAACAGAAAATTGTCAAACCATTTCAAAATTAAATCTGTTATTCTACACAATAAAAAAAATCACATTTTCCTAAAAAAAAATGTTATTTGCTGATTTGATTGCAGCAAGGTGCATGGCATAAAGTCCTACAGCATTCATTACATCGAATGGCATTCATTTGCAATACACACAAAAAATAAAAACAGAGCAATCAAACTTACAAAGAGAAATACATATCAGAAGTAGGCATTTTTACATAATGTAATGAAACTATTTCAAATAACTGGTGGAGAATAATGATAGGAAAAGGAAGCCAAGCAATACCACTGGAATTTATAAATCTGAAAAGTTCATATCTAAATGAGGGCAGAAAAACAGTATATGTACCACACTCTGTAATTCCAGATTCTATGATACAGTTAAGGCCACATGCTGTTTTAAAATTGTTCTCTGTGCTTTTCCTTTTAGTGTTTTTGACGATGGCATCCTTTCAATTACTTACTCTTTTTGATTGTACCTGCTGACCCCGCTCTCAGCCAATTGGGGTTAGATATAAATATAGAGGTGTGGAGGTAAGGAATCATACTTTTTCAAGAATGACTAAGGTCAATGAAAAATGTTCATAAATTCTGGTGATAATATTACTAACAGTGAAGGAAACCAGTATTAGTAAAACGGTAGAAATATTTTGTCGTGTCTGGAAAGGAGTGAAGTAAGTCACTTTAAACTTCTCCCTCACTTATAGAAAAATAAAAAAAATCTTTTTAGGAGAACGTACAATAATACACTATGTTTCTCAATACTAGTATACGCAAAATGATAATCTAGATTGTGGAAAAATATTTGTTCATTATAATCCTATTACATAAAATTGTTATGAGCCTCAAACAGAGAAGGAATGTCTTTTAATGGTCAACATGTTTTAATTTAACATGCACACATATATACTTTAAAAATATAACTAAACAGACAGTGCTTTAAGAAGATAAATTGTATACTTAGCTCAATATTTTACATCGTTAATAACTAGGATTTAAATTGTTATTAGTGAAAACACCAAAATTAAACACAATCACAATGTTTTTCTTGTATATTCACGTCTTCCATAAATCTGACTGCAACTTTCAATCTTCTACTACCTATTGTGGTTAATTGGTTGAGACGACCCTTTTCTGTGCGGTTGACTAGGACTCTTTTCTGTAACACGAGGGTTAATCAGATGGGAACTTTCTGCATGAAGTAGATTCTAAACGACTGCTAACATAGATGTCATCCAAGGGTTTCTAATCCGTGAATTCCGGTTCCAAAAGGCAGCGTTATACCAATTCGGTCCATGTTAGCTAGAATCTTTATGTGAGGTTCAGGTGAGCTTCGGAAGAATTTGATTCTCATATGAATACTCACTGATTAAGAACATAATTAATACACTTTGTAATAACAATAGAATCCCGTCTTATGCTGTCTCTAAATAAAATAGAATTCTCGAAGATTTTTGGAAACCTAGGCAACATTTTATTCAGTACAGAATGGCTATTGAAGAAAATTAACATTTTCTTTTTCCTCTTATGCGTCATTTATACCTTTCCTTGAGAGGTTTTTAAATATTAATTTGGTAACATCGTAGTAAAAAAAATCCATTAAAGTTGGTATTATATTTGATTTCTGTCGATTTAAATGCGTAATAAGCTTGAGGTAATTTCTGTCTAAGGCAGCAAAAATAACAATTTCCTAATGTCTTTAGCATAATTAGAAAACAATTATGTAGTTAGTAAAATTTAATTCATTTCTAAACACACATTTGTTTTAAACTTGAATCGTATAAAAGCAGGCATGTAATTTCGTATCCTTGCACTGATATAATAATTGCATTTGCATACTGAATTTGTCAGTTTTCGTGAAATGATTTTAGTGGGAGGCAAAAATGTAGCCATTATGTCTAATTTTATTATTCAGTAATAGTATCAATTTAATTAAACACTTTGCTAAATTTGATTTTTAATTATGAATTCTGCATTGTATTTCGGTGTTACCTGGAATATAGGACAATTATATGGAATTAATTTTTTTTACATATTATTATCGTTTACTTTAGTATATAAATCATCGAAATCTTTTTAATGCTTACAAATTCTTGAAATTTTACACGGACATATAAGTTTGTTCTTTAGGCATCTATTAAGTATTTTTTCCGATTAAATATTTTATTTAGAACGGTTATACCCTCCAAACGTTATTTTCCACAAGCAGAATTTCTCGACTTTATATTTATTTTTTGGAAATGTTTTCATAACAAACATTATAATATTTTAAAAGTATAATGCCAAATGACTTTAGAATTCGACAAAAATTAACAAAAAAGTTGCCTTAAAACTAAACAAGGAGCATATTATTGAATAATAAATTAAAATGTGATGTAAGAATATAAATATAACGTTATGGCCTTTAACAGTCGCTTAAAAAGGGAAAAAAAGCAAAAAAAAAAAAAAGAAAAAACATGAGCAATAGGTACATGAGCGATTTCTAATTCTAATACTTACCAATCAGCGTCCAACCAAACCAAGAAAAACTTGCTCGAAGTTTAAAACCCGAATGACCTCGCGCTGTTCGGCAAGGGAACATTCTTACATGAATCACTGTCTGTGTGATCAACACCTGCTGCTGTTTTAATTGTTATTAACGAAATCTTGGCGTAGTGACGTCACAACGCGGGAACAACAAAATCCCCACCTGATGTAAAGAATGATACAGACTCGATCTCGCAGTTAACAGAAAATTTAATCTAAAACATTATACAACATTAACTTAAACATTGCGTACTTAATAGCATGTACCTCAAGTATATAATCTACAAGGAACTTCTGAAAACTTATGCTGAAATCTACAAAATTAATAATTTAAAAAACAAAATCAAATTCTAACTTAAACGAGGAATGAAGAAACCGAATCAAAGCAGAAGCCTGTAAAGTAGTTTGTCTGTCAAGGCTCTTGGAGATCACTTCTTTCACATGTGTGTTTACATTATCTCTATTGCGCCTTCCCTTCTTCCTGTGTCTATATTCTTTGGTCCAACTATTCCAACCACTAGAAAGCAAAGCTGAAGTAGGAGGCCCAAACTTCTTCAGTTTGCGGGGCACTTTAGTTGCTTCTTCCCGTTACTCTAGTTGCGATATTTCTACTGAACGTTAATCAAGTCCATAAAAGTAAACAGCATTTTAGGGAAAAAGTAAAATAGTTTTTACTGACCAGTAAACTTATAAATTTTTAAAAAAACCTTAAAAAAGTTAGAAAGTGATGTGTGCGTTTGTTGATCCCGAAACATTTTTTTTTTAAATTTTGGAAAAAAAGCTTTATATAGGTATTCTCGTTCTTCCTCCACATGGATTTTCCAATGATAGTTCGCTTTTATTACAACTTTTCATATATAGCATGTTGCAAAGTTACTGAAGATATTTATTTTATTATATTTTATTTATTTATTTATTTTGTACTTAAAGTTTTGAATAAAATGGAAAACTCCATTAGATATAAGCAAGCAAATTTTTTTCAGACTTTTGTGATTCTAAAGAAACGGAATCAGAATGAATAAATTATATTTCTAAAAGAATAATTAATGAAAAATAGGGTGAAGCATTAAACGCAAGTATCGTCTCTCCGGAATCTCACGCAGAGGTAAAATGCCTCTCTTAACCTAAAATCTTCCTTTTGCTCTGACAAGAATGTAGAAACAACTTCCGAGTAGCTTTGGCCGTACTAGGCATATTAAGCTTACATTTAAAAACTTTCTTTTATTCCTAATACAGTTAAATCATTGATTTTCTATATTATAACTGTTTAATATTTCGTATTTATATTAGATATTTTGCCATCCCTCTTTAAATTTCTTTAAATGAATAGAAATGACTTTGTTTTAGAAACAAATCTCCAAATTTTGTAGAAATCTTATAAAATAATGCAAAATATGAAATGTTTCATTTTAGTACCAAATAAAATAGGGGGAGGAGCAAACATTTATTGACTCCTTGAATGTTAACATCAGTATATGAAAGTGGGATATATTTTTTAAATGGACAAGAAGAATTTTCAAATGTCTTTGGAATAAATCTGAAGTATTCTTAATTTGAGGTATATAATAAGGAAAATGGATGACTTGTCTTTAAAGTACACAAACATCATAGTTTTAAAACGAATAGCTAGAATATTTAGCTACATAGCGGAAAAAATAAAGTGTACTTACTTTACTTGCAAAAGACTTTGTTTTGAGGTAAATAAATTAATAAACTATTATATTTACTCGAAAGAAAATGTAGGAAAGTAGGACAGAACATGGCTATTCTTACGGATGCATTATATAGTGTACGAATACATTTATTCGACACCCAACATCGGTCCCAGCGAATTGTTTCATAGAGAGTAGTCTCTTCAAAATCGTCTTTGACAAAATAAAAGCTTTGGGAAGATATTTTTGTTCAATTTGATCTGAAGTTTTCTTCAGCACTGGCAATCAGTTTGAAGTAATCGGATCTTTTTGTTTCCCTTCCATTTCGGTTTGGCACTGCATAGGATATTCGAGTAAGAGACTAACAAATATTAGCGTCCGATTAGCATTCATGGAGTCACAAAAATTTAAATTAAGAAGAATATTTTATAACAGTCACAATGCCCTTTTGTTCAATCGTCCATATCGTCCTCCCCTATTACTTCGTACAAATCTCAGCTATCTACCGGGTGATCAGAAAGTCAGGGAAAATCTTTAAAATGGAGTTTCTCGTCCAAACATAACAAAATGCGATTTGTGCCAAACGGGTGAAAATAAAACAAATATTTTCGTGACATAAGAAAACGTCTTAACTAATGTTTTACATTACTAGATGGCGATAGCTTGTTTCTGTAATCATATTATGCAAAGCAACAGAGATTGAGATAACATCTGTGTGACATAAAGGTGATAGATGCTGTGTTTCTAGAAAACCTGTCTTTTGCTAAGACCTTCTTAGCTATACTGTACATTAAGAGTGCGAAAAGCACCAGCACAATATTGTAAGCATAATGCTACACATGCGAGGTGGTAAAGGACTACTGATGTTTTCTGCATTGACCAAAATGGATGAGAAATTTTATTGCTGTAGGTCCCTTGTTTTCACACGCAAGAAGTGGATATTCATCAGTGCCATGCGTTTTCCACACCAAAAGAAATGCTGCTTACCTCTGTGAACCGTGTGATGTCTCCCATCTGTTCTTCTACATGACGGAGAGCACATTAAACATATAATTTGAAGACAGTATTTAACTTATCTGTTAGTCAAACAATTGTAGTTCCACCTTTCGGTAGTCAACAGTACTAATTTATCACTTTTAGCTTTCTTCACAAAAAATCGACTTCAAAATCATCCGATTGTGCCAACCGCGTTTCGTTACCTTGTTGTAGAATTACACTTTCCCTGACTTTTAGATGATCTTGTACTTTTCAGTCTAATAACTGTTATCGAGAACCTTATGTAATCGGAAGCCTAGATGTATAGCGGTGTTATTGAGGATAAAAGTTTGTCGAAATTTATTTTAAACTATTTTTTATTTCTTAAATTAAGACCTTCATACGAGAATTAGATAAGCGAGATAATTAGCAACTATTTTAAAAAATCGCTAACGGAAAAGCTAAACATGGTTTTATTAGTTTGCTAAAATGCAAATCCAATTGTCTAAGACGTTCAAAAGTGCAACGCTATTTGAACGTTACATATTAGAGTAATTTCAAGTGCTTTTAAATGCTAAGCGAAATTTAGAGAGATAGAGGCATTTCTATACATTCTAATGCATATCGATTAAAGTGGAGAACATTAGGGTGGATTGTGGAGCGCTTGCTCGAAACATTAGGAAGTTATTTGGAACAAGAAATATTCACAGCCTCATTGTTCATGATATAAGTAATTTATTTGACCTGTCTCCGAATTTCAGGAAATAGTTTCCAAGTGAGTAAACAATATGACCGTGACGTAATAATCACGGGACAAGCCTATTGTTATCACCATTAGCAAAGATAGTTTTAAACTATAGAGAAATAGCTTTTCAAACAGATTTTAAATAATGGGAAACAAATTCTCTCCACTCTATGTATAACAACATATTTATGGTTGATTGAGTCACTGTGTAGAAAGGGCTAGGATAATTACATTCCATAATATATTGCGTGACTTAAAAATTTAAACACCATAAAATGACTTTGACTAAAGCGAATTATGCTAACATAAATTTAAAGATGCACATTATATTTTAGCTTACGTTTAGATGCTTTTTATAAAACCATTCGCTATACATTTTTGTTATTTGTATAATGAATTTGAGGTCAAGCCTTTCGGTACCAGAGTCCATGTAGTAGTATGCCGTTGCTGGCATGGATATTCGTAGCTGTTCAGAATCGGCTTTAAATCGGCTCAGTCTGATTTTGAGTATCAGAATTTGACCATGGTACTTCAAACTAAGCTAAAATAAAATTTAATACCAGTTCAAAATAATTTTACACATTTTCAGTTTCTTACGTCAGAAGAATGTTCATTTAGTAATTGGTCAATTTGTTTATCCATTTGCCTCTCTTAAAATAATCAAGTAGCGATCTTATTGATTTATCCCTTATTATGTTATTGTAGATTTTTTTAAATTCAGTTCACTTAAATATTTGCTAATGGCTGAACAATTTAAAAAATCTGTTTCAAAGCATCGTTATTTTAGTACCACAGTGTTAACATATCTGAAATGAATGTTTTTTCACAGTGTATACCCCTATCATCAGTACAATAGAAATCAGGTATATATCAATCATTCAGAAAGCCTGCTGATATGTGACCGCTATACTTTAGCATTCTCATTAAGGATACAGTGATAATTAAAGAGTCTTTGTAAATTATTAGTAATAATAATATTTTCTTGTTAATTTTAATAACAACTGAATATTTAAATAATCTAATAATTTTATGATAAAATATTCGAATATCAATTCAATAACGTAAATTACCTAGGTTAATAGAGAAAGAAGAAATATATCCATTAAAATAATCAACCAGTTCTATAGGGTTGATATTAAACCCTAAAAAGTTAAAAACATAATACTAAGTTAAACGAATAGTACGTCCTCCAACATGTCCCAATACTTCTGGTATAGAATAAACAAACTTGGTGCGAAAACATAAGCAAGAAATTCATTGCTCTTTTTAACCCATGCTCAGATGGGACTGAAACTGTGGCACAACTGAATCAGAATAACTTTCCATTGTTATATAACACTAACAAAACTACCCCGAGTCGTTCAAGCAAATATTTTTCCCCATATTTTTTCATCGAAACCTAGTAGGCTCTGGCAGCTATGCAAATTCCTGGTAAATGCATAAATATTAATATATAATACAAACAGCCACATAGTGGACAGGAGCTGTGAGGGTTGTAACCCCCTATACTCATTTATATATATATATATATATATATATATATATATATATATATATATATATATATATATATATATATATATATATATATATATATATATATATATATATATATATGTGTGTGTGTGTGTGTGTGTGTGTGTGTGTGTGTTACACATATCAGGATTAGGGATGGACTGTATATACTTTATGTATCATGATAACAATATTAAAATTCTGCTCTGCTGATATATCACCATTCAGGGATACAGTTTTTTTCTGCAAGCGCGATATCGTGGATTGGTAAAAGAAATCCTGAATATTCCGCTTGTTTCAATATTTTTTATAAGTAATATTTCTTAAAATTATTACATTCGTTTTTATGTATTTACCATCGTATTTGATACAAACACAAAAAAGAAAATTTTCTCTTGAAGATTATCACGTCTCCGTCCAGGTCTTCGGTAATGTATCCAAATAATTTTCCGATAACGAAACACTCGAGTCAACACCGAAATTTTGACTACTCTCAATAGGCGGGTATGAACTCCATTGTTCTGTTCCCGTACCTGTTTATTGGGATAATATCGGGATATATCAAAGCAGGATATTGATCGCAACAGTCAGTTATCCTGATAACGAAGCATCCTGGTCAAGACCGGAAATTTCACTGTTCACGATATGCCCATATGGACTCTAATTTTCTTCTGCACCTGCTACTGGTTTTTGATAGCAACAGTTAGTGATATTGTCACTTGTTGATATACTTCGATAGTGTGCTGCACGTGTATATCGAAAGCGTATGGTGTTATAGGTGAATATCGGGTTAAAAAAAAATGAATGCTCGGAAGCTTTTTGATTGTTCAAAGTATCATAAAATTATATAAAAAAATGTAACTAAAAGCAATGTTTGACAGTTTTTTAGTTTACCAGGGATGAAAATGGCAAAGAAATCAGTGAAAATATATTAATTTGCAATTTGAATATGTGTGTAGTTATTTCGAAGGATACGTTTAATTTATAGAGCTATTTGAAATATCACAGTTCTCTACAATAACGGAATCTAAATTGCAGATAAGAACTCTCTTTTTATTTTTAAATAACGATATAATTTTTAAGTTGCTTAATTATTTCTTTTTAATAAATTAAGATCGTAGAAATTTTATTCTTATAAATGAAAAAAAAAGCATCAAAATTAGGAAAGTAAACTTTTCAAGCGGAATATTTATTGTGTTCGTAGATTCCTTGAAAAGTACAAGTTTAAAAAAATTATCAAAATAAATCCCTTTTTTATTGAAGTTCATATTTTTGAGACTTACAATTATTTCGTTTCTCCCAGATAATGTACAGAGACTAGAATTACAAAAATAAAAATAAAAATAAAAAATAAATTAATTAAATGTAAAGTAGCGAAGTGTTAAATAGTTTTGTTTGAGGTCTTTTCTGTTTAAGTGTCCAATAGCTTTTATGATATTTCGATCTGTTCATTAATGCGTATGACTGATTTTTATAATATACAAGTCATATGTTTAGTTTATAACTTAAGAGTTCTGAGCGCTGAGAGTTGTAAGTGATATTACGCTTCCGCCTGCAGGATATTTAACCAATAAAACCGTTTTGTTTGGAGTGCTCTAAGAATGCTACTGTCCGACACCTACTATTTAAGGCTGATTCCGAACCGCTGAAAACATCCATGCCGGGAGTGAAATTCGAACCCTCTGAATCCGGTTCTGAAGATCAGTTTACCAATGAAAAGAGTTTAATTTCAGTTTGGGAGAAGTATAATTTAGCATAAATAGTCTATGTAAATTAGCAGTAATGGTTTTCCATCTGAATAAACAATTCTGTTTAGTATTTGAAGAAATTACTTCTGAACAATATATGTATATTTTATCTTTTAAGTGATAAAATAAATTACTTCTAAAAAATTGTTTTTACCTTTCAGAAATCCTGATTTTAAAATCAAATTTTAATTCTAAAAATTTTAATAACCAAGAAAAAAGGATTTGTAGTGAAAGAAATATTCAAAAATAGTAATATCTGAAATAGTAATATCAAAAATAGAAATATATCCTACTACTTTAAAGTACTATCGCGATATATTGATGATACGAATATCAATTTGAGGATATATCGTGATATTAAATTTCTGATAGCGTCCAGCCTTAGTCAGGATTGCTGTTTTAATTTTGAAATATGGTTTAATGGTAGAGAACTTCCCCCCATCCGCAATGAACGTTACGTCTCTGAATACGCAATTAGGATTATGTATATACACTTTTTGACAAAAAAATAATAAATAATAAAAAATTAAAAAAAAAAAAAACGAGAAAATGTAATGCAAATTGGACACTAATTGATATGCATACAGGTTTCGACGGAAAATGGAAAATTTTAAAGTTTGACGGCCAGTGAATGCACCTGTGTCTCTACAGAACATCCTATCTGGGAACTGTCAGGATATTTAAGATGAGAAATTTCGATTCCATGTCATAAATTCTTTGGGAATTTCATTCATTATTCAGGTAGACAGTAACTATGCCTCGCATACAGGTGCTTGAACAATATGAGCAGATGTCGGCATTTAAGAGAGGATATGTTGTTGGGCACAAAGAAGCCGGTTGGTCTAATCTGGGAATCTCTCGACATTTGGGCAGGATCAATGCCAGTATTAGCTGATGTTGGCTGGAGTCGGTGAACCTTGGTCGAACACAGCGTGAAGAAGAAAGTGGTCGGTCTAGAGAAATGACAGAACGTAAAGACCGAGCATGCGTCAGAGTGGCATTCACAGCCCGAGATGCGTCATTATCACAGATTGTACTTGCAATTAGTGCTTCAGTGACTGCAAGGACCATTCACATGCGGCTCACAGAAAGGGGACTGAGGCCACGGTGCCCCTTGCATCAACTACGATTGACTTGTGTACAACGATAAACATATTTGCAGTGGTGTCGGGCTCATTGGAACTGGAATCGCACTGACTAGAGTAGAATATTCTTCAGTGATGAATCCCGCTTTGAACTGAGCTTCGATGACCTGAGAAGACGTGTTTGGAGACAACTCGGACAGCGGTGGGTTATCAACCTGACTGTCTTCCGGCATAGAGGCTTACAACCAGGAGCGATGGTCTGGGGTGCGATTTAATTTTATAGTAGGACCCCTTTGGTTGTTATCCGTGGCACACTTACAGCACAGCGGTACGTCGAGTCTTGCGTTGCCCTTCGTGTCATACCATCATAGGTTTGCATTTCAACAAGATAATGTTCGGCCCCACACTGCACATGTTTCTACAGCTTGTCTTCGTACTTTGCTGAAAGCTACCTTGGCCATCAAGGTTCGCGGATCTCTCTCCTATTGTGAATGTTTGGAGCATTATGGGCTGACCCTCTAACCAGCTCAGCATTTTGACGATTTAACGTGCCAGTTGGACAGAATTTTGGCCGATATCCCTCAGGAGGACATACCCTACCTCTATCAATCAATGTCTAGCCGAATAACTGCTTGCATAAGGGCCAGAGGTGGACAAACGCATTATTAAGTTTTTCACTTTGTGAAGCTCTATAACTTGAATAAATCATAACACCTATGTAATAGACAACATTATTTTCTTAGCATCAAAGAATGGTTGTAGAAGTAGATATGATGAAATGCGAGGATTTCTATAAAGAAAAATGAAAAAAAAATTTATAATTTACTCCTTATTTTATTTACTTATAGATATCACATCTTTTTAATGTGTAATACTGATTAAAATACATTATTCTTGTTTGAATTAGTTTGTTACAAAAATTAGGCACTTTCAAAAGCTGCTATTCCCGTAAACATCTCTTTTCTCAGAATCTTTCTTATTTTACCTTATTCACACTTTTTATTAGAATTAGCTAATATAATGCTCTTAATATACAAATAAACACATTAACAAAATTACTTAAGATAAAATGTACTGAGATAAAGTTTTGATCAGTATATTATCCTAAGTAGTTGTAATTCAGCATTTAGAAATATATGATTTACAGGATAGAATTAACCGAAATGATGACTTCTGAAGGAGCATTGTCGCGAAACTCGATGTATGCAGACTGGAAATTTAATAAAGAAGACCACTGTTTAATTCCATTTTACATAACTATTTTCATACGCACTAGAACCCCCGTTATATAAGTTAGAGCATTCGTGTTACATGATGTGTAGAAACAGATTTAAAAGCCTTTTTACGATAATTGCTGATATAGATTTTTTTAAATAGCTCAGAAAATATATTTTTAGGAAAAGTAAGAACGAAATCTTAAAAAATCTAGGAAAAATTAAATATTTTTGTAAGTTTTTTGAATAAAATTTTTCTTTGGTATCTTTTCAATAAAACTATAGAAACGATACAAAATAAAATGATAAAACGTTTAGCGTATCCGATAATGTTTTTTTTTATTTTTAAATTTTTTATAATAAATTTCGTAAATTTAATACTTTAGTCCCCACAATGGTCCATTTGTCATACTGATCTTACTATTCATCATATTTTAACATCATGTACTACTTTAAAACGTTTTTATTATATATATTTTAAAACTTTTCATCCTAATTTGAACGAACTTTTGGGCGAGACTCCTCATCCCAAGTTATTTGATTTTCTCTTTCGCACTGGTGTTTTAAATCTCATCTAAATTTTTATTTTTTAACGTTTTAATGTGAGTTTTTACCTTGTTTTTTGCTATAATTTTTCTTAAAATTTTAGTATTAATTTCCAATACTTTTAAATTATAAAACTTTGTTTAATTAGGTGATATTTCGTTTAGCGCAGCATGTCCAAACTTGGATATTGCGCCAATAAGCCCAAACCAACCAACCAACCAACTAATACTTTAGTAATAGTGATTAAAATATTACCTTAATTTTCTTTTCTCAGTCTATATGATTAAATGAAAATTCCCTCCAATTTGCCACTCTATTAGTAAACTTTCTCTGTTTTACGTTAATAAATTTACTATTTTGTAATAATTTCATCAAGGGACATACTATTTTAAAACGGAGATATCCTGAAGTGATAAAAAATTTAAAGTCCAGTTCCTTTTATGTAAATTTTAGAACTATCGAAGTTTTTCATTCTAAGTTAATATCGGGAACCAATTTAATATCTTGTGTAATGGATGATTGGAGAAAATGTTACTCGTTATCGTGTAATAAGAGAGATGTTATTAGACTTGTTAATAGTATATCTTGCTGCATGGGTGATTAACCCGGATATTCTTGGATATCTTAAATATTAAACATCCACGAATATCTTGGATATTTCATGTTTCAGTCTTTATTTAAAATACCTATAAGTTGTCCTATGTTACGAGGAAGGTGAATGCTACAAATAAATAAAAAATTGAATACTAACGGCATTTTTTATTGCTGCTGTCTGAGCTGCACCAGCACAGTGCACAAAGGCTTCGATGTCATAACCGGAGGATTGTAAAGTCGAGGCTTCAGCTAGCCAAAGATATACCGTTTTCATTAACCCCATGAAATACTACTTCTGGGAAACGTTAATTATTTCAGGTACGAATGTAGACTTTGACGTCTCGGAGACGTCAAGAACTGTCTACGGCAGATGTCTTGCAGCATAATGTTAAATTATTCAATTATTTAACTGGTGCTTCTATTCTGTTTTTATTAGAGTGTTCAAAATGTCATGTGTCCTTTAAAAATAATATAAAAAGCGGAAGAAGATAGAAGTATAACAAAAAAAGTCAGTTCTTCTACCTATTCAAAAATGTTTTGATATGTTTCATTCTTCGCATAAATACTAATTTATTTTATACTCTTACTTAATTATTGTCCATAAACATCAGATTGTCTATATATATACTCATCTTTACTAACTCCGGATGGTAGATAGCCGTGCCTGCCCCCCTACCTATCATCTCCCTGTCTGTTTAGCTCTCACCAAGAACTCCCGATATTGGGAGGCCAGAGACTCTTTGAACAATCTTACCTCTTCATTTTATGTTGTTCCTGTATCCGATGCGTTTTTTTTTTTTTTTGTTCTGTGTTTGGCGTATTTTGTATTTTACCTATTCCTGTATTTTTGTATTATTTTGATCTCCGTTTGGCGTTAGGATAATGTCCGTACCCCCTGTTGTATTGGAAATAAAAAAAAACTTTGTATAGTGCTACGGAGTAATGTTAGCATCCTATACGGTGGTCTACTAAAAAATGGCCAATAAATACTTGCGGTTTGGTAGTGGAAAATGTTATAAGAGCAAGTGATTATTATCTTAAATTAAATCCATTGCTTAAAAGCATTGGAAATAATAATAATAATAAGTGTTGCTATCCTATGGTCTACTGTTTTGCTTTATGAGGGCTAACCTATCAAATGGTGATACTAAATAGAATTTTCGTAATCGTTTTTATTTATCGTTTGATCACATGCACCTAGATTTATTAAATTTAGAATAAAGTGGAGATACAAGTGGAGTCGGAAGTACATTTCAAGCAAAGTCCAAGAGCCCGTGGTATGTACTGAGTCAACTCATCTCTTTGTTTGACATGCAGGGATCCTTCTCTCTCGCGCCTCAGTATGAAACAACGCATCTTTCCGCAATGTGGCTGCCGCATGGTTGTATTTTTTCATTTTTGTTTTTTGATGAATAATTTGGAAAACCGAGAAGCACTGAAGCCGCAAAACATGAAGCGCGAAGTGGCGAGGGAACACTGTATACAGTTGAACATCCATTGTAGCCTTAAGTAGAATTTATTCGCTGTTAACCATTAATCGACAGTGATCAAACAGGTCTTATGTCTTTAATAAATTTTCTTTTATTTTAGTCCTAGCGGTTTTAAATCAGAAAATTCAAGTACATGACAGTTAATTAGCGATGAAAGTGATACCACTGACAAACAAGATGAATTTAGTAAAGATCATTTTGCTACAAGTTTCAGCATTGTATTTCCGAGCATATAAGTTGCCTCACTGGTTTGGGTAATGACGTCATCGAATTATTTTTACAAAATAGTCTGACTGATAAAATTTAAAGAAATTTTACTTAACATTATTAAAAGTCCATTCAAAAAGTAGAAGTTACACCTGCTAATTTTATTTAATTAAAGTTTAAAGAATCTATTTACATGAGATTTTAGTATTTTTTATTCTCAAAAAAATTTGCCGATTTAGTTATAGTTTGCACTTGATATCCAATAGTTTAACATAATCGGCAGTCATATGTTATCATTATTTCAATGCAAGTGTCCTAGATTTCTGTTAAAGTGTTCATGTATATACATTGTTTTCGCTTTTTCATACAATTTTAGAACAGTGTTCAAATATAAATTTGCCGAAAGTTGACCGAATGATAGAGAACTGCTTTTCGGTACCAGAATTCGCGGATTCGAATCCCGCTGCTGGAATGGATGTTCGTAGACGTTCGGAATCGAATTTAAGCAGTATGTCACGGTCTCATTAGCCCTCACGTAGCAAAACAGGAGGCCTTAATGCTCCAATCCAATGTAAATTTTTTAGAATTTTTTAGAGCAGTATTTATTCCTTAATTTAATAACCATTAAGTCGGTTATAAATTTCTCAAAATTTAATGTATATACTTCAAATTTATTCTGAGCAAAATAACTGTAAATTGAATATAGAATATGAATTTGAGATAATTTAGGAAATTTTCCCTAAATAGATTCCGTTCCAATTTAAATAAATTCTTTTATGCTAATTTCCAGTAATTATTTACGGATATTTTTAGATTACAAACTTATTATTTCTAAGTGACTGATATTTGAAATGGATTTGGTTCAAACATTTATTTTAAGATTAAAGTCACCGACAATTCTTCATTGTATTTCTTTGCATATATCAACAAACAGTTTTTATGCATTTTTTAAAAACGGCATTAAAATTTCACAAAACATTTTTAAATGTATTGTCTTACATTTGCCCTACATCATTGAGAATCCCAGTTTTATTTTTTCTATAATTTTATCAATTCTATTTATTTTCCATTATTTTTAAATTTTTATTTTAACATTACATTTTTGCTAAATTTTTTTATTTAAAGTATTCAAGCTTATTATTTAAGAATGTTTCATGTATGTCAGAGAGTCAATTCAAAAGTTCAGATTGATTCGGGTTATCAACAATATTTATTTTCTTTGTTAATTTGCATATACAATCAAAGATTATTTATACGTTCTTTCAAGGCATTAAAAGTTTTTGAAATACTTTTAAGTTTATCATTTCTAATTTGCCAGATATCACTGAAATTTCTGATTATGAAATCACCTTTCTACTTAGACGAAAATCCTTCTTTTTATGAAATTCCCGAGAAAAAAAGGCTTTGATAATATGTTTTCATTACAATGCAAAAAACTTTATATTTTCATCCTCTTCAAAGGGGGGGGGGTATCAGGAGGAAATATAAAGTAACTCTTTCTGCTTGTTTAGTCCATATATTTCAAGGGTTACGCAGACACATGAAACATTGGAATTGCAATAGTAGTTTAGGATAAAATTGTTGAATCATCGAAAAGGATATATACGCTTATTCAGGATCTTGTCTAAGATTATGATAGTTTACACTTTCGTTTTGTAAACATGAAAGATACAAACAACTACTTCTGCATATTTAGTCCTTGGATACAAAGGTAAACACATGAACCATTTGGATTGCAATAGTTGTGTAGGAGGAAATCGTGGTATCATCGAAGAAGATATATAAACTTATTCTGAATCTAGTCTTAAATTATGATAGTTTATACAATTGATTCGTAAAGATGAACCATTAATGATACAAATAACTCTTTCTGCATGTTCAATCATTGTACCCAAACGTTTACTCAGATACACAAACTATTGAAATCGCAATAGTAATTTAGAAGAAAATTGTGGAATCACCAAAAAGGATATTTACACTTATTCTGGATCTAGTCTTAAATTACAATAGTTTATACTTTAGTTTCGTAAAAACCATTGAAGATACAAATATTTCTTTCTACATGTTTAGACCATAAGACCATAAATCCAGAGATTTACTCAGACAAATGAATTATTTCAATCGCAACAGTAGTTTAAGAGAAAATCGTGGGATTATCGAATGACTCGTCATTCACCTTATTTCATACGGCCGGACGCGTTTATGTCTGAAGAACGCCCAAAGAAGAGTTTTATCCTGAATGCCTCTTGTGGACTGTAAAGCATGGGGGTAGATCCATTATGGTATGGGGTGCAATATCTTAGCTATTTGTTATTCTGCATGGAGGATCAAATCCAATCACTATCTAAACATTCTAGGAGATTATGTCCATCCTTTTGTATAGACTGTATTCCCTGGCTAGCGACCACTTTTCAAGACGATAACACCCCTATCCACATTGCTAGGTGTATTCAAAAATAGATCGAAGAGCATGACGATGAAGTTGAACATCTGGCCTGGCCCCCAAGTATTGAACAATTATAGAAATATTTGGAGTCCAAACTTCGTTCCCTATTTCCACTTCCACCTGGACTTTCGGAATTAGAAACTTGTCTGCAGGGGAATGGCTTAATATTCCTTTAAATATTGCCTATGACCTTTATGCATCTATCTCTTGTCGCATTAAATCTGTACTTCAGTCAAAGGGTGATCCAATCCCCTATTAATAAATATTTTCCATTATTTCACAGGTATTCATATTATTTTGTCTTCCATCTGTACTGTCTGAGTAAACCTTTGGATCAAATGACTAAACATGAAGAAAGAATTATTTGTGCCTTTAAAAATTCATGTTTATAAAGCGAAAGTGTAAACTATCGTAATTTTACAGTAGATTTAGAATAAATGTATGCATCCTTTTCGATGTTTCTTTTATTTTCTTCTAAGCTACTATTACAATTCAAATTGTTTATGTGTCTGAGTAATCCCTTAGATCCAATTACTAAACATACAGAAAGAGTTATTTGTATCTTTAATGATTCATCTTTACGAAGCGAAAGCATAAAGTATCTTAATTTTAGACTAGATCCACTATAATTGTATATACGTTTTCGATGGTTGAAGGATTCTCTGCACAACTACTATTGCGATTTAAATGGTTCATGCGTCTGAATAAACATTTTGATCCAAGGACTGAACATACAGTAAGAATTAATTGTATCTTTAATAGTTTATCTTTACAAACAAAAAGTAAAAAGTATGGTAATTTTAGATCCAGAACCTTAAAGAATCTTCAATGATTCCACGATTTAATCCGAAACTACTATTGAGATTCAAATGGTTCATGTGTCTGACTAAAACTTTGTATACAAGGACAAAGTATGCAATAAGAGTTGTTTGTATTTTTTATGCTTTATCTTTACCAAACGAGAGTACAAACTATTGAAATTTTAGACTAGATCCAGAATAAGCAAAATGTGGTCAATACTTCAGAAGAAATCGGCTTGTAAAACTTACGCAAACTGCGAGCTTTTGAAAAACACCTTTTTTATTTAAACGGAATTTGAAACCGAGTGTAACGGGTAGAAATATACCGCAGTGCGTAAAGGAGAAATACTTAGGATTTAGAAATGAAAGTATTTTACTGCGTGATAAACGGAATCATACAAGAACCACATCTGCTAATGTCGCCCGGCAAAAAAGAAGGGAAAGTACAAAATGGTGTTTGGAGAATTTTATGCCAAAAAAGGGTTTAATTAATTTTTTCTTTTTTTTTAAAAAAAAAAAGGAGGAGAAAAATATATGGACATATTTTCGAGAATTTATACGAGAAAGTCTCAGAGAAATAAAATTATAAATTCAAATAAATAAATACGAGCGCGGGGTGTTCTAATCCAATGAAATATCATATTTTTCAAACTGACCATCTGAATTTTCAAGAGTGGATAATTTCTCGAATGGGGACGGAACTAAGGAGGGGCTAAAAGAGAATAAAAAATGTAAAGGGATATTTATACAAGAAGGGTGCTAGGATTTATACAAGAAGGGTGCTAGAAAGGGGATTCTAGGGGCGATATTTAGAGGAATGGAAAGGTAGTTGGAGTGATACTTTGAAGCGATATTTTGGATAGGATATCAAGAATTATAAAATATTTTTGGATGTGTGCATGCCAAAAGATGAGATGCTACTGCAGTGGGGTAAGTCTAATTTTACAGTTATAAAGCAGTGACAATTTCATTTTCTTCTTTCGTATACATATATAGTGTAAATAAATTCCTTTATTTTATATCTAAATTTTCTCTTTCGTATTGAAAAATGTTCTGAATCGTTTATTTTGGGAAAGTACTGGTATGACATTGCGGTCTTAAAATAATTTTAAATTATTAAGAATTAAATAATTTTTTTAAGTAACAGGGATTCAAGCACTAGGGATAGTATCAGGGACAAACAACGTTTTCAGGTCTTTAAGTTTTTGGATCAGAAATGACCTTTAAACTTGGAAATAGGACAAAAATCATTCGTTTTAAAAAATTACCGAGAAAAAGATTTCCTAAAACCTTTTTTGATTAAAATGCGAGGAACTTAATTTATTCATAATCTTCCTAGGAAGAGTATCGGGGAGAATTAAAGCTTTCATATATTTTGTTAAGACCATGGTTTTAATATTTTTCCACGTAAAATAAGAAATATAATAAAAAGAGAAAGAAACGTCGAAGTTTACATTTTGCGAAAAAGGAAAAAAAATTCATGCCTAAAAAAGGTGCGTACACTTGTTATTAAATCTAAAGTCGCACTTCATGTTTTAAAAGAACATCCAACTCCTAAAGAACTACCGGAAAATCTTTTAAGTATTTGTATAAGAAGTATAATCAAAATTATAAAATATGATTCCATCCATACGACACAAAGAAAAACAATGAAAGAACATGATATCCACCTTATAAAGTAGAAACATGTTATTCAGTGTAAGTCTATGTGCAGATATGTAGTTACAATTGATGAGTCTTACATTTACTTATCTAAGAACATTTGAAATAGATTAATTTTCTAAAAAAAATAAAAAAAAATTTTTTTTTTAATAAAGAAATAAGGATATTAGCTCGGAGAACACAAGGAAAGTTTTTCTAAAGGTTTTATGGTTATTTTAGATTCTCTTATAAAGGTAACTTAAACTAAGGAAAATAGAAAAAGATGTCAAAATTATCAGGAAAATAGAAAGAACGTCAAAATTATCTCCCATTACTGCCAGAAATATGTTTTAACATCTATTTCGACAGAAGAAATTCTATCCCTTTACTCAAACAATCTTCACTGCGTTAAGTTCCATCAGGATAAGGTTACAAGCTCTTCCTTTACATGCATTCTTTGAAAAAAAAGTGAGAAACGGTACCGGAATGGCAGTTATTGCTTTTAAATGCATCGAAGATCCCTGAAATGTCTCCTCTGTGCATTTGGACTTATGCAACAAACTCTTTATAAGTGACATCCCAAAAAATTGGATGTACTCGGAAAGATTATGAAGGAGTGAAACAAAATCAACTTTGATGTTTACAGAAATGCTTATATGAATATTTATTTAATATTTATGTCTAAAATAGAGTTTTAGTCATTATTATTTCTAAGTCATGTGTAAAATTTGCCTGAAATATTGAAGAAAAATATTTGATAGAATTTAGTAAATTCTGCACTCTTTTAATATGATCTATAATATTTAATAACACCAGTTTTAATTATGACTGTTTTGCATAATTATTCCTTAATTCTAAGAAATTATGACAGTATGAAGTTTTAGTATTATTTTATACTGCAAAAAAAATTTCGAGTGTATTACTTATATAGGTAATGTGTCAAAAGAAATCGAAAAACATTCATTTTTAAACCAGTATTTGAATGTTTAAAGGTTATGCGAACTCTTCAAGTTACAAATGTCATCTTCTCTACGCTTCACATTAAAATTAATGCAAATTAATACATTTAATACTGGCTTCACTTATAACATTCATTGATTTGAATGTATTTAATTGAGTCGAATATAAAACCGCTTATCAAAAATGTACTTTTTTTGCCGTAATATGGCAAGAAAAACTTTTAACAAGTTAAGCTCATAATTTGAAAATACTTTTTTCCCTTTAATTTTTTTATAATAAAATGTATATCTATTTTAAGTAGGATATAAAATTATGTTTAAGTTATTTGAGTTTGAGTTTTACTAACCTTCTTCGTTTTGACAAAGTGTTTTGAAATAAAAGAACTGTTTGGTTCGAGGAAACAAATGCAGACTCCATTTATTTCTGAATGTGAGATGCGCGCTCATTAGCCTCTTGACAAGACAATTAGTGGTCTGCCCCCAATTTCTAGGAGTGGAAGTTAAAAGTACTCCATCATAAGGCCGGCTTGTCCCTCCATTAACCCGCGACTCATGTTTCAGGTCCTTCTGCTCTACTTTCCTTCGGCGAAATTTTCACACACAAAGTAGATCTCATAATTGGAGCTCAGCAGACAAGGTGTCTTAATGAATGCGCCCTTTACAACTTAATTATTCAACAGGGAGAAAAGAGCACAAGATTACGTCCAAACATTCATTCACTTTTTACAGCTAACATTTAGATTAAAAAGCATCAGTTTCAATTTGAAAGCAAACAACATCGAGGATTAAACTTGAGCTCCTCTCCTGCCTTTTAAAATTATTTCATTTCTTATTTCAGATTTAAACTGTTTGATTAAACATTGTCTTAAACTAGTGTGACATTTTATATAATACTAGCTGCTTCACGCCAAGCTTTCGAATTGTATAATTAAGGTTACCAAACTAGAATAAATAAAACAAGAATAAATAAATGTTGTAATAAGTGTTAGGTAAATCTCGTTAAAAATTGTCGTCGAATATAGTAACTTACCACCATATCTGTGGATACTCCAGCTATGAATATATAAAAAGTAATAAATATGTACATGCACAAGATTATTGCGTCACATAGAAATGAAAGTGAATCACTTTATATCTCCATTTCCAGGTCAAATCGAACGGATACTACGCAGACGATGTTTAAATAATATAAAATAAGAAATAAATAAATGAAATATTTCAAGGAATGAAGTCATAAGGATAGAAAAATATGGTTTCCACCTATTTATTATGTGATAAATTGAAAATTTTAATCTCCTGCTTTTAACCGAGGAAAACTGCGTTTAAAACAATTACTTGGGATGACGTCACATTGCTAGAAATTATTGCTTCTTTCACTTAGTTATGATGCGATAAATTAAAAAATGAATCGTTTGCGTTTAACCTTTGAAAATAATGCTTGGAATAATATGAAATACTCGAAAAAGAGGGAAGGAAAAGATTTCGAACATTAAAAATTTACAAAAATCTTCCCAGGGATATAGCTAACAATTTCCCAAATTTTCACGGCGATTGGATGCATGGTTTTTGAGTCTATGGAGTACAGACAGACACAAATTCATTTTTATATATATAGATTACATATTATATAACATACCAGCAATATAAATAATTTCTGAAACAAAAACAACTTATTCGCATAAAATGTACAGCACATTTTGTTTTAATTTAATGTAAAATATATAGAAAAAAAAGAGTTCTTGAAATATGCCCTTAGAAATATAATAAAATTAGAAGTATAAATACAGTAATAAAATAGAGTAATGTGAATAATAAAAACAGAAGTTCCATTTCAGGGCCTTAACTAGGGCGTGGTAAAGGTGGCTCTTCAATCTTAGGGGCTCCGCACCGTTCATAAAATGCTTGTTAAATAAAAGACGCTTAAACGAAATCTGTACGAATATGACTCGTCCCCGAATATTAGTAAAGCAAAGTTGAAATATAATATTTCAAAATGCCGGTTAAAGTGTAGGGTTAAAAGACGATAAATTAACACTATCAAAATAACTTTTAAGAGTAGAACACAGGAAATATTGACTTTAATTTTTTTCCTGACTTTGATTTTTCAAACACTTTTGAGTTTTGATATGTTTAAACCTCCAAGTTTGGGTTTTATTCTAACCTTACTCCTTTCCTTTACCATACCTCTATTACATTACTCCATGTAGGACTTTCTTGGACTTATCTCATTTTTAAGAGTAGAACAGAGGAAAAAAGGACTAAAGAGGAATATTTTCTGACTTCGATTCTACAAAAACGTCAGAATTCAAACTATTTACGCTACAAATTGCAACATGAAACTGTCTCGACATTTTTTAATCATAATAGTAGAACACAAGAATACAGGATCTTTGAAAATTTTCTGACTTTCGAACAAAATTGAGCTTTGATGTATTTAATCCTCCTAATCTAGGTTTGATCATAACCCTACCACTTTCCTTTATTATACCTTTACTATATACCTCCATGCAGAAATTTTGAATTTTCTTGGACTTTTATTTCTTTCTCAAGAGTAGAACAGAGAAAATGAGGGCAGTGAATTTCTTTTTGATTTCGATTTTTTTTAAATGTTAGAATTTAAATACATTTACTCTAACAGATTGCAACTTGAAACTGTCTCAGATTTTTTTTTTCATTTTTAAGAGTAGAACAACATAGAAAAAAAGAACTTTGAATTTTTTTCTGACTTTGATCTTTTTGAACACCAATGGATTTTGATACTTTTAAACCTCCGAACGTTAATATTTTTAAAGTCTTGATTTGATTCTATCCCTATTCCTTTCCTTCACCATATACCCCTACTATATTCCTCCATTTTAGGAATTTGTAACTTTCTTGGACTATTTTTTTTTAAACCTAGTACTACCACTGTTGTTTTATAAAGTAAATTTTATAACTCTTATGTATACGAAATTTTAGTTATAAACTAATTACTCATTTATAAAGGCACATTTACCGTGCGTCTATTGGAGTTGAAAACTCCCAAGGTGTTAACAAAGTAAAAGTTATCTTGGGCTTGTGCGAACATGGACAATTTGAATTCCTGTCGTTGCCAAACAGAAAGTGGAAAATGGGCACTACATATACCCAACGTATTCATTATGAAAGTTAAAATTTATAATTTGTTTTGAAATTTGCTGATTTTTTTTTAATCGGAAAACAAGTTTTTATTTTCTGAATGAGTTAAAAAACAAATAAGGTATTTAAAAGAGCTTTTCACCATGTAAAAAGATTTTCTTTGTTCAGTAATGCCCATTGTTGATAATAGGGGTAGATACTATCTCGATTGCACAGAACTTAAGAGTGAATAATTTCTTCTGCGAATAAATTTTAAAACCTGGATACACAATCTGTTAGAACTGTTATAAGGGTGATATTACAGAGAATAAAATTGTACGATTACTTTGTCAGTACTTTTGTACTGCGTTTTAACTCCAATTATCCAAATTACCGAATTTATTTTTCAAGTTCATTTTTGCAAAGCAATGCATAGTTTTGTGACATAGATTACAGAAAGAAGAAACCAGTTGTCATCTTGTAAAAGAAATTTTAACATTCTATACTAATATGTTCCATTTACCTTTTTAATTTTGCGAACAAATACACATGTGTATTTTAACTTTTCATTCAGGGGAAAACAGTCGGGAGACTTAAAGAAAAATACTATATATCCGAACGTGCGATATATCTAGCCGCTTTAGTTCGAGGAGCAATTATGTGAGTACAGTATTGTAGTGCAGTTGCCCCTACTGTACTACAATAGAAAATCACATAATTTCGAAATTTTGCAGCTAACATTGACATCTTTTGTAATTTAAGTTTCAATCCAAAGGTGCATCTATATACACGAAATAGTGTTTAATGAACACAAGGAAAAATATATTCAGAATAGCATAATGGACACGAGAATTCCAAACTCCTGGATTTAGAATTAAATTTCAAGCGCTAAAATATTTTATTTCCTAGCATTAAAATTTTATTCATTCTACACATACTTACTTAGAAACATTCATTCAGGAAGAGGGGGGATAAAGCCAGAGATCCCCCCTTTTAGAATAAAAAATATATATCTAGAAGTCTTGTAAAAATATTAATATGTATCCATTTTCATTTCGGTATAACTATAAAACACTCGTTTCTTTATTCTATCTATTTATATGTGTATATATTTCTATAAAGTCTTAAAAATAATGAAAACTAAAATCAGAATCTTTAATTTCAAAATAAAAATTAACCAGATGTCAAATAACAGTAAAAAAAGAAGTGAAATGTAATGGATGTTTACTAATACCGTTGGAGAGTTGGGACTCTCCAACGGTTGGATTTTTCTTTTGTTTGGTTTGGTTTGGCTTGTGTTTGTGTGAGTATAATGTGTTTGCATGTGTTTGTGTTTTTTTATTGTGTGTGTGTGTGTGAGTGAAATCCAGCGGATTTTTGAACGCCGATCACAATAAATTATTGTAGCTGATATTATTTTTACTAGCCCTGGCTTGCTGGGAAAGGAGAAACCTAATTAGTGACTAGACTATTAAAGATATTGCAGTAGGGCCATTCTGTTAAAAAGAACAGGCAGTGTTCCTATCGAAACTTTCATTAGCTCCTAAAAATGACATCTATATCAGTCAAAGGCAGACGAGAGAATGATCACGAAAACACGTGCTGAAACAGGATTGGACCCCAGAACGAGACGGAGACGAAATCTTTCCCATGAAAGTAGCTTAGCTGCAGAATTTAACAATAAAAGTAAATTAGATCGAATGGGAAAAACTGATCCATTTTCCAGCGACAGCTGGAAAATATAGTGAGTAGACAGAAAATTTACATCTATTACACATAGAGTTTTGGGATAGAAGAATATCAAATCGGGGATGCTCGTTTAATTACGATAGTTTGTGGCTGGTAAAATAGATTTGAAGGAAACAGAATGCGTGAGACAAGAATTTTTTATGAGATATTAAAGCGAAATAATTTTGATATATTACATGTATGTAATGATATTTGTATCCTAATAAATAACAAACATATTTATGACTCTCTTGAAATTCTTTCAGGAGATTCTATCCTTTTCTGGCATCTATTTCTAGTAACATTGGTGGATGTCTTTGTTTCCCCTATTGATCCCTCCCCGGTTTCATAAGTAACTCAAAATAGATCCTGACGCTTAAACTATGTCATTAGTGTCCCTCCACATGCGACTTATAAGTAAACTGATTAGTTGGCACAGACAACTATTTTACCACAGTGTACAGGCTTTGTGAGAATAATATAAATAAATTGATGGTGATGATGTAGATTTTTTTTATATTTTTTCTCTTAACATTGACTTTGACGTTTGATTAAACTTAGTAAAGATAAAATGATCGAAATATTATACACTGATAAACTAAAAAGTATTTTAAAAATAAATAGGTTTGTTAAATTGTTTTGAAATTAAATTTGATATGGTTTTTTGTTTAAATAAAACAAAAATTTTATTGATTACATAATTTTAAATATTTTTTATTTGCATTAATAGATAAAAATGTAATTGGATTCCGCTTCTTCCTGTTTTTCTTGTCTACAGATCTCATTGATTTCGGGGCCTTCTTCTTATATAACTTATGGTTTCTTTAAAATATTATGACGTGTTGCATATATAATTAAGAAATAATTTTGGATATTTTTAATCAAGAAAAATAGTGTCTAAATTTTGAGAGTGACGGGATTTCTGCAATTCAAACAAATACCGTACATGTTAACAATCCATCTTTTTGTCTGTCAAATCACTCATTTACACATTTGGATTGATATTATGTTGCAAAAACTTTTATATGCTGTTTAAAGCATTTGAAAGTATTTTGATGTATAAATTTGAAGTTGTATGAGCCAGACCTAAATTTCATGTTCTTACTGTCTGTATTGTCTCGGTGTCCACGGCCGCGGAGTAGCCTTTTCAGATGGGAAGGATAATTTGTAATGATATTTTTATCCAAAAATGAAATAACGTAATTATGTTTATCTTGAAATAATTTTCGGGTGATTCTATTCTTTTCTAGCCAATTTAGTGGATGTCTTTGTTTCTCCTGTTGATTTCTACCGGTTTCATAAGTAACTTAAAAGCTACAGCCTGACACTTAAACTACGTTATCTGTGTTTGCCTAAGTGACTTGTACTCTGATTGGCTGGCACAGACAACTATTTAATCACGATGTAAAAGTTTTGCGGACAGACGTCCGTGAGAGAAGTTGCCTTATTAAACTCTATCAGTTAGATCTAAAAATCCCATTGTCTTTCTTTCCGCGATGTTTTTCGCTCGTCTACGATTCCATGAGTGCATGTTGAGTCCATATGTACTAACTTCCCTTTGTGATGAGACAAAAATCTTTTCAACTATACATATATAAATCTATTTAAGTTAAACTTCAAGTAAATCACTTCTTTTGAAACAAATTTTCACAAATTTTAGTAAGAAGCCATTTTTATTATTCTAAAGATTAAAAATATGCTTGTTTGAAAATTCAGTATGAATTTCACGATCGATTAAGCCTAAATTAATAGCTCATTTGCATTTGCGAGGAATTTTGTATTTGAAATCTTTTTCCAAAATTTGACACAATAATGCTCTTTAACTCAGAATTAAATAAAAAATGTGCTAATAAACCCAATAAGAAAAAAAGATTCCTTTTTTTCTCTGCTTTCATTTGATTCATTTCATTGACTATTCCATATGATAGGGTAATTCGATAAAGAAGCGGACTACAAGAACGCGTGTCAGATGCAAATACACTCTTAGACAATAAAAAAGACCGACGCACAGAGATGTAATGCAAATTGGACACTAATTGATATGCATATAAATTTTGACGAAATCAAAATATTTTTTTATAATATTTGCAAGTTCTTGAAATTTTCTAGCTATCAAAATTTATTTTTATTTATACCTGAAGGTTTATTTTATCGATCATGATAGCTTAATTATCTCAATTTGTTATAAATGTCTCTTCTACCTGGATTTACCAAAGGACAATCGAACAACCTCCCAAAATTAACATGATGTCAATGTTTTCGTTCTTGGGAAAAAACCCGGATTTTATGGGAGCAGAAATACGGGGAATTAAAACTCAAAGGTATGTACAATCACTTATATATTTATCCAATTTTACTTAACATGTATTAATATTTTATTCATGCTAATCGCAGCTCTTCTGTTTGTAGACATAAACAAGTCAAATAAATATACATATATCATATACACACATTTGTAGTAGTATCGCTTTTTATAAATATAGATGGATGTATTATTAAAATAAAAATTAGAGGAGGTACTTATTGTGAGACGGTCTCATTAACCCTCGTGTTGCAAAAGTAGACCGTAGCGCTCTAAAACCAAACCAATTCTTAGATATATATTTAATTTGATGAAAAGAAATTTTAAATCTTTAAAAGGCTTTACTTACTTATTTATACATTTTTAAATATCAATACAATTTTATTGTCTTTAATATTAATATTAAATTAAAAAAAATGTATAAAATTTCTGAAAATAAATTTAAATTTTAAAGTAATATCATTATGAAGTATTTAAAAAATATTTTACTTTTTTCAAATTAGTCACCAATATAATCGAAAAATATCACTGTGAATTGATACACTAAAGAAAGTATGCATCTCTGAAGAAAATATTTATAATACCTTGAAAATACATAATCTTCCCCTCCCCCGAGTTATTTATTAGATAATTATATGCTTTAGATATTTATATGTTTTTCGATATTTATATGCTTTATAAAATATTTATTGTACTTGAACTCTGTGATAATACTCGAAAATTAGCAGTTTTAAAAGTTAAATAGCACTGGTTAATCAACAGTCCTTTTAAAGGTATAGATGTATTTTTATATACTTTAATTGGTCTAAATTAGTAATATTTAAACAAAAGCAAACATTTACTTACCGAAAAATGATCTTCACAAACCTACAGAGATGATTTATATGATAATTTGGGGTTTAATTTCTTATCCGTTTTCATCGCATTTGTCCAGATTTTATGTGTATGTGGATCTTTGGGCAAGCTGAAAAATATCTTCTGATTGCAATTAGTTGTTGTTATTTTTACAGTTGTACAATACAATATTTATAAATGTGATTTTTGATGCCAGACATAAAAAAAAATTTCTATTATATGCGATACTTTACACAGAAACAAATTTAAAAGTCGCCTTTTAACATGTAAATAACAAAGGCTGTGGGTGTTTTCGTGAACAATGACGTCACAAACTCGGCAGAGGAAAAGTATTGGTTTTGAGAGACGTTAAAGAGTCCGCTATAAAACCCTTTAGAAATCACTAATTAGGCCCCCAAATGAAACAAAAATATAGTACTGTCCTGCTTACTTTTTTGTCTTTTATTGTTTAAAATTAAAATTAGAAAACGTGAAAATTCCTCATTGAGACAAAACATTAGCATTACAAGGCCCAAAAACGATTATTCGATTAGTGGAGGGATTGTTAATTGTTCTTCCATCAGAGTAAAAAATTTGTTTTTCACCATGTATATTCTTCGACCCGCTGTCACTCAAGCGTCATTTTGGTGCTAGTCAAGTCCGAGAGAAGGCGATAAGAGCATTGTTCTAATTAGGGGCAAAAAGCAGATACCAAACACATGCATATTGTGTGTATATGAGTGTGTAAATATACGTAGAGGTATCGTTAAGTTTTGATTAATATATTTAAAAATAACCGAGATACCTAGATAAAATTGATTCTAGTTATTAATTTATCTTTATGCACATAAAGAAATGACTGCTGTTAATCTTGATTTGTTCCGTTCCGAGAGGCTGTAAATTCAAGTAACCCGTAGTATAGAAGAGAGAGAAGCTCATAGCGTGATTCTACTTTAAAAGATTTGGTTTGGTTTGGAACGCTTCGGTCTACAGTTTTTGCTACACGAGGGCTAATGATACCGGAACCTACGCTTTAAGCTCGTTCTGAACGGTTACGAGCATCCATGCCATAAGCGAGAATCGAAACGGCGAACTCCGGTATAGAAGTTGAAATGTTGGGATAAGCTGAGAGAGAGGTATGATATAGGAGAAAACGACTAATTAAATTTTGTAATACTTCGAACTCCCCCTCCTGTGTGTGTGTATATATATATATATATATATACATATATATATATATATATATATATATATATACATCTGTGTGTATGCAGAGTCGGTTCTTCGTTTTATCTTTGTTGTTCTTCAGCAGTAGTTAGCCGCCCCCTATCAATGTGTATACCTAGTGGCATTCTATCGGCCACCCTAAAAACTGGATGGCATGCTCGCACAGTACACTTACTAGTCCCAGCCCTGTGTATATACGTGTGTGTGTTTATGTTTATATATGTAATGTATCAAAATTATTACACCTAAAATATCTATCTAGAATTCTTCTTTTACCCATCTCGTTCTTTCATAACTGTTTTCCCAGTCACAGAATCTCAAATTCGAAGGAGTATTTGTGACTTAAATTCTTTTTACCATCTCCCAAAACTAACTCCGGAGTAAACACTAACTTTCTGTCCACTGGCCACATTTTTCATCTATCTCAATAATATAGTTTACTCCTTTTAATGATCTAAGTTCCTTTCTGATTGGCCGGACGATGGCCGAATGCTTAAGCTCTGATCGTCGGAACCGGAGTTCGTGAGTTCGAATCCCATTGATGGTATGGATGTTCTTAGCCGTTCGGAATTGGCTTTAAGTAGTAGGTCTCAGTCTCATTAGCCTTTCCTGACCAAAACAGTAGACCGTAGCTCTACAAACCAATCCAACCCTTTCTGACTGTTAATAGCGCTGACTAAGCTGCTGGTCTCATGCAAAAAACACTCGCTGTGGGGCGAAATTTATAATAGCAGTGTATTTTAGTCACCATTCAATTATGATCTTTTGCAAAAACGTTGTTATTCAGTCTTATATAAAGTTAAAATTGCACCATGGACTTCGCAGTGGTTTTAATAGAGCGACTGCAACTTACTGAGGTCTGCCTCATTTCACAGTAAGCCCGGGCAATTGAAAATAATAGGGGCTAGCAACGAGTATTAAATTTGTACGTTACATATATATATATATATATATATATATATATATATATATATATATATATATATATATATATATATATATATAATATGCACAACTAACTTTAAACAACGACATCTCTATAACAAAATAATGTTTCACCAAAGTGTCCGGTATAAGGTTTCATCAAAAGATTTGTAGAGACTGGTTTTAACAAGTATATAACGAAACCTATAATAAATATAGGTTGTATAAAGTATATAAACGTAAATTAGAAGTTGTTAAATCTTGTTCTGCTTTTATATTCTAAAAATAGCGAAATATTAAAATTAACGATACTGACTATAATTCAGAGTGAATGAGGACAGAAAATATGATGAACAAGTTTTCCTCACCAACATGCGGCCAATTATGGAAAATGAAACGAGAAAAAAATCAACACTTTCTCCAGATTTAAAAAAAAAAATTTTTTATTCTATATCATTTTTACACAACTTCAGTAAACTTTTAGAAGACACTTATTGTATTTTAAAACTTTATGTATATTATAATAAAAACCTACATAATATAATAGCAAAAACATGAACATTTATTTTACTAACAGAATTCATACTCCATTGATAAGGTAAAAAAAAAGAATCATCTACCAACACGACACCATAGTAATGCAGATTTAGTTATTACAATTTTGTATTGGTTTTATCTCTAAATAATTTTTTAATAATATATTGACTGATGCAGCTTGACCAAAGAAAACTCTTTAATACATTTATTGCATTTTTAAATTTTGCTGTTGATGTATATTACAATGTCAACTGACAGTATCAAATATTTAAAAAGAAAATATGTATATATATATATATATATATATATATATATATATATATATATATATATATATATATATATATATATATTATTGTATATATTAAATATACTGTAAAATTGGTTACCAATTAAGCATATTACATATTTACAAACATATTCAAAATGTTACATATTTAGGGATTTAAATGATACGCGCAAAATAAAGAAGTAATTTTCTGTTTTGGATACTATAATTTATAAATTGCTAATGACAGATCTGCATCATATTATATAAGAATGAATGCAGGTAAAATATCCACTTTTTAATTATCTCGTAAATCATTATCTTGCCTACAAGTCTGTCTTGCAACTCAACTTATAAAACAAAAAATTATTAATAATTACAAAACGAGCCCAAAGTGCCCTTTTTTTTTACCTCCGACATCATAATTGTATATGTTCTTTCTGGGAACCATTTTGATCTCTAAAATGAGAAATAGTAGCCAGCAGCCAAAGTGCCTCATTGGAATGAAACTCCAGTCAAATAAAAGGAAAAAACTAGCTTGCCATCAGATGCTTCCAAGGAAGCAAATCAACAGAATAACTGCCACGTTGAACTCTGATTTCGCTTAAGAAGTAAATCAATCCTATCTTTTTTTTTTCTTTTTTTTTTTGTCTGTATTCTTTGAGTTAGAAAAGAAAATTTCATTCCTTTTCATTTCTATGAAGCCATTATTAGAGAGTGTTCCTTTTCATCCCATGGTGTTGGAAAGTGTATGTGAAAGGGTCCTCAATTTTGTCCTCAAAGGTCAAGTGAAAAGATCACTTTTGATTTCGATTCTGGATTCTAACGTATATTAAGAAACAAATCTATTGGGATTATTTTGCTATTTAATCAATTTACACAGTATACCAACCTGGTTTTAGAAACCGTACGCTCATATATAATGAATTAAAATATTTCAAATAAGTAATATAATAAATAATATATTCTAATAAGTAACTAAATTATTTTTCGCAGTTCAATGCCATATCATGATGAAAAAAAATATCAATCCAGATAACGCAACTATATCCGTTTCTCAGAGACAAAATTACTGAAATGCACTTCTTGCCATAAGTTCAGTGGCAGATTTGGTTGTGCAAAGACGTAAAGTGATGCTTCTGATATTAGCGTTTAATGGAATAAAAGACTTTTCTTTGCGAGCATTTAGAGCACATCATGTGCGGAAACACTCCAGAGAAGATTAGCAGTGTACAAACAAGAATTCTGAAGCGGGCGGAACCGGTTCGAACCATCATGGGATCACTCTCATTCGAATTTGAAGGGGTGGTGAAAGACGAGTGTTTATCGAGTTGTGCAGGTTGATGAATTGTCGCTCGCGATTCGATTTCCAAATCGGGTATCTTCTAGCATCGTCACAATGGCTGTTTTTCCCAACTATCCCCTATGTCTTTATTCATCTAAAACAAAACTTCCAATTTTGTTGAAGAATATTTCTTTTCTAATTTGGTGCAATTTTACGAAAGATTCAAATAACGTTGTTCACCATTTGTGTGCTATTTTGAATCGTGATCTCTTAAGCCCAATGTGCTGTCAAGATAAATTCAAGTGTTGCAACTCATTATTTAATCAAAAAAATTTTCATATTGCCGTGTGAAGTTTCACCACTTCATTAATAAAATATATTCAAGATGAACATGTGAAGCATCCTTATTCTCAGTATCTTTCCATACTAAAATATCTCCCGGAAGGGGTAAGTTCTAATCTATCTATATATAAAAAAATGAATTTGTGTGTGTCTGTCTGTATGTATGTTCTCTATAGACTCAAAAACTATACATCCAATCGCCGTGAAAATTTGGGAAATATTTAGGTATATACCTGGGAAGGTTTTTGTAAATTTTCAACGTTCGAAATCCATTCCTTCCCCCTTTTTCGAGCATTTCATGTCATTATTCTAAGCATTATTTTCCCCGGTTAAAAGCAAACGATTAAATTTTTAATTTATCGCATCATAACTAAGTGAAAGAAGCAATATTTCTAGCAATGTGACGTCATCCCAAGTAATTGTTTTAAACGCAGTTTTCCTCGGTTAAAAGCAGAAGATTAAAAGTTTCAATTTATCACGTAAGAGATAGTTGAAAATGATATTTTTCTATCATAATGACGTCATTAATTTAAATATCTGATTTATTCATTTCTTATTTTATATTATTTAAACATCGATATTTTTCTATCATTATAACGTCATTACTTTAAATATCTGATTTATTCATTTATTATTTTATATTATTTAAACATCGTCTGCTTAGTATCAATTCGATTTGATCTGGAAATTGAGATATAAAGTGATTCACTTTCATTTCTATGTGGCGCAAATTATAGTATTTTTATATGAGAACTTATTTTAATTCTTAGTTAATTTTTACGTTACAATGAAATGTTTACCAACAATATTTTAACAACAAAAAGTACAAATTTCAGTGACTCTCATGGGTAAATAAAAACCTATCATTTTATATAGTTATCTTCATATTCATATGAATGTGATTTCTGTTTCATACAAAACTATGTGGTTTGTCATAAATGTCCTTAATTTTGGAAAACATTTATTACTACCAACAGAATTAGCACTGTCGCTGTCAAAACCTCTGCTTTCTATTCTACCACGTAATATGGCAGGGTATATTAACGTTGCTAATCAACGTACAGTAGTAATACAGTAATGTAATTTAGGGTTAAACTTATATTTTACCATAAGAAAAAAGTTTCAGCAACATTAATATAAGACACAAATTTGATACAGATTTAATCGTTAACATGTAAACATATATTTTGTTATTTTTATTTATTGATATTAAGAACAGTTTTCATTTTTATGTTTTTTTATACAAATCTACTCGATAAGTCATAGATAGAGTAACTAACTTTGGACAGAAATACTTGATACCGCCAAATGAACATATTCCGTATTAATACATCTTGAATTCCGAGATAAAAATCTGACTGTGACTATCTATGTTTGTATGTATGTTTGTATGTGCGTCTATCTCCTTGCGAACCGCTGGACGCAGACGGGCGCCAAAGGTACCAAAAGACGTGAAACGATCCAAGGATGTCATTTCGCGCGTTCGCGTTCCGATATTTCTATTAGTTCGAAAGATATTGAGGAAAAACCGAACAAAATGCCAGTTTAATTTTGCGACACGAGCTGTCCATTGTCGAGTTGGCGTCTAAATATGGCAGTGTTATTCATTGTTGGCATTATTATCGCCAGATATTTGGTATTCGGGAAACACAAAAACGTATCTACGCTATTTAAATTCCAGTGTAAGTATATAAATATATGATGGCATATATGTATATAAGACTATTTTCTTATATGATAAAAGATAAACTCATTTTTGTTTAGGAAATCACTTCTTTTTTCTATTTAATTTGCTTGGCGAGATTTTTATTTTCAGTAATTAAAAACTTGCGATGTTCTATCAAATTTGTTTTCAATTCGCAGTAGCCATTTATTAAATAAAAACTATCATAGGTTTTTTTATTATCTAAAACTCAACTACACTAGAGATAAAAAAATATTGGCAAGTGATATACAGGGAACAAATAAATTTTCATTTTAGAAATGGCAACTATGAAATATTGAGATATTGTAGCCACTTTGGATTAAAGTTTAAAATGTGATTTCAAATAATATAATTGTTTTCTGTGTTTTAGTCTTAGATACTTATTTTGTTTTATCAATATTAATTTGGTATATTTCTCTCATTTCAAATTCAATTGCGCCATTTTTATTTATCCAATTTTAAGACGTCACTCTGTACATCACCTATTCTTAAATAAGCTTGGCGACTTTCGGTATGTATTTCGTGTTATAAAAATTGAAATCCTTTATGTAACTTCATTCTTATGATAACGCTTTCAGGTAATATAACTGTTCTCGGCTTTTGACCTTATGTGCTTAGTTCGTTTTATCAATATTTGGTATTTCTCTTTCATTGCCAATTCAATTGCACCATTTTAATTATCCAATTTTGAGACCGCACTAACATCTGTTCATAATTAGGCTTGGAAGAATTAAAAGTTAGCCATTTCGGTCAATCGCGGTCTGATATTCTAATTAGTTCGAAATATATTATTTTAAAACCAACAAAAACACCGTTTTAATTATGTAGTATAGTCATTTTAACTGCTGAGTTGGCGTGAAAAACAATGACCATATTTTCATTGTTTTCTTCGTATTCTCCAGATATTTGGTAATAGAATTGACATTAATGCAGAACAACTATCGCCTATCCTACCAAAGCGTTGTTTGTTTGGAAAATTTGAACTGCGGCACATTTTGGTATTTCTGTTTGTGATTTATTATATTCTTGAATTTTTCAAGACCTTACTTTAGATATATTTCTTTATAACATATTTGTATATATATACCATTAAAATTCGAGTGTAAATAACTGCATTTATAAACACAAATACATTTGGATGCATTACTTCACCAAATCCGCTGAATACTTATACTCTTTCCACCATTAAAATATCGTAATTAGAATCAGTTAAAAATATATTAATTAAAATATGTAATGAGTGGTGCCATTTATTGCAATAGTTACAACTATTTGTCATACGCAATAACTTTTTCTCTTTGAAATATCCCAGTATCAAAATCATCTTATTTTAATAGCTAAATTTTTTATTTCCTCAAAATATGTAAATCTTTATTTTACTTTTTCAATTTTTTTAAGAAGTTAGTATTTTTTCTGTTATATGTTTTCGTGATTTTTATTTTCAATAATTACAAATTCGCCATGTTCTGTCAAATTTGTTTTTATTTCACAATTACCATTTAAAAAAAAGTTTTCGTGATAGGTTTTGTTGTTTAAAATTTAATTTTTATGTATGTAAAACATTACTACTAAAAGACATCCAATCTCGGAAATGAATTATCCCATTCAGAACAGTACATATATATTACTCTCCACAGTATTTTGAAATTTGACTCCTACATTTAAAAAAGTCGTGGAATTGGGAATTATTATGCAGAGGCTTACGGGCAACACAGTGCACTTATTGGACATTCGGCTATTAATAAACTGTTATAATCGTCAACAATCTGAAACATACGAGATTTGTTCAGCATTTCTATTAATACGTCTTATTATCTTTAATAGTGGTTCTAAATCTTTCATCGAAATATTTTAAAACCCAGACCGAAGGCTGGGTGCGAAGCAGCTAGTCTATATATATAAAAATGAATTTGTGTCTGTCTGTCTGTCTGTATGTATGTATGTACTCAATAGACTCAAAAACCATGCATTCAATCACCGTGAAAATTTGGGAAATCTTTAGGTATATCCCTGGGAAGGTTTTTTGTAAATTTTTAACGTTCGAAATCCATTTCTTCCCCCATTTTCGAGCATTTCTTGTCACTATTCCAAGCATTATTTTCCCCGGTTAAAAGCAAACGATTAAATTTTTAATTTTTCGCGTGATAACTAAGTGAAAGAAGCATTATTTCTAGCAATGTGACGTCATCCCAAGTAATAGTTTTAAACGCAGTTTTCCTCGGTTAAAAGTAGAAGATTAAAATTTTTAATTTATTACATAATACATAGGTGAAAATGATATTTTTCTATCATTATGACGTTATACCTTTAAATAATTCATTTATTCATTTCTTATTTTATAATCGTCTGCTTAGTATCAATTTGATTTGATCTAGAAATTGATTTATAAAGTGATTAACTTTCATTTCTATGTGACGCAAATTATAGAATTTTTATATGAGAACTAATTTTAAATTTAATTCTTGGTTAATTTTTAAGTTGCAATGAAATGTTTATCAACAATATTCTAACAAGAAAAAGTACAAATTTCAGTGACTCTCATGGGCAAATAAAAACCTATCATTTTATATAGTTATCTTCATATTCACATATTTAACAATCTGAATGTGTGTTTCTGTTTCATACTAAACTATGTGGTTTGTCATAAATTGCCTTAATTTTAGAAAACATTTATTACTACGAACAAAATTAGCACTTTTGCTGTCAAAACCTCTGCTCCCTATTCTATCCCGTAATTTGGCAAGGTATATTAACGTTGCTAATCAAAGTACAGTAGTAATACAGTTTAGGGTTAAATGTATGTTTTACTATACAGTTTTGAGCAAATTTAATATAAGACACAAATTCGATGCAGATTTAATCGTTAGCATGTAAACATACATTTTGTTATTTTTATTTATAGGTATTAAGAACAGTTTTCATTTTTATGTTTTTTTCTAAACAAATCTACCCGATAAGTCATAGTAACTTCTTTGGACAGAAATCCTTGATACCGCCAAATCAACATATTCCACATTAATACATCTTGAATTCCCAGATTAAAATCTGACTGTGAGATCAAGGGATGTTATTTCGCCCATTCGTGTTCCGATATACCAATTAGTTCGAAAGATATTAACGAAAAACCAAACAAAATGGCAGTTTAATTTTGCGACACGAGCTTTCCATTGTTGAGTTAGAGTCAAAATATGGCAGTGTTATTCATTGTTGGCATTATTATCGCCAGATATTTGGTATACGGGAAACACAAAATCGTATCTACGCTATTTAAATTCAAGTGTAAGTATATAAATATATGATGGCATTTATATATATAAGACTATTTTCTTATCTGCTAAACGCTAAACTCACTTTTGTTTATGAAATCACTTTTTTTTTCTATTTTATTTTCTTGGCGAGATTTTTATTTTCAGTAATTAAAAATTGCCATGTTCTATTAAATTTGTTTTTATTTCGCAGTTGCCATTTATTAAATAAAAACTAACATATGGTTATAGTTTTTGTTATCTAAAACTAAACTACACTATAGAAAAAAAATTGGCAAGTGATATACAGGGAACAAGTAAGTTTTTATTTTAGAAATGGCAACTATGAAATGTTGAGATATTGTAACCACTTTTGATTAAAGTTTAAAATGTGATTTCAAATAATATAATTGTTATAGGTATTTTAGCCTTATATACTTATTTCGTTTTATCAATATTAGTTTGGTATATTTCTTTCATTTTGAATTCAATTGCGCCATTTTAATTTATCCAATTTTAAGACTTCACTCTGTACTTCACCTATTCTTAAATAACCTTGGCAACTTTCGGTATATTTCTTTTAATTAAGTGTTATAAAAATTGAAATCATTTAAGTAACTTCATTCTTATGATAACACTTTAAAGTAATATAACTGTTCTCGGCTTTTGACCTTAGGTGTTTAGTTCGTTTTATTAATATTTGGTATTTTTCTTTCATTGTCAATTCAATTGCGCCATTTTTATTTAACCAATTTTGAGACCACACTAACATCTATTCATAATCAGGCTTGGCAGAATTACTTAAAAAAGTCATTTTAGTCAATCGCGTTCAGATATTCTAATTAGTTCAAAATGTATTATTTTAAAACCAACAAAACCACCGTTTTAATTATGTAGTACAGTCATTTTAACTGTTGAGTTGGCTTGACAAATAATGACCATATTTTCATTGTTGTCGTCGTTTTCGCCAGATATTTGGTAATAGAATTGACATAAATGCAAAACAACAATCGCCTATCCTGCCAAACCGTTGTTTGCTTGGAAAATTTGAACTGCGGCACATTTTGGTATTTTTGTTAGTGATTTATTATATTCTTGAAGAATTTTTCAAGACCTTACCATTAAAATTCGAGTGTAAAAAAATGCATTTATAAACATAAATACATTTGGACGCATTACTTCGCCCAATCTGCTGGATGCTTAAACTGTTTCCACTATTAAAATACCGTAATTACAATCAGTTAAAAGTATATTAGTTAATATAAGTACTGAGTGGTGCCATTTATTGCCTATAGTTACAACTATTTGTCATACGCAATAACTTTTTCTCTTTGAAATATACCAGTATCAAAATCATTTTACTTTTAATAGCTAAATTTTTTACTTCATCAAAATATGTAAATCTTTATTTTACTTTCTCAAAATTTTTTAAGAAATTAGTATTTTTTCTGTTATATGTTGTCGTGATTTTTATTTTCAATAATTACAAATTTGCCATGTTCTATCAAATTTGTTTTTATTTCACAATTGCCATTTTTTAAAGAAAAAGTTATCGTCATATGTTTTGTTGTTTAAAATTTAATTTTTATGTATGTAAAACATTAGTACTAAAAGATATCCAATCTCGGAAATGAATTATCCCATTCAGAAGAGTACATATATATTACTCTCCACAGCATTTTGAAATTTGACTCCTACCTTAAAAAAAAGTCTTGGAATTGGGAATTATTATGCAGCGGCTCACGGGCTACACAATTCACTTACTGGACATTCAGCTTTAAAAATAAACTGTTATAATCGTCAACAATCTGAAATATACGAGATTTGTTCAGCATTTCTATTGATACTTATCTTTAATAGTGGTTCTAAACCTTTCATCAAAATATTTTAAGACCCAGACCGAAGGCTGGGTGCGAAGCAGCTAGTTACTTATATTTTTTTTCCTGTTATATAATTAGATGGAGCAACGAGTTTACAGAACATTGTACACGCGACCCAATATTACAACAGGTAGGGCCGTAACTAGGGCGTGGCAAAGGTGGTATTTGCACGGGCGCATGTCATAGGGGCTCCACCCCGTGATGAAAATGGGGTCCGAAAGAGGACGATCCGCTTCGAGTAAAAATAAGGAAAAGTTAAAAAATAATTTTTTCATTATAAAATCCAATGTGTTTAGAAATTATTTTTTTTTTATATAAATTTTCTTATTTTTAAAAATGCTTCTGTAGACTAAGCTTGTTATAGATTCTTACAAAATGTTTATCAAACAATCTTATATGCCTTAATATAAAACTGGGTTTTCGTTTTAAATTTTAAATTTATTAATGTTATTGAAACTAAATTTAAATTTAAAAATTCGCCAATTTTTTAGGAAAATTTATTGTTTAAATAAAACATTCCCCTCAATAAACTATTCAGTTTGTCAGGAAAATAATTCATTCAGAGGGCTTAAAAATATTTTTAAGTATTAATATGGTAAAAATAGAAGAATTAAAAATTAATATACAAGGAACATTTTAAGAATCAACAAAATATTTTCTCCGTTCATTCTGAATATTTGATACAGATAAAAAAAAGTTTATATATTTTCTCACTCTATTTGGAGGTAGGGTCATAGACCAGTTTTTTTGCCACGAGCCCTAAAGCACCTAGTTACGGCCCTGACAACAGGGTACGACTGAATACTTTTGAATTTTGTGTGTGTAGTTAATGAAGACTTGAAACTGGATTAAACAGTCGAGTTTAGTCTCAGCAAACCAGAAATGATATATTTTATTTCCTTAAATTACATCCTTGAATTTAATGTAATTCCCATGTAATTTATGGAATTTAAATACCCACACAACACACTTGATCCCAATTAGGTTAAAAGAATTACATAATTTTTTTCAAATATTTTCCTCTAATACGTCCAAAACTCACAACAACCACGTAGATATTGTGTACAAATATCACCACTTTTACGTCAAATAACCCCTAAATGTAACAACAGACTACATTGAAATCAACCAAATTTTGATATAAAATCTACATACCGTTTTTATCCATATTGCATAAAATCAACCATGTGGATATAAATTGTACATCCCGATTTTATCAAAATTATTTAAATTCAACCGATTTGGTTACAAAATGTATATCTAAACTTTGTTCATTTGTTCTAAAATCTATCAGATTTGGCTGCAAAACATAAATCAGATTTTAGTAATTTGTTTTAAAATCAACTAAATATCAAATCCAAAAGGTATCCCAAATTTCCAGCCACCATGAAACATTTTAAAATTTCTTTGTAAATAATTTGAAAGTTCCTTGTTTTCAGAAGATGTGTAAAGTAAAATGTCAAAGGTGTGAGATTTATTGCTTCCATATAATTAAAAAAAATTTTCTTTCAGATGAAAACCATATTTTAAAAAAAATATCAGATTCAAGTTGAGTAGAAAAAATCTGTATAATTAAAAGTATGGCTTCCATTTGGGGGAAAAATTACCTTGAAGCATCGGGTCTCAATTTTACTTCCCTGTATAAAGTTAAAGAAAGTATATTAATCTTGACAAATTTCAGAGCCCAAATTGTGTCAAAAATAATTATTTTGACCAGGACTGAATTTTGAACATTTTAAGTGTTACGTTTGTATGTACGTACAAGGAAACTTTATTATCAAACCTTAAAAATGCATTTTAACCATTCCTAAACTAGTTATAGCTCGTTTAGTGTTGACTCCTATACGCACGTACATATTGCGCTTAACTCAAAAACGATCAACCGTAGAAGATCGATATTTTCTTATTAGGATTCTTAAAACGTCTAGTTATATCCGTCCTCTTTTGATTGCAATCTTTACTTTATATAACAAAAAATTTCAGTATAACGTTATTAACGCTGTGGACCGTAACTCAAACACGATTAGCCGCAACGTTTTGAAATCGTGCATTTAGAACTATTAGAATATCTAGTTTTGCTCCTCCTCTTGCTCTTGCACTCTGCACTCTACACAGCGAAAACTGAAATATAAGGGATATAAACGCTGTGGGGCATAACTCAAAAATAATTAACCATAAAATGTTAAAATTTTGTATTTGGGACTGTTTTGACGTCTAGGTGTAGACCTTATATGAAAACTGTAATGTGCTGATATAGAGAAATTGCGTAAGAAACTTCTGTATGAAAATTGCAAGGCGCTGATATAGAGAAATTGCATGAGGAACTTCTATAGTAGGATAAGGACCAGTTGTTATGATGGGTTGTAGGACTAAAAAGCATGGGACGCTCAACATATAACAATTAAAATTTCCCATTAGTATTTTAATTTAAATATTCCCTTACACAATTATATCTATTGAAAATATATCACTGATTCCAATTGCAACCCACGCTTTATTTTTTGTCGCATAACACAGTGGAGAGAAATATATGCTGCTGAGTTGAGTTAAAAAATGCATGTGAAAAAACAAAAGTGTGGGGAGTTTTTTAGGGGGGGGCACTGGGGTTACCTAATGATTTGTCTTGTGTATTGTTATGCATATAACGTATTTTATATAATTTTAGCTGCAAACGGGTTCTTGATGTAACCGTATTAAGAATTTAGATTGTTAATGCTCGCCGAGCGGTCCGCGAACGTCCTATCTCCTATTGTCGGTCATTTGGGTATGACCTGCATGGGTCTCGCAAAAGGAGCAGGAATGGGAGACGAAATGATCAGCCGTAGAGAGAAGTGCAAACTTAACAACGTTGATTTATTCAAAAAAAAAAAAAAAAAAAACATTTAAAAGAAACTGTAGGTAAAATCGTCGAAAGAAGAGCTCATGCTCTCCCACCTTCTCATTTGAAAATACTGTCGGGAGTGTCCCTCCCGTCTTTCCTTTATCCAACAGGAAACGTCGGTTCCAGGGGAGATCGACCCCCCCCCCCTTTAACCTTCGTCCTTGGAGAAGTCGAGCCGGTCACACAAAAACAATTTCTTCCTTCTGTCGGCGCGATGACAAACGGCAGATTTGACACTTCTAATAGTCCGTGTGTCAAAAGGACCATTACTGCCGTTTCCCAATTGTTCGGCGTTTTAAAATGTTCGGAGCCTTACAATAAACCAAATGTTCGCTTTAGCCGACACATTTTTTCCTTTGATCCCCGACAGAGACGGACGCGATACTTACACGCCCGCCCTAAGTTTGAAATTTGCTGACAAAGGGCTAATTTCAAACCCTTAAGCGTCCGGCTCAGTGATGGGCTACCACCTGTTCCCCTTACCCATTGTTTCCATTGTTTGGGTGCAAGTGTCATTGAAACCTTTAGGTTATGAATCCTTGCTATGCTTAAATCAACACAGCACTTGGTAGGAAAAATAACCTTTTTACACATCAAATGGGATTACCACCCCTTTGAACCTAAATCACTGCATATGATCATTATTCAATGAACACAAAAAATATGTACAAGTACAACTTTACGGAGCTGGGAGACCTTACTTTAAACAGCGTAATCACTTGTTAGAACAATCATGCGATACATAGAAACCAATTTAAAATTGTTTTAGACACAACATATATACTCGAACAACAACAAAAAAATAACAATATTTGTATACTAGACATTAATTAAACTTTACTAAATCATCACATTGATAAAAAAAATTACTGTCCATCATCTACTAACCGCGACATAGCATCTGCGGCTAAGTTTCTTGTCCCTGGCTTGTGAGTTATTGAGATATCCCACCTTTGTAAGGATAGCGCCCACCTCATCAATTTTGGTCTCTTCGGAGCCGTCTCGTTGAGGAATTTCAATGGATTGTGATCGGTAATTATCTCCACTCGACCCCCAGGATCCACTTCTCAAATTTTGATAATGCAAATAAAATCCCCCACGCTTCTTTCTCGATTGTATCCCAATTCTTTTGTGCGCCATTCAACTTTTGTGACACAAATGCAATGGGCCGAAAATCGCCTTTCGCGTCGCGTTGGGTTAAACATCCCCCTATTGCTATGTCTGACGCATCCGCATGAACTTGAAACGGTATAGACAGGTCGGGTGTTGACAGCTGGGTTGCGCTGCACAATGCTTCCTTTAAATACGAGAATGCTCTTTCCTCGTCTATTCCCCACTTTACTCTATAGGACGCACTTTTCTTTGTGAGTTCTGTGAGCAGGGCTGCCAACATTGCATAATTTTTAATATACGCCCGATAAAACCCCATTAAACCTAATACCGATCTTACTTCTTTTTTGTTTTTGGACGTTGTAATCTTTTAATTGCGGCAATTTTTTCTTCACCTGGCCCATATTTCCCCACTCCAATTTTGAGGCCCAAATAACTTAATTGTTTTGCCGCGAATTTACACTTGCCTAGGTTGGCCGAGAACCCTAAATTATTTAACACCGTCAGAACTTTTTCCAGGTGTTCCAAGTGCTTTCCGAAACTCGGGGAGAATATAATGATGTCGTCAATATAAGCTTGGGCGAAATTACCAAATTTACCGATAATCCTGTTAATTAGCTCTTGAATATCCTTCATTGGGAAAGCTGGTACTTTGGTAACCGCGTTTAGCGCCCTATAGTCCACGCACATACGGGTCGATGCATCCTTTTTAACGACGCAAACCACGGGGTGTGCTATATCCGCCTCCGATGTTTCAATCATTTTTAGGTCAAGTAGTTCCTGAATTTGACGCTAAACCTCCCCCCTATATGCCATAGGAATCCCATAACAGTGAGGCTTTCGTCTTGTCGTGCAAGGCACGAACTCGATTCCGTGTTTGCCAACCCCTGACGGCTGAAAACTTCTAGTGAATAAACGCCCGAATTTATGCAATAATGCCCTTAAATCGCGCCCTTGCGCCTCTGATACATCCGGATGTGTTATGGTTTCTACCGTCTCATTTCCCGTTATTTCTTTGGTTTCGGGGATCGGAAGAACCTCTACTTCTCCAAACTCCTCCTCTCCTTCTAAAATAATATTAACTGCGCTCGCTCTTGTTATGAATTCCCTGATTTTGTTTTGATGAACGTGTCGAGTCGACCCATCCTCAAATTCGATTAGAAAGGAATGTGGTCTTAGCTGGTTAACAATCTTTGCAGGTCCCTGCCACCGCGCATATAGTTTGTTAGTGGAATCCGGAATCAAAACCACAACCTGATCTCCCTTTTTAAATTCCTTATTGCTGGACCTTAGATTATATTGGTGTGCCATGCGCTCCTGTTGTACGTGTGCTGTTATTTTGGACTGTTCGGCCGCCCGTTCCAATCGTGCCTTTAATTCTTTTAAATACTTCGGAATAGGCTGAGTGCAAAATTGAGCGCCCGCACTTTCTGCGGTCCACGTCAATTTTAGAATGTGTAAAGGCCCCTGTGCTGGCCTTCCATATCGCAATTGAAATGGCGATACCCCCGTCGTGGCATTCGGTATCTCGCGATACGCCCATAAAACATATGGCAACTGCACATGCCAATTCCGCAGCTCTTCCCTAATAACATGGTGTAACATTCCCTTAAGTTTTCGATTGAATCTTTCCACTAATCCATTAGACTGTGGATACATCGGCGTGGAAAACCGTTGGCTTGCTCCCAACCTCTTCTCAAATTCCGTAGTTAATCTTGAGTTAAAATTGGTTCCATTGTCTGACGCAATGACGTTTGGTATCCCGGTCCGGGAGAAAATACTTAAGAGTGCTTCGCATGTGCTCTTGGCATTTAAGTTTCCTAATGGATCTGCTTCCGCCCACCTCGTGTGCTGATCAACCATACATAATATATACTTATGACCCTTTGAACTAGGTGGATCAATTGGCCCTATTAAATCTATATTAACCACTTGAAATGGCAATTCCGGTCTAGCTACCGGCGTTATCGGCGCCATATCTCTTGTTTTTACGGGATTTTTGAGCTGGCACTGGACACACGCCTTACAATATTTTTCGACGTCAATCTTCATGGTTTCCCAATAAAAGGAATATCGCAGTCTTTCCAGCGTCTTCCTATATCCCATATGGCTACCAAAGAATGAATTGTGTGCCAACTCTAGTACTTCCTCGCGTCTCGACTTAGGTAATACTAATTGGGCTATTTTCTCTCCCAACACTTTGTCCGTATGATATAAAAATCTCGCTTTAGTAAAATAGCCTCCCTTTCCTAATTCCGCGAATTCCCAACACCTAGTGAGGTCTTCACAATTTTCTTGTTCTCTCAAAAACCGATCAGTGGCTGTCATGACCTCGCCTTGTGTTATCTTTCCTCCATTCTTTGACAGTGATGGATCATCACCCGTGGGGACCCCTTTTTCTCGTTCTATTATGCCGTCTCTCGTCCCCCCTTTCCGACCGTTCTCCTCGGTCTCTGCATCTCCTGTTCCCCTGACCAGTGAAACTTCAATAATCTCTTTCTCTTCACTGTTCGGTCCACTTCCCTTTGTTTCTCCTTTTAACATATAAAATATTTCCGGAGGTAACAGCATATCATCGTCCATTGATCGAGCGACCGCGCACATAACTTCCGTCGGAAAATGAATGTGCCGTTCCCCTTCGTACAATGCTAGGTTAGCTTTTACCAAAGGGCATTTAACCTGGGGTCCGAATAACCCTTTCAAGAATATGTTGGGTAAACCTTCTGCATTTACGTCTCCCAGCACATCTTGCCTGACCACAGTTACCTCACTGCCCGAGTCCAGTAGAGCGTCGATTATTCTTCCGTTCACTCTCACTTTCACCCGTTTCAATTTTCCCCGAAAGGGTATTGTGTTGTCTCGTTGCAGCGAATTGACCCGAGCTATTACTACTCGCTCCATATCTGTCTCCCCTTCCTCCTGCCTTTCCGTTATGGTATTTGGGCTAGTTAATCCCCTAGCTACGTTTACCCTGGTTGGCTTGTTGTTATTTACGCGCCTATTATCCCTTCTTGCTCTCTGACAATCGCGTTCAAAGTGCTCCTTATCACCGCACAAAAAACACCCAGCGTTCCTTTCCCTCTGAAAGTCCCTTTTTGTTTCTGAGAACCCTCTGTTGTTCCCCTTCTCTTCTCCTATCGGCTCACTTCTCGGCGTGTTATTGTACTTCCGTCCTTTAGCCGCAAAGAATCTATCGCACTCTTGCGCCAACTGTTTCGGCTTGAACCATGTCTCCCCTTGACGTATCAAAATATGAGACGCCGCCTCTCCATCTAAAGCCGTCATCAATTTGTCAGACACGATTAGCTGATTAATGGTTTCGGCATCTCGTGCCCCCCTTAATTTACAATAATTCACCCACATCGATGTAAGGCGCGTCGCATATTCAGCAAAATTTTCCCCTGAATTTCTCTTTGCCTTTCTAAAATTATCTAGACATGTTTCTGGGGATGGTTCGAATTCCCTTAGCACCACCTCTTTTACCGCCTCATAATTATTAAACTCGTCGCTTTCCATATTCGTGAATAGGTTTGCGGCCTTTTCTCCCAGCAAGCAGATTAAAATTCTTGCTTTTAGCTCCTGCTCAACTTTTTCGCAAGCAAATGCCTTTTCTAGGCTGTTGAAAAAGAAATTCCATCCCTCCGGTTTCGATGGAACTTTCACCGTTAATAGCCGAATCGTTTTAATTATTTCGTCTATTGACTTAACTCTATTAATAGTGCCTACCTCCTCCGAATATGACCCTTCGCTAGAGCTTCTCCTCCTTCTTTCGTCCTCATGCCGCATCAAATCCGATTTTATCCGTAAAGCCTCTAACTCATATGCACGTTCCCTTTCTTTTTCCTCTAGTTTTTCTTTCTCTAAACGTTCCTCCCGCTCTAGTTTTTCCTTCTCTAAACGTTCCTCCAGAATTGATTCTAGCAAACCTCTTGCCGCATCCTCAGCATAATTTTCCCCCTGTACTATAAGATTTATTAGCTGTGTTTTGTTCATTTCCAGAGACATCTCTATCCCAAAATCACAAGCCAGCTGTACCAAATCTGCCTTTTTCACCTTATACAAAAACGACATTTTGACCCTCAAAATATCCGTTAAATAAGCACCAAAGTATAAAACAAAATTCTCTAGAAACAGCTCCCAGCTTATTCCTAGCCTAGCAGCTACACACTAATATCTTTAGTTTACAGTGAATAAAATATATTTTATGCTAACCTGCAGATTAATAGCACTTAAACTTTACAGGAAAAAAGAAATAACATAGGGAAAAAAATCATAACACATTATATCATGGAGCAATTGATACGATTTAGACAAAACTTAAATAAACCTGACTCCCGCGCGCACCTTTGCACACAAAACAGCATTTACATGAAACCAGGTAAGGAAAACAAGTGCCAATATACCACTTCCTACCTTGCCGGACGACATCAGCATCAATGGGCCTTCCAAAATCACTCTTGTGTTGTCAACACTTGCTTCCAATTCGAACACTTGTACACATCCCTCTAATTCGGATCAGCGTTCGGGTTCACAGGAACTGCTGCCTTGTAGCCTCCGCTGTACACAGCATGGCCGTCCTTTCTTAGGTTCGCGCTGATTCGGGCTTGCTTCGGTGTCCTACTTCGGTGTCGCCTCCTCTTGCATCCAGTTGCTGCTGCGCACCCCGTCTGTCCCCACTGTTAATGAGCGCCGAGCGGTCCGCGAACGTCCTATCTCCTATTGTCGGTCATTTGGGTATGACCTGCATGAGTCTCGCAAAAGGAGCAGGAATGGGAGACGAAATGATCAGCCGTAGAGAGAAGTGCAAACTTAACAACGTTGATTTATTAAAAAAAAAAAACATTTAAAAGAAACTATAGGTAAAATCGTCGAAAGAAGAGCTCATGCTCTCCCACCTTCTCATTTGAAAATCCAGTCGGGAGTGTCCCTCCCGTCTTTCCTTTATCCAACAGGAAACGTCGGTTCCAGGGGAGATCGACACCCCCTTTAACCTTCGTCCTTGGAGAAGTCGAGCCGGTCACACAAAAACAATTTCTTCCTTCTGTCGGCGCGATGACAAACGGCAGATTTGACACTTCTAATAGTCCGTGTGTCAAAAGGACCATTACTGCCGTTTCCCAATTGTTCGGCGTTTTAAAATGTTCGGCGCCTTACAATAAACCAAAGGTTCGCTTTAGCCGACACATTTTTTCCTTTGATCCCCGACAGAGACGGACGCGATACTTACATAGATATTAAAATGGTGCGAGTAAAAACAGGTTATAGTCATTTTTCTTTTTGTAGAATAGAATCTTGAAATACCTTAATGAAAGATCAGCATAATTTGAAATTACAATGAATAGCATTGCACTGAATGAATAGCATTCATATTGCATTTTTTTTCTATATTCTCGTAAATAATTTTAATAACATGAAGCTCGTGTCACAAATTATAAGAAAAAAAATCTCCATCTTTCTAAAACGATGCTGAAGCGAATCTTTCTAGTGACCTTCCCCGACATCATAATTGGAGATGTTCTTTTTGCGAGCTCGTTTAATCTCTAAAGTGGGGAATAAGAGACGGTATCAGAAGGACTCTCCAATCAAATCAATGGAAAAAAACTAACTTGCCATCGGATGCTGCAAACGACACAAATTGACAGAGGGACTGCCGCGATTTCGCTAAATAAATGGATCAAACCTATCTTTGTGTCTGTACTTTTTACATTAGAAAAGAAAATTTTATTTTCCCGAACTTTGTAGCCATGAGACGAAGGCTTCTCAAGGCTCGTTTCATGGTTATTTCTAAAGTATGTAGGGAAGTTTGTATTCCCTTTTTTATCTTGTTATTTTGCTAGGAGGGTGACTGAATGAAGTTAAAATTATTGGTAGTTTTGGACGTTAAAAAAAGTTTCGGGATTGTTTTACTTTTTAAGGAAAGTGCCATGCGTCTTAATTCAATTTTAGGAAGTGAACGAGCTTAAAATTGACTGAGTCTCTCTACTATAGAGTCTGTAAACTGATTATCTTCTCAGCGTGTAATTCATAATTGGTGTCCAATGCATGCCATGGAATCAATTATATATTAAAATAATATAGCATCTGGCATTGCTCTACTGTATATAGATGTATATATAGTTATAAATTTAGTATAAAACAAGTTTTTATTCAGTGCCATACAATATACATATTTTAAATTCTTTTTTTATGTGCAAAATATAATAACCAAAATAATTTGACGTATAACGGATGATTAACGTATAGCATTTAGAAGCGTAAGTTTATACTTACATAAACACACACATTTATATGTATGTATATATATATATATATATATATATATATATATATATATATATATATATATATATATATATATATATATATGTATATATATATGTATATATATATGTATATATATATATATGTATATATATATATATATATATATATATATGTATATATATATATATATATATATATATATATATATATATATATATATATATATATATATATATATATATATATATATATATATATATATATATATATAATAGTTTTATTCTGCTTTGTACTTTTATAAATTTAACGTTTACACTTTTCTGTATTTTTCACTATATACGTTTTTAGAAATAATGCATAAAGAATTTTTGATCTAGTTCCTTACCAGCTTCAAATCCTGTAGGAAGATATTGTACTCTTGGAATCAAAATATCTTTATTATAACAGTCTTTAGGGATTTATCAGAGATTGAAAAGTACTGGTGCTATTGTAAAATGATTTCTACCAAATCTTTAATCCGAAAAACTTTTTAAATATTTACACAAAATATACTTATCAGCTGAAAAAAAACTGAGAGAAAGAGAGAGAGAGAAATGTATTGCGGGGGACAAACCTGAATAGAGTGTGTCGCAGAACCACCGCAGTTAGTAACCCGCAAGTCTGTGAGGTCAGAGCATATTTTCGAAACATATTTTTATACCTCAAAACTCGATATATATGTATATGGTTCGCTGGGATTAGACTCGGCAATTTAATAATTTTCAAGTCTTCATAAAACTCACCCTTATTTTGGCATTTTGATAGGCAGTAATGTAAAAAAAAAATTATTAATCCATTAATCACGAAATTAATCTGTATCGCCTGCGTCTGTACACCACCCGATATGTCACCAAAATTCCACTCACCTTGTCAACCAAGAGCGAGATTAGCGCCACTTCTCATGAGAAATTTTCTTAGCTCAGCATTCCTGGGTGCTAAGAAATTTCAGATGGTCGGAAAAAGTGCACACCCCCAGATTATTAAAGTTAGAATGCGTCACTAAACTTATGAGAAGCACACTGAAATATGGAAAGCGTTACAAGGTAATGATTTTTTTTCCTGAGAAATGGAAAGATTTGCCCTCTCTGGTTTGAGGCTATTTTTATTAAATTTTGAAAATTAATTTAGTTATTAGAAAATTTTTTACACACAAACACACACCAGGGTTGGCAAAAACCCGGGTTTTTTCAGAAAAAACCCAACCCAGTGGGTTTTTTCGGGTTTTATCAGGGTTTTTTGGGTTTTTTCGGGTTTTATCAGGGTTTTTTCGGGTTTTATCAGGGTTTTGTCTCTATAATTTATATGTAAGAGGACAGGATATATAATTGCTTGATCAAAATAAATTTAAAATGTTAGTCACTTTTTAAAGTTATAAATTTAAAAAATCAATTTTAAGTTATGCAGAAGAAATTTTTGCTTTAATTAAAAGAAATTTTGAAATTTTAAAATAAATTATTTTTTACATATTCTAAAATTTTTCTAACAAATAAAATATCTTAAAATTTAAATGAGATTTTCAGTTACTATTATGTTTTTTACATCTTGATTTTTAAATGTGAGTAAGGAAACATATATATAATGGATAGTCAATCTTTTATCAACAATCAATAAAGAATATCTTGTCATTTTACTCCTAAGCATGGGATATTCCTATGCATAAATTAATTTGTCATAGATCAGTATTTATTTAATAATCACATTTATTACACTTGTATCTATATAAGAGGGAAAACTTAAAAACAATTTCATAAAAGTTTAATGTTTTTATTTAGAATTTTACATACTAATTTAATTTTATATCACTAAATCGTATTAAAATACCCTTGTTTCAAGATAACAGTTAATTGGTCAATTGTTTGTATAAACAAGTTTTTCCCTTATATCATAACAGCTGATAAAGAAACTTATATCACTGACTGGATAACATTTAGAATAAGTTGTATACAATATAGAGAGTTCTAATTTATTTATGTTCTTGTAAATATACTCAAGCCCTCTGGGTTATTGTTTTTTAGCAATATTATTTCTTTTTAATATTGGCTGAAAGACTTCAGTTTTCATCATCTTTGCAGAAATACTGGTTGTTTTGATTTTTAATTGTTTCTATAATCTTTTCATTGTATTTGTTATACAAATAACTATTTTTCTCTGAAATTTTTTTAAGTTTTTGTTTTTTTCTAGCAGTTTAGACCTTCTCAAATTAAAAAAAAAAATTCTACTCTCATTGTCAAAGATGAAATATGTAATATATATTATAGATTTAACTCAATATTTCTACTATTAGTTAAATATGTGGAATTTTAAATAATGATTTTGAAAAAACCCAATTTTGAAAAAACCCACTTGGGTTTTTTCAAGTGGGTTTTTTTTAAAAAACCCACCCGGGTTTTTTCGGGTTGGGCAAATTAAGCCAACCCTGACACACACACACACACGTATGTAATATGTCAAAATTATTTCACTTTAATATCTCTTTAAAAACCTCCTTTCTCCCATTCTAATTCTTTAAATTGTATTTTCTTAGCCACAAAATGTCTTAATCAAAGGAGTGTCCTTGATTTAAAATTCTCCCAACACATTTCCCAAAGCTTTCTGTGTAATAGATGTAGATTTCGTATCCATTCAAACTTATTTTTCAGCTGTCGCCGGCAAATGGCTCAGTTATTCCCCTTATCTAACAGTTAAATTCGCTGATTAAGTTTCTTGTCCTTTGGGTAACTTCTATTTGTCTCGCTCTGGGGTACACTTCTCAAGGTTTCACTAAGGTAATCGATCAGTGTTTACCTTATCATTCTCTTGTCTGCCGTTGACTGGCAAAGATGACTTTTTAGCACCTCCTCAATAGAGATTTAAGTTGTTCTCAAAATTGGGCTTTTGTTCAATATGGCACGACTGCATTATTTATTACTGCTAGCTTTTTAGGCTTCTCCTTGACCAGTAGCCCGGGCAAGTAAAATGAATAAGGGCAATAATCAAATGTATCTCGTCGTATTAGAAATTGCTGGATTATCTATATATGTAATATATCAAAATTATTTAACTTTAATATTTCCCTAAAAAACCTCCTTTCTCCCATTCTCATTTCTTAAAATCTTTTTCCTAGCCTCTAAATGTTTTAATCAAAGGATCGTACTCGACTCAAAATTCTTTCGATACATTTCCCAAAGTTTTCTATCCTATAGATGTAAATTTTCTGTCTATTCAACACGTTTCCCAGCTGTCACCGGCAAATGGCTCCGCGTTTTTACTGATATTACACTTAAATTCGCTGAATAAGTGGGAAAATTCTTTCTGTCTTCGATCTTGGGTGCACCTCTGTTCGAGCAGAGTGATTTTTGTGTCTTTCTCTTGTCTGTCGTTGACTAGTAAAGATGTCCGTTTTAGCAGCTCTAAAATAAAGTTTTAATTAGACTTGTGCAGTTCTCTTCAATGTGGCCAGACTGCATCGTTCGTTATTACTGTTAGCGGATTAAGGTTTCTACTTACCCAGTAGCCCGGGCAAGTAAATACAATAGGAGCTACATAATTATTGTGACTAGAGGGAAATAATTTGTTATATATATATATATATATATATATATATACACACACATATATGTGTGTATATATGATAGAGAAACAGTTCTCAGCGTTAGACTATATCTGTTTCTATAAACATAAAAGAATGTTTAATAATTATAAAAGTAATTCAACCATAGTTTTTTTGGAAAAAGTCCAAACTTCTACGTATTTTGTGCAAATAGTAACTTTAATTCAAAGGATTTTTTCTGATCTTCTATTTTTAATTCAATTCTAAATGCACGCATTGATTATTTCCAGTGTCACAGAAATTACCCGACATTAGGTCGTTTCATTAAAAATATATAAATGTACAAATCTAGGGAAAATGTTACACTAAAATGAAAAATAATGCCAAATTATAAACATACAAACTTATCTCATTTTAGCCGTAAATTTATTCAAATTATTTTGTATAAATTCTATATGAAATATACCATCTTTTTTTTTAACGAATAAATACGCCTTATGCAAATTCCAGGTAAACTTCTTTAGAAAATAATTTTCATAAAAAAGTTTACTAGGGAACAATTTCATTATTCTCTAGATTATATTTTAAAGTCTGTCTCTTAAAAATTAAGTATGGAATTTCACGATTCATTAACCATATTGTAAATTATCGTTTCATTTGAGATATTTTATATTGGTATTTTGTTAATAACAATTTGTTAAAAAACAAAGAAATTTCCTGAGAATAAATCGCTTTCATAAAAGTATATATCTAGAAATGTAGCAGAAGTAGTCACATTTCTTTAGCCAGTTTGTTTACATGAATTTTACATAAAATATACAAAGTATACCTGCAGTTTTAGTTTTGTTCAAACATTCACATGAAATGAGATGCAGATAAAATTGTCCTATTCCAAAAATATTTGGATAAAAAATTGTTTATCAGTAAACTATTTTTTATTGTTATGCAGATTTTATTTTAAAATCTCTCTTCGAAAATTCAATATAAATTTCACGACTGATTAACTGTAGCGTAAATTACCTTTACATTTGCGGTGTAATTTATTTTGTAAAGTTTTTTTTTTTCAAATTTGAAACTATACACTTTACCAAGAACTCATTGAATAAAGAATGCGCTAAGAAGTGGAATATGAAAAAGAAAAACATTTTTTTCATTAATTTTTTTTTTCGTTTCATTAACTATTCGACATTTGATGGTAAAATACGACAGGAAATGGAAAGAAGCATGCAAGAATACGGGACATATTTGTAAATAAGTTACAGTGACAGATTAAATCAGTACATTTTTTTTAACGCTTCTCACATGATTTCAAGCTATTGACACCAAATATTTACAGCCTAAAAATGTTTTTAATACGCTTTAGGTAATTTAAAATGTTACTTATGTCTTCAATTGAGCGAGGGAGAACTTTCTTTGATAAGTTAAAGCCTATAATTTCCGATTTCTTTATTTGACAAAGTTAGTCATTTAAATGTATTTTATTTAATAAGCGCTTTCTTATGAACAGTGTTCGGCCATAGTTCAATTAGTAGAGTTTTTAGGAGCAATCCTTTATGATTTTAAGCTCGATGGGTACAGTTATATTTAATTTTAATAGTTTATTCCTGTTATTTAATTGAATTTCGTTCGTTTCCAAAGAGGGTCCCATATCGAGATTCTCCGCATTAGGTTCGAGCAATATCCAACATCTTGTCTCGTTATTATACACAGAAAATATTCTCCTCTTACCATATAATCTAGCACTGACTACTACGTAAATAAAGCAGATCTGTATTAGTGATAGTGACAGGAGCCTTTTTGAAGACACCACTTTCGTCACTAGATAACATCGTGGAGAGTTCCATATTTGGCTAGTCGGTGCTAGACAAAGTGACAAATGGAGTTCTTTTGATAGCTGTCAGGAAAACACAGACGCTTTTAACCATCTATCAACAGCAACAACTGTTACAACAATGACAGCTTCCGGAATTCGCAGCGAACTTTATCCGCTTTAGAAAGTCTTAAGAGACAAAAAAGAACAAAAACTTTTTCAGACATGACGTCTCTCGCAGCAAATATTGACAGATCTATCGGCCCCTTTCCGAATATTTTCCTTATCAACACACACATTTCGACAGAAAAGCTTTTCCTTCAAAGGAAAATTTATATACGACCGAGGTGCCTGATAATTACGTTCTTCTTTACTCGAAATATGCACCTTTGTATATAATAACAATAGCATATAGATTATATATAAATATATAAAACAAAATTTTTTTGTATAACTTTATTTTGATTCATCATAAAATAAAAAGTTCTACATAGTTTAGAATAAAGTTTTATAAATTTTAATAAGATTAAGAATTTTTATTTTTGTTTTATTTAACATATCTTTAAATAAGAAAAATATATACAATGAGGGAAAAAGGATATGTACTTGCCTGCAAGATGTTTTTGAAATAAAATCCCCTTTGTAAAAAATACAATACCATGAAGAAATCATCAGAGTTAAATGAAATGTTATACACAAAAGACTCGTTTTGGTACAAATAAATTATTACGTTTTCAAATATATAAAAAAAAATAAAGTGTCTTATATAAGTTTTGGTCATGCGCTGTAATTAGTGCTGTTATAAGACGTGACTGAGTCGAAAATATTTTGAATGTTTACCTGGAGAAGAGTATTCCACAGGGGTGGTTGTGCTACGGGGGTACCCCGGTACTCTCGGTGTTTTTAAATTAGACATCCGGGTTTGGAAATAATCATACCTTTAGGGTTGAAAATTTTCTACTGTGGTAGTTTGAATTAAAGAAAGAAAAATAAAATCTAACGAAATTATTTTAACTTTACAAATTAATTTCTACAGTCGTAAATTAAAAATTTATTTTCAGAAATTCATTTTAAAAGTTTGCTTTTTGAAATGCGCTTTTAAAATTATTAGGGTATTTTTTAAAAAAATCAGGATATTGAAGAAACTTCTGATTTGAATCTGTTTTAAACATTTTTTGTTTAGGAGACTTGATTGCTAGTTTATATTAATAAAAATTAATTAGTTTCTTGTATATTTCACATTTAGGTTCATATATGGATTATATGAATCAAAATAATATATTTTTAATAGTTCCATACTTTCCTATTTGTTTCCCTCTTTTCGTCATTTCCCCCCCCCTTTTTCCTCTCAAATATTTTAATTCTGTCTATGGTAATAGTTTAATCTAACGCTTATGGTACTAGAAAACAAATTTAAATAAAATGTATTTGATAATCAAAATTTTAAATTCCAAATCTAAGATGGATAATTTCTTTAGCATCTCAGAGGGAGGTACATCAAAAGAAGTTTGGTAATTTTTTCATTTTAATTGTTAAAACTAAAGAAGTCGCTGCTTTAATTTAATAACAGCTTAAATTACTGCTTGAAATTTACTAACAATTTATTAAATCTAGTATTAGTAAAATACAATTATTTGTTATATTTAATTAACACTTTTAGTTCCAGGCTTTTGATTACGAATGATATAAATTTCAGGAATTTTACTTAGAGGCACATTCACCCCGATTCCATATTATTTGCATGGTGTTGAAGCTGTAGGAACAGGATGACCAACGAAATCCAACTCATGTTCGATATACCCAAGCAAAAAAGAAGTTTTTTTGAGTTCAACTCTTGACTTGATGGTTTGTTTCTGTCTAAGATGAATTTCAAATTACAATTGTCTATGGGATATTCTTGCTTCTCCTTTGAAATTGGTAATGCTACTTTCACAAGAAATATGCATAATTCTTTACTCTATTGTACTGTAACGTATCCGGTCCCTGTTTCATGAGACACAAGGAAAAATCAGATATATCTGGAGTAATATATTTATTGACACTTCTGCTATATACATCATTTCACAACTATAAAAAAAACCATCTGATCACAGGTAAGTGATTAGTACACGTAGGCCTGAGTAGAGACGGGTATCTAAACTAAATTCAGTCTCTGCCGAAATATAGGTGCGTAGACGGAAGAATCAATCCGTAGCTCTCTCAATAATTTACTCACGGACAAGTAGAAGATCTGCACCGTTAATTCTGAAGCACAGTAAACAATCCTGAAGAGGATTATATTAGAATACGGAAACCCAAAGCACAGGGTATCGCTTAAATCTCACAAGAGATTTATCCCAAGACGGGATTTCGCTAATGAAAACTCTCCGGTGGAAAGACTGGTCGAGGCGACCTCCGAGTTAGCCAATGCGGGCTACTCCTTCAAGAAAAGATCCCAAGGTGGGATTATAGCAAAAAAAAAAAAAAAAAAACTCTCCGGTAGAGAGACTGGTCAAGGCGACCTCTGAATTAGCTGGTTGCTAGCTAACTAACTTCTCTCCAAAAAAAATCTTCTTCGTCTCTTTCTAGGGGAGGGGCCTCCAAGAGACGGGCCTCACAAACAATTTTATTATTGGGTCAACTAGCGACCCAATCACCTTCGACCTGCTGCATTGGTCAGGGTTAAACCATCATCGGCATCTGAGAAGCGGCAAATCCTTTGTCGTTCCGCGATCATTTTTTTTACCTGTCAGAGATGGTGCAGTGTCGTCTGGCATATTGTTCCTTTACTATAGTGCACGGCCGTGTAGACTTCATGGTGCCGTAGAAAACAATCCTTTTGTTTAAACACAAGTCCACCTTTCAAAGCAAAGTTCTTTGACGATACACCGCTAAATCACGCCGTTACAGTACTATTGGAGTGCGACAGTTATGTCAGTCACTCATCAGACATGAGATATCTCAGAAAGTTCACTTCTGTCTAATTAAGGTATCCGGTGCATTCAAAGTAGAGCTTTCTGACACATAGAATTATTACACCTTAAAAAACATAAAAAATATGAAAATATTTAAGGGCATCAACACTAAGAAGGTTGGTTGGTTGGTTGGGAGCACTACGGTCTACTTTTTGTAGCACGACGGTTAATGAGACTGGGACCTACTGTTTAAAGCCGATTCCGAAAGGCTACGAACATCCATGCCTCAGTGGAACTCGAACCCACGAACTCCGGTTCCGAAGGTCAGTGCCCTAAACATTCGACCATCGTTCGACCCTACACTAAGGAGGAATGCGTCTTTAAAGAATCGGGTTATTGAGATATCAAATGAATTATAAGCTAATGTTTCCTGTACAGGCAAGTCGAATGGTCGAGCGCCGGTCTTCGGTACAGGAGTTTTTAGGTTCGAATCCCACTGCTCCACGTAGCCGTTCGGAATCTGCTTTAAGCAATAGGTCCCAGTCTCATTAGCCCTCGTGAACAAAATCCTTAGCTCTCTAAACCAAACCAAATCTGTGCAGGCAAGAAAGGGATGTACACATTATTCAGTAATACAAAGAGATGATAAAGTGGCAAAAAACCTTATAACACAATTGGAGTTTGGCCTGGTAGCACTACGGTCTCTTGTCTTGCTACATAAGGGCTAATGAGGCCGAGACATACTATTTAAAACAGTTTCTTAGCGGCTATGAACATCCATGCCAGTAGGGGGATACGAACTCATCGTACCGAAGTTCTGTTACCGAAGGACAGTGCCCTATCCATTAGTCCCAATTGGAGGGAGAAGTTGGGGAAAATAAGATAAAATTTGAATTTACGAAATGTCAAGTATAGTACCTATTTAGAACTTATGAACAGATATGCGGAAAACTAGAAACTACTGATAAACTGAGATCTAATGAAACGGGATTAGTTAGAGAGACAGTTATAAACAAGTTACGTATAAATAAAATGTGTGAATTGGGAAAAATTGACAAAGAAATATAATATGCGGAAGGAGGAATTCGATGGCCAGCAATCTTCATAAGATTAATATTTCCCGCATATTAAATCTCTTATATCGAAACTAAAAAATAGTAAACACTTAGAACTAACTTAGAAAAAAGATATTTGCGAATTAGTATTAAAAGAACAAAATATTGAATAATATGAGAGAAAACTGCAGGGTCTAGAGGATAAAAAAAATCCGGATGGATCTAAATTTTGAGGAGTTAACGAGGAATCTGCAGGAATATAAAGCGATCCTTCCCTAAACCGTTTGAGCGAGGAGTAATAATTATAGAATTATATGCCTTTATTTAATTCTATGTTGAAAACATTGTGTTCTTTGGCGTTGTAAGTAATGGGTATTTGGGGCAGTACAGCTGCCTTCACTGCAAGCTAATTTCATCTAACTTTTTTCTTATATATAATCAGCATACCATGAATGGCCAAAATCTAAGTGTTGATATTTTTCTCCGTTTCTACACTATTTGTACTTAAAGTATCCACTCATGAACAGCCCAAGAAAATTCTAAATGGATTTCTGTGAAAATTGAAATTCTGAGGTATTATTTGAATGCTTCAAGAGGTTTTTGACTGAAGTATTAAAATTTATTTTATCTTTCTATGCCGCGCCAAATGATGACCTAATCGGTAGGGTGTTGCTGTTCGGTACTGGATTTCGTGAGTTGAGTTCCACTATCGGCATGGGTATTTGTAGCCGTTCGTAATCGGTTGTAAGCAGTAGGTCCCTGTCTCATTAGCCCTCGTGCAGCAAAACAGTAGACCCTGGTGCTTAAAGTCAACCAACTAACTTTTTCCCTAGTTGCACTAAATACTCAATATACGGTATTGAAATTCGAAAAGTGGTTCAAATAATTGTATGTAAAAGCCCAGTGGCATCAGGATAGCATTTCGTGCTCCCATGGTACAAGTTCGTAGTTCTTTTGTTGTTGACTGCATCCCTTTAGTGGGTAAATAAACTATGGACCAAACATGATTGGAAAATAAAAACAGGTATTCCGTATAAGTATAATAAGAACCCCTGTATTCGTCTCCGCTTACTGGCAACGCCAAACAGATTAGAATCAAAAGATAGCTGGTTAGTGACCACTGAGAAGACAATTCGCCAGACTACCACCGCCACCCGAGTAATAAACTTCAGCCGATCCCAGAAAAAACGGGTGCAACTACTTAGGCAACGAATCGATGTCCCGAGTAGGACTCTCCGACCGTGTACACAGTCAGGAGACTGCGATATGTCACGAGAATCACCCCATCTTGTAGGGCAACACCCATACGCGTTCGAACGTTGTATCTCTAAGTATAGTGACAGGAAGTCTGTGTAGAGTGTGTACTGTCTGAACACACTCTAGCGTTTATCCGATTCTCAAGGATTAAGTTCTTGGAACAACAGTACGATCATTTTCCCGAGTCCTATACGTACTCTAGGATTCGCAGCGAGTTCTCGGAGATTTCGAGGACGGACCAATTGGGATCTGGCCGGGGTAAGGTTTGTCCACGTATTCGGTATAAATGCTTTGCACTCCGTGGCTTTAGATTTCGAAATGAGATTGGCGCTGTAGTAGCATTCAGGAGTTTAGTTTTAGATTGTTCGTATAGCAGTATAAAGTACACTTAAAGCAGATTTTTTAAAATTTCTGTGTTGATATCTTTTCAGAAATAAGAGATAGTAATATAATGACTCATTGGGTATGTGATAAAAGTAATGCTTTCTTGTATTTATAATATTTGAATACATTAATATGAACGTGTAAACTACAGCTATAAACAAGCATTTTAATGGATTTGGGGCTAATGCTTTGAGCATATCACTGTGTTAGGTTTATGCAGTGTTTAACTAAGTTTATTTTGAAGAAAGTGTATTTTACAGACCAACCATAAGTATTCATACATTAGTTGGCAAAAGATTTTTTAATTCAACTTCATTTACTGTTAAATTTTTCTTTAGAATATTTTAGACTGCTTCTCAGATTTTGCTGAACATGCTCATAATTGTGTTTAATAGATGATATTAAATTTATTTATGATTATTTTATATTTTCTACTAAAAAATAGTGTACTATGCTAAGGTAGTTTTTATTGATTTTGGCAGTTTAGGTCTCCCAGTTTTGGTAAAATAGGAACAATCGAGTTACAGATAAAGGAGATATTCAAGTCTAGTTTGAAGAATGTAATAATAGATGGACTTTTCATCCAGGACCACATAAAACGGTTATTTATTTTATCATTCTCTGTAACCGTTATTTCTGGAGATAACGACAGAATCTTGAACAATGTTTTTAGATAGAAACTGAATTATTTTGTTTTGGCTTACAATCGGAATGCCAAAATAATTTGTCTCTAAAGTAAAAATAAAAAATGTAAGTATTCAATTAAGCTTCCCGGAATGAGGAATTTTCGTGTTTTCTAATTTCATTTTTAAACAATAGAAAACAAAAAGTAAGACGGACAGTACTTTCTTTTATTTTATTTGGAAACCTAATTAGTGATTTATAACTGTTTTTTATCTCACTATTTACCGTCTCTCCAAAACGCTACTTTTCCTATGCTGGTCATGTGACGTAACAGTTCATGAAAACAGCCACGGTATTTTGTTGTTTACTGTGTATATCTCGACTTTAATTTGTTACTGTTCAAAGATTCGCATATATTATATATTTTTTAATATATCTGACATTAAACAGTCGTATTCTAAATATTGTATTCTTGCACTCTTTCCAAATATAACGGCTAATTGCAATGAAAAGGTACAGTGGACTCCGCTTAATGTGATCAGTTTGGGACACCGTGATTTTGATAACAATAAACAATACGTAAAATTAGATAAATTTTCCCCCCTTTTAATTCCCTCGTACTAAATTTCAAAACAAAATGAAAAAACGCACCTTATATTTATGTACTGTATATTATCCTTTAAAACATAAGAATTGTATACATAATTTAAAAAAATTGATCAATTGTTGACTGTCTACATTTTTTCTTAGAAGCTCATTGATAAATTGTTCGTAATCATAGTCAACCTGTCATAACGATTTAAAATTTCAATCTTTTGTTTTAATATTAAATCATTTCGCTTTCTGGCTTAAATATCGACAAACTGCATGTAAGCGAGAAAGGCATAAAATGTGAATATGTTCCTTCTCAGTTCCGCTAATAATGTGTTGTCTCCTGCGTATCTGAGAACCATTGACCACCAACAGGATGTGCGTATTTCTGAAAAATTCCAGGGACGTGTAATTTCCCACTGCTTTGTTCATTCCATATTTCGCTACGTTGAAGAGGAGAATTCTCGGAAATTCAAACAACAGCAAAGGGAAAGAAAAGAATGGGTTCCTTTTGAATATATTGTGAATATTCCTTTGCCAGTTAAAATGAAATTCGGAAACTGATCCCAATAACCGATGTAACGATCACATAAAGCTACAATTTTAATATACAAATGAATAGTGTAATACTAGACTCAAGACTCGAGTTGGTGTTACATGGGACCCTGTTTTTTTTTTTTTCCTCGGCGGCCGAAGTGGGACACCAGGAGAGGGGGTGGGCAAGCCCTGCTCCATGCAAGTTCTACAGGAGGGGGGCGAGAGATGCGACCCTGCCCGCGCCAGCTGCGGAGAAGGACATTTTCCCGTGGAGGCGAAAATATGACCGAGGGGGGATGCCACCCCGGCCCCTCGCGAAGAGGAGAGGGGAGATGCCCGTTCGGAACGACAGAAAACGGACGTTCTTGGTTTGGTTTGGAGCACTACGGTCTACTGTTTTGCACACGAGGGCTAACGGACGTTCTTGTGAACGGAGCTGAGACCGGAGGAGGTGTTTTCTGCTCGGCACAGTTTATTTTTGTCCGCGGTCTTATTTGAGCCCTGTTTGAGTATGAATTGAAGTGTACATATGTTTTTAACAAATCTTAATAATAAATGTTTAGTCAAGAGTTTTGTAGTTGCTGTTATTAATTGTCGGTCATTTAGGCTTTAATCGAACCCAAGATACCTGCTGCAGACAAAATAGGCGAGCAGGTACAGAAACGAGGCTTGCAGACTTCAGAAAGTGCAGCCGGGGACGCGAGAGGCGTTGACAAATTGGTGATCAAAAGTGGCGCCTGTGCCGACAAATTGATGTCTTCAAGTCAAGAGGACTGAAGGACGAAGAGAAAGAGAACAGCAGCGTGCTACCAGAGAGTTCAATGCGACAGCGATGAACAGGAGTAATGACGGAAGCTACCGGAAAACCTGACCAGCCAAACCAGGCCCGAGCATCGTGTCATCTTGCAAAGGTAGATGCATGAATTTTCTTGTTTCTTAGTTTCTCTTGCGTGGTTATGTTGATTTGGGGTGCAACGGAAATCTCGCGATGATTTCATTGATATAATTTGTGTGCTTTTTTTTCTCTCTTAACTGTTTAAAAAATTTAGTTTTGAATAGATTTAACAAGTTATTGCTAAGGTGCTAGCAGGCTAAACGTGCATAAGTTGCATGATTTTTTATTTGGTTTCTTTTGTATTTTGTTTGTATATTATTATTGTACTTTTTATCTCTGTAACGTTTGGAACTTTTTTTTTGTTTTATTTCTTTTACGGTTAATTAAGTGCATTTAGAAATGGCATTCTTAATGAGGGAAAGGAAAGCGGATCTCATGCTTCCTTGTTTTACAAAAGTTTTACCAACATGTATAAAATTTTCATCATTGTTACAACTATATGTTCTTAGATGGTCAGTTTTCAGAGTTCGGGATATTGTGACATTATCATTTTTAAAAGGTCTTTCGTCAATTTGCATGTGTAGTGAAGTATCAATACCAGTACTCACATAATTTGAAATGATTTGAGATTCTTGAGTTATTAACAATTTACAACAGTCTATTTGTAACTTATATTGTTTACATTCACTTAAACCTAATATAATATAATCTAAATCAGTTTTCAATACAAACATTTGAATTTGTCTTGTAATTTTACCAATTTTCATACATACTTTACATATTTTGTTTAGAAAAAAGTTTCCTTTTGTTTGTGTTACTGAGATTCCTTTTATCGATTGAGTTTTTAAATTTAATTTTTTCGCTGTTTTTTCGGAAATAAGGGATAATGTTGCTCCCGTGTCAATTACACATTCTACGGTTTCTAGGTCTGACAGAAATCCCAGGACCCTTAATTGCCAAATTTTAGAAACATTTGTGGAATTTTCATTAGTTTTAACCTGGGATACCCCATCTATTTCAAATCTTTCTTGTCTAAAAGGACACACTTGAAACCAGTGATATGCGTTTTGTATTCCTCTCTGTGTACAAAGTCTACATGGGGATGGAGGTAAATTATTATAATTGTTACTAGTATGATGGCTGGAAAATCTAGGTCTGTGATTATTGTAAGAAGGATTAGGACCCTGAAGCCTTTGAAAATTACTTGGTCGATAATTATTATTCCTCGGATAGTGATAAAAGTTTGGATGACTAGTAGCTCTCGGATTTTGGTGTTGAAAATTAAGATTTTGATTATAATTTTGGACGTTTTCAACGCGAGGAGTAATAAACTTGGGATTTTCATTTTGATGCCCCTAAATCTTGATTAATTTATGGGCCTGATTTAGCCAAGTAATAGGGTCCAATGGTTCTTTCATTGTCATTAAGACTTTTAAATCTGTTGGTAGTCCGTCAGTCAGTCCTTCCAAAATCATTGACTGGCTTAATTTTAATTGTTTACCTATTTCCATTTTTTTCCGAAAATATTGCGTTATATCATCCCCAGTGTTGTATTTATAATTGGCAAAATCGCCGAAGGTGGTCAAAGTTGGGTCTACAAAGTTCTCTCTTAGTATTTGGACAAATTCTGGATACGTTTTTACCTCTTGAGAATGTTTAACATAAAGCCACAGGGCTTTTCCTTTTAAAAAACGCGCTACATTTTTCAGCTTCCAGAGCTCATCTTTCTTTTTTTCCTCACATATTTTATCAAAATAGAGTAACCAAGAATTAATGTCACCAAAATCTGTTTCTTCAAAAGAAATTATTGTTAAATTATTCTCAGCTCCAGTTGTAGCTAGAGAGTCATCTAAGTCTGGTTCCGTCATTTTGTAATAATTTCAACAGAATATTTATTGCAAAATAGATAAATTAGAGTACAACAAAATATTTAAATTGTTCTTAGAATTCAACTATTTAACTTGACATTTCACCAGAAAGTACTATTATTCTTTAAAAACTTTTACCTTTAGCATGGGTAATCCGTCCGAAAGAGAGAAGAGAAAAACAAAATCTGTATTTACACATCCACAGAGCTATGACCCCCCAAAAAAATAATCACACTCTATAGCGAGCACTGCTGTAGATTCCCTCCGCAAGGTCAAATCACCGCACTTGTCATCGCTCCTATGGGGTCGCCGAAGAACTCCGCCGACTGCATTGAAGATTTTTCGAAAACAAAACACATCTCGTTGCGGGACTGGCTTTTCGCTCCAATTTTGATATTTTTGTAGAATCTCGTAAATGCACTGTGAAATGACTCTCTTTTCCGCAGCAGGAACCATCCTCGCCGACTTTTATAATATAGCTTGGCCTGCTATACTT